>CM068714.1:4415194-4893615 GCA_035079005.1 Fraxinus americana | reverse complement strand
TACTAAAGTGGAAATGTAGTTCAAATTTCAAAGTACAACCAATTTAAACTTATTTTTGGCAAATTTCATGGAAAATGCATTCCTACGAGGTACTTGGCTTTTTATTTTCCAACTTACATGAAATTGAAAAGTTTTTTCACTTTTGCCAATCAAAAGGACTATAAGACTAATACTTTTCTTGAATGTTGTATTAGTGAACGCAATCACACAATTTATACAATCTGTCAAAAATAATGGTCTCAATTAAGATTAGAAGTTGCTGAGTGTGGATGAAAAAAATTAAAAATATATGAAAATTTGGTTCCTAATTGGGTTCTGATCCGTTATTTCAATAACTTAAATCATGCATTGAACTTCAGATATTTTGTAAATAAAATCATTTGGTTACATGTAATTTTTGGAAATGAAAAAAAAAAAAATTGACGATTCTAGTTCAATTTCAGTTCGAGAGGTTCGATTTCCATTAAAATACCCACCACTATATGTAAGATGCATCTTTAAAAGTTAAGATGAAACTTGGGAGACTCGATGGTTCAACTGGGAGCCAAATGAGTCGGCCATAGGTTGATGTTGTATCGCTTGGTTGAACGCTTTGATTCTTGATCTTTTAAACTTTTTCCTGGTTAAAACTTAATCATAGAAAAATATCTTTTATGCATCCCTAACTCATGTTAACAGTATGAAAGGGGAGATGCATAATGAAATAGTTACTTCTATAATTTACCTACCAAATAACAAATGCCAAATCAGACAAATTTTATGTCTTGATTTAGGAACTGTGAATGTTGTCTTGTGAAATGGGGTCCAACATTTCCATTGTCTCTTATCTGCAAATCGTATTCAATTATGAGAATATCATTCTCATATGGATAACAGTTTTATATCTAAGAAAACTCCATAAGAGAGACATAATTTGACAGGCTAGAACAACAATGAATATCTAAATAAATACTAGAAATCAATCAATCCCTAGCTTATTATTTAATCTGCTTTTAATAGAAGGTTCATTTCCATCAGCGTTGAACTCCCAAATACAGGAAAAACTTAAACAGAAAATCAAGAAGAACGCAAACAATTTATTGGCATTCGATTAATTAGCAAGAAACCCTAAACCCAAATATCCTTTTCTTGAAGTTAAAAGATTTAATAGTTATTACAACGCCTTAAATCATAGTACAATTAAATTCTAAACCATAACAAGTAACAAATTATTATTACTTAACATAAGTTCTGCAATATATATAGCCTCAGAATATTAGAGAGAGAGACTATAAACTAGCAGTAGTGGACATGCAATATAGAGGTGCCTATATGTGCAATTCATTGATTACTTGAATAGGTTGTAGTCTTTGTTGGCTTCTTGAATAGCATTCCAATCCCATAATCTCTCGGGTAAGGCAGCTTGAAACGAACCCGGAATCATGTTAAGAGCTAGAGACTGTGTCTGTTGTGACTGCAAAGTGGAGAAATGTGATAGAAGATCAGGCACGTTATTAGGATACTGCTGGTGATCAGGTTCGTGATTGAATGAAGCTTGTTGGGAGTAATTCACTAGTTTATGGAGATCATCGATTGCATTATGGGATGAAGAACTGGCAAATAAGGTGCTGCAGTTGGGCGCTAAAGAAGAAGAACAAATTTGCTTTGACTGATGTAACTGCATCATTCTATTTTCTAGTTCTATAGAATTTGGAGTGGACATGGGGACTAATGGATTGATATTGTAAGAGTCGTGCTTTGAAAGATCAAGAGAGGTCCCAATATCAGCTGTGCTACTGCTTCCACTGGCTTCACTCATCTTTTCATCGGTTTGTTGGGATGATACTCCATATGCTTGGAACTTTTCCTTGGCGTGATTCGTCATTTCGTGCTGTTTATTGAGTGTCGATGATTGTGTTCCCCTAGACGATGATTCCCGTGTGGGGAGAGACCGTGGAAGAGAAGGATGGTCTTCGACTCCAGCTCTTTTGTAGACCCGGCAAAGAGAAATCTCAGCCTGAAAAACAAAGTGGAAGAACTTAACCAACAAACATACTGTAATAAATGTGGAAGAAAGCGAAGATTTTGAATGATCTTCGGCATCAAGCATCTATGGACTCATTGAATTGCAATTATGAGGTCTTTCAGAATATTTATAGCAAAGGATCTTAATGAACTCTGAATTTAAAAAATTCACGCATGTTCCTTTAAGTTTCTGCTGTGAATATTTAAGAACTTAAGCACATAAATACAGAAGGTTGTCAGTAGTCAGCAGTTGTTCTTCATGCACCAAATTAACCTTATATTTCCCAAGTACGGGCTCTTCCTTTTGGGACCTAACTTCCGTTGGTGTATATAATTGGATCAAGACCTTAATTACACTTCTCAGCTGGCAAGGAGAAGAAGATTCTTGGTATGAAAGCTAGTTTCTTTTCATAAACTAGGCTCAAATATAAAAAACAACACTGTTTTTGCACTGTTCAATCAAATTTTGATTGAAGGGTAAAAAAATCTGAATTTTTTCAGAAGCAGGGATATTTGAAGCTGGTGATTTTGGTATACTTTGGATGATTCAGTAGGTGGCTATGTATTCTTTCCATCAGTCGCTCTTTCTGCCTAGATGGATTATAAGAAGAGGTGCTTGAGGAGGAACAGTAAATAGCTCGTCTTTGGGCATATTGTTGCACGTGTTTGTTAGATTCATTATTTGAGTTAACTATGAAATATCTTCATTATTTTAAAACTAATGGAGGTGAACGAAGTTCATACCTTTTGCAGGCGTTCAGTTTCATGGTGTGGCAGACGGTATTCATTCATGATCCAACTAGTTCGGATTCCTTTCGGAGCTTTCCCAGAGTAGAAAACAAGGGTTTTCTTCAGTCCAATAGACCGAAGATTTTCACTTCGGATCATCCTATCAGCACCGGTAGCTTTCCAATAACCAGAGGTTGTCACACGATTAGGCCGATCTCCATTACGATACTTTCTATCTCTTGGAACATAAAAGTACCATTCCTTCTCCCCTATAGCTGCCAAGGCTGAGATTTACAGCACATAGAACTTAAAAATTTTGAGTATAAAAAGAAAGGGCAGTGACTAAATAGACAGATAAATTCGTAGAGTATATACCAGGAAGTTCCCACGGGTCATAGCGGTAAAGGTCTAGAAAAGTGATGAGTTCAACATTGAAACGCTTGCCCTCTACCTTACGGCGAAGGTAGAATTCAACTAGTTCTTCCTCGGTGGGATGGAAACGAAAACCAGGCATGACCATGTCGTGTTCGTGTTCATCCTTGCTCTCATCTTGATTATTCATGGTTGCTGCAATTGCCATAAACTAATTACACCTCACAATCTAATCTAACCCACTCAATATATATATAGTCATCACAAGTCTTTAGCTTGGTGTCCTACTTTTAAACACTAGTGACTGTACGTACTCGCAAGAATTGTGGTGTACAAGTTGTGTGGTGGGGATGGTGTAAACTGAGGTTGAAGACTTACAGGCTCTCACAGGGAGGGGAGAAGAAGGAAGAAGAAAATAAAGGGAGTGGTGGAGTTAATAGAAAGATCTACATAGCTTTCTGGCCCTACATGGGAAGATGTTGTATTAAGGTGTTTTAAGATTAGAAAGGGACATCACATATACAGACTGGGTTGCCAGTTTCACAGCGGTGGGTTTGAAGTTTTCTTTATCCCACCATAAATTTCGTTATTTTATAAATTATAAATTGTTACAGTAAAAATTTCTTTAATTTTTACAATGTCCTTTCCAATTCCAACAAATCAAGGCAGGCCTCAAGAATATCAATATCCCTATGTACACTACCTGCTCAAATTGAAGGGTCCTTGTAAAAAGAACACAACATTGAGAATCACACGTTATTTGATTTAATCGAATGCTGATATTCAGCGTCTAGTTGAATCTAAATGAACTGTAGTGTTAGTAAGTTTTCAGCAATTTCTTCCATATATTTTCAATATTTGTGTGCACATTTAATCTGATCAAAAGGAATTTCTTTGGTAACTTTTAGGCCAAGTACCCTTTTGTACTTACTAACATAAACCCAAATCTCCTAATGAAATTATTGATAATATGGTAGCTGATAATAATTCATAAAATACGCGCGGTAAACATCTCATAATGACTATATATACGCACGTATTTGCATTTTTTGGGCTAGTACATACGTAGAGGTATACGTAAACACCTAGGGGAGGTGGTGGCAGGGGTGGAGGCAGACCCATTTAGTTTTCTATTTCCCCCCTGACTCCACCCTAGCTGGATGGCAAAGCATGTATATATGTAGCTAGGCTGGGGATGTAATACAGCTTCGAGTTTGCTGTGTGTGAGATTCTGCGTAGTCAAGACTCATCAAAAGAAGCCCGTGACCACTCCCTCTATTATGAGAAAAACAAGAGCTCGTTTCCTTTTGTTTTTATTGCCCACATCTTTTTTTTCAGATGTCACGTTTTTTTTTTGGTCTTTTTATCAATTTCTTCTAATAATTGTTTTAGGGTTTTAGGGTTCGCTAATCATCAGGGTCTAATCTTTCTTGTCGAGAGAACTTTATTTTTTCTTCTTCCTCGACTTATTTAGAATTACAACATATAAGACATAAACAAACATAATATACCTAGTTTGAAAAGGCAAAATCGCGTTTGACATTGGTATACAACGTTTGAAAAGGCCAAACCGCGTCTCGTCATAGAAAATAAGAGATTTGGAGGGGTCCTAAGGAATCCTTAAAAATACAAAATTAATTGTATAAATTTCTTCAATATATATCCGTGAAATAAGGCCTAACTTTCTGTCATTCCTCTCTTGATTCAACTGGCTGAAAGATACAGAATGTCCAGAAGTATCAGTTGACCCCTCTGGCCTTCTCGATGCTATAATCTATATATATATATATACATGCAACACAGTGAGAATCTTCCAAGGAAAATGACAGCCCCTCCTATCACGACCCTTAATTATGAACCTGTGGAAATGGCACGAAGGTTACTTTTGAACATATTTGAACAATTTTTCGAACGTATTTTGTCTAGATAGAAGAGCTTCCAGAGAACACTGATTTAAGATAGTAAAACTCTTTTACAAATGAATGAAACCCTGAAAATAGAAAGAGCATAAAATTTGACTCACGCACGCATGCACGCATGATTTTTTCTTGTCCGATATAGGTAGAAAAAAATAAAGATAAGAATGGAAGGGATGAGAACCAGTACAATTAAGGTCTTGTCCATCCAACTATAAAACAATGGAAATTCTGATTTGATTCGATTACAATTAGGTAACGTGTTTTAACAAGAATGACGAAATTAAAGACCATAATTTTCACCAACTTCATATTATATAAATATGTTCACAAGCTAGTGCATGTTGACTTTACACTTCATCATTAATAATTTTATTAAGTATTATTGCAGAGTGACCTAATAATATATCAGTTGGCCTCCTACTGAGATTTTAGATTAAAGTCTTACATTCTCCTAATATCTACTGGAAACTTGGAGTCCCTTCGATTCTCTCTTCCTCTAATCAAAGTAGGTTTGAAATCGCAACTTGAGACCATTGACCCTTATCATATATATATATATTTTATATTTTGTGTGTTTAATTGTATGTTTCTCCTTTTAAAACAAATATATACATAATATGCATATATAATTACAAATAAGTAAATAAAATAATACATATATATACACACACGTATGGTACATGTCCCCTTTACAAAAGATGCCACGAGGTGTTAGCTTCAATAGGTTAGTGGTCCCTAAAAGAATTGTTTAAGCCCCTGTTTGGTTTGGATTAAAATTCAATTAAAATTTCAAGTTAAAGTCAATAATTAGTTTTAACCACACATTTCATGGGATTCACAACTTTTCAACCACACATTTCATTAACTTTTATCAAAATCTACTAAAAATTTGACTTTAATCTCTACCAAACAGGGACTAAATGCTGTGTTGTACAATTATCAATTATCGCTGCATACCTCTCATCAATTTAATGATGGCAAAACGTTAAAAATATATAGAAAACTGAGGTTTCATCCCAAAAGATTTACTTATTTGGTGAAGTAGCTTAATCCCTTTTAAGTTCATCATTTACACCATCTCTACCAAACGTAGGACACACTCCAAGAAAAAAAAAAAAGGGTAGTGAGAGAAAAGACCAATCTAAGACGATGATTCGTAGAAAAACTTTATCAAACAACCTTGATTTTTAGAGAAAAGAAGGATTAGGGAGAAAAGGTATAAATGAACTAACAATAAGAAACTTTCATTAAGATTATTGTCTACAAAAGGCGAAATGAAATGCGGTATACAATCAATTCAAAATCAATTCACTAGAAATTAGTGGGGAATTGTATGTGTTATGCGGAAAATTGCAGTATTAGATTGTCAATATCACAAAGTAAAGATGTAAAATAATGAATGACTTGCAAGAATTAAATAGTTCTAAGAAAGAAAAAGTATGAGGTGTCCATATCCTCCATAGACAGGGAACTTGGATAAAAAAGTTGACCTCGTTATCTTCTAAAAAATTCCCAAAATCGAAAGGGGGAAGATTGAATTTTGTTGGTTCAATAAGGGCTGTGTGACAAAGCTTTCGACGAGGGTTTGGAACAGAAACTCTTGTGAATTTCATGAAATGCGTGATTGAAATTGAAGTTCGACTCATCGAAAAGTTTATGAAATTTTTGAAAAGTTCTGTCAAACGAGCACTAAAATCGTAGAGGGGAAGTTTTTTTAAGTGCAGAAGTGGGCCATTGTAGACGGGGCCCATCAATGAGTTGTAGTGTAGTTATCCCACGAGAATCTCGTGGCCTGGGTCATTTTGGCGGTTGTCAACCCTTCTTGGATCTACGTGGACAAGAGAGAATTCTAATGCTAAGGAAGTTGCAATACCAAGTATTTAGTTTTCACTAATGGTCCCTGAAATTCAAGTAAAATTTTAAATTGGTCTTTGCAGTATATTATTTATCTATTAATTCACTAAAGTTATATTAATACTTCCAAGTGTATTAACGATCGTTATAACGGTCATTTTCTTCTGATTGGCATCCTAATTTAACTTTCTTGCGACATTTTAAATAGTTATTAATGTTAAAATTTTGGTTACGGTTTCATGTTTAAGGGAGTAATTCGAGATTTTTCTTCATGAATGTGAAGTTTTACTTGCATTTTGTCTTGAAAATCTATAATTTCACAGTGTGAACACAACTATCGTTAGTCATGGTAAAGATTTAACTAAACCACCATCGGATATGGAGTGGATACTGCTGATAGGAGACTAAAAAATTCAAATTTGGAGACTAAATTGGTCAAAAAGGATCAGTTTAAAATTTTAGTCAAAATTACATACCAGTTACCATTTCACACTTTAGTCAATATGTCTAGAAGATCTCTTCACAAGATAAATTTATTTTACAATTGCACCATGTATATATCCAAAATTTATATAATAATGCAGTACATTACACAACATTGTGATAACTTCTCTACATGGTACAATCTAACAATTTCATTTTTTTCCGACTCTCTAAGGGTCCGTTTAATTGCAAAGGTGGAAAGAAAATGATTTTCAGGGAAAATAATTGTCTAAAAATTATTTTCCAGGGAATTGTTAATTAAGTGTCTTTGATTGGTATAATTTTTCACCCGAAAAATTTTAAAATTTTGTATTCGTTTGACTTTGTGTTACATGAAAATTGTCCATAAAAGTGATAATTTTTTCCACAATTGGTTATAAAATTTGTTTCCATTATCAAAAAGTTAAAAAAAAAAAAAAAAAATTGTTTCCCAAAAAATCATTTTATTTAATCAAAGTTTAGTGTTCGTTTGACTTTATTTTACATGGAAATTGTCCATTAAAATGAAAAAAAAATTTACAATTAGTTATGACATTTGTTTCCATTGCAAAATAAAAAAAAAAGAACACAAAAGATGGAAAATGAAAAAAATTTCATAATTCCATGAAAAATTTTGTCTATCAAACAGGCCGCACTTTCAATACATTCTATAAATTGCTATCTAGGAAGTACAGAAGTTCAAAACTTCAAGTTTACTTCAGCATTAATGGTTAGTAAATAGTTATTCGAGTCCAAAATTGACCACTAATGCTATTTTGTTAAAAAAAAATAAATATAATTTTTTTTTATGTCAATTCGTCTAACGAAGCTTTTAAATTTAGATGAAGAGACTAGACAATAGATGCTATCAAATTGCATGGGAGATGAATTTTTTGTATGTTATCTATTTTTATTTTTCTTTAGCAATCCATAGTTGCATGCATTGGAGATGTCCTAATACAACTCAATCATAAGTTGGGCTGATAAAAATCTCAATTTCAATCTTGAAATTTTGGGTATGATTGACTAAGGTATTTATAAACATAAGTGTTTATGAATCGAGGTAAAAGAGTAATCGAACAATATAGTATTCGTGAATTTTACGAAATGCATGAATAAAAAATTATTAATCAATGTATTTATAAACACTTAGAAATAGTGAGTCAAACATACGCTTTATAATCATGATTGGTCCTAAAATTACCAAAAATATATTTTAAATTCTCTAAAATCACTGAACATTTGACTTTGAAGAATAATACTACCTACCTTGCAATTACTTTTGAAGACCTACAATAGATATTAGCTCTAAACCTATTCAAATTAATTATATTAAAATATAAGAAAAATTGTAGCAGCAGTTTCTAATATTTTCAATTTTTGTAGACTTTACCCTAACTTTCAATTTGTGCTAGCGAATGTCCTTAACCTTTCATAAATATGTAGTAGAAGTTCAAATGGAAGAAAATCATCCACTTAACAGTTAGTTGACCAAAAAATTGACATTGACCATAATTTTGATTAATTTTAAAAAGACAAAATGGTAATTTTACATTTTTAAAAATAAACTTAAATAAAAAAACCAAAAAATAAAAGAAATGTACCCCAACTACCCTACCCCACCCACGCTACCCTACCCTCATGAAAATTAGAAAGGACAGTGGTCGACACCTTCTTTTCCAACTCCCAACCATATTGATGGGCACAAAGGCCGGTCGCCACTGCCCCCATAACGTCGGCACTGCTTCCCAAAAGCAATCTTCACCACCCAAATATCAAAATCAAAAATCAAATCAAACCCAATAGAAATTGAAGAAACTGGAACCTCGTTGCGTGTGGAATTGGGTAGAATTTGAATCCAAAATTGGAGCAATTTGTGACACAATGGATCATTCGAGGGTATACCCATCATCGTTCAATGTTGTTGAGGGAATGTGGGTTGCCAATTTGGTGGAAAAAGAGCTCTAAATTCGTTATTTAAAGGAGACTAGATTGTCTTGTTTTGCTCCGAGGCAGACCTGTAGCAATTAGAGCTGTTTTGGATGATGTCTCACCATGAATTAGAGCATCTAGGTAAGGCAAACCAACTGGTAATGGTGCACGACCGTGCTTGTCACTGGAGTTGTAGAATTTTGTAGCTAGACCGCGCGACTCCCATGATTTTAATGGCTGATTTTGATCTCTATATGATGTTGTTTGTCCAATTAATTGTGTGAGACGTATTTGTGGAATGAGGTCGCTGGCTAAGGGATGAAAATCTGGCAGATTGGGTGGTCAACGATTGCTGGTGTTTTTTCTGATTTCAGATTGGGTGATCGAGATGGCTAGTGTTTTCTCTAGCTTGGGGGGGAGGATGAGAATTTTTATTTTTATTTTATTTTATTTACTAATTTAACTTTTAACTTATTTTAGGGATAATATGTAAAGTTAACAATTTGTCCTTTTTAAATGTTAGAGACATTTGTTGACACAAATTGAAGGTTAAAGTAAAGTTTGCAAAAATTGAAAGGTTAAGGACCGCTACAGCAATTTTTCCTAAAATATATCGCAATCCAATTACCTGGCCTAATCTAAATGCAAAATGTCAAAAAGGGAAAAAAGATCTATAGACATGGAATTGCCATATCTCTAGAAAATATTTAATAAATGCAGTTTATATATTACAAAGAGGGTCGGGACAAAATGGGTTGGAGCGAAACACCGACCATTTGGACCGTGCCAGGGCTGTCATAAACCGTCCTACCAATCCTTGTTGTGTGGATCACTCAACTGTCCCCATTAGTCTTTTTTCATGTAGTAATCCTTTAACTTACCAAACCTCCAAAACTTTCATTTCTATTTATTCATGCCCCGCAGGTTGATAGAGGCATGATTCAATTCATTTGGGTTATATGAGAATAATTTAATAGGGTAGCAATAAGAATTTTACACAAGGAACATTGACGGAATTGAACAAAATTAGAAACGATTGATTTTTGGGTTTGGTTTGATTCTTTTTATTAGGAGAAGGCGTAATCACTAGCAAGAGTGCAAAGGAAACAGGAAAGGAATGAATCTTTGGTGAACAAACATATACACAATATATGTGGATATTATTTGGATAAGGTTTCTCGTCCTTTAAATCTGATAAGAATATTCACATTCAAACCCTTTTCACACACACGATGTGCGTGTAACCTTTAAAAAGCATATAATTGAACTTATGTTATGAGAATAAGTTAGGGATGCAAAAGAGTCGAGCCAAGCTGGCTCACGAGCCGAAACTCGAAGCTCAGATTCGACTCGAGTAAAAATGGTTCAAACTTTTTTCGGTAAGCCAAATTGACACCCCCTAAAATGAATCATGAATTTTATGTTGATTCGTAAAAGTCACTTGTCATTTTTACGACCCTAGAAATGGACTTGAGCTATCTCAATATCACTACAAATTGTGAAGTCTACCTCAAAATTTTGAACCACGATCTTTAACTTTAGCCCGTAGAAAACGAACAGCTACTTTAGCTAATTAATGAGACAGCAGCCACTGGACTTGTGTACTATCAAAGATATTTCTTGAGCAATAATTTTGAAGTAAACCAAAAATTCCATTTTTTTCCTACACCACAAAGGATTGAAAGGAGTAGGGTGGTGGGGAAGGGTATGCTATCTATATCAAAAAGGTTGAACTCCAATCTTGAGGGTCCCTCACCGCCCCGTTCCTAAAACATTGTGGAGGAGTTAAATCGCGAAATGTGTCTCAGCAGATCGGGATACAAAAGCTGTCATACTGGCGCTCACAAAAAGTCCAATTTCATATCAGGAATCGAACCATCATACTGCGGCTGTCAGATCAGTTGAAACTACATCATTCATATCATTTGCACCACTGAACTATGTCCCGGGGAGCTATGCTATCTATATCTTCTAGAAGTTTAACGGTTCATTTGACAAACTTATAAATAATTTATAAATAAGAAAATAAAAGAACGATAGTGAATCTCATTAAGTGTGTGGATGATAATGAATAGTGGTTATGAATGTGAGATTGAAATTAATATTCGATTTTGATTGAATTTTATAAACTAAACTATAAATTGTATCAAAACGAAGGCTAAAATTTTGGCAAGGAGATGGATAAAGGGTGCACAATTTTTATAAATGAGTGTCCAGATGTTCTATTTTACCCTTATATCATGTTAACTATCTCATTTAGAAGCATAAATTGCCAAATATGTCCGCATGTATAGTTATTTGAATCTTAACTTTAACGGGATAGCCACTAATAAGAGTGCAACGTATGCTTGAAAGCGAGAATCGATATATTTGAGACACAAAATGTATGCTTCACTCAAAACCTTCTTATATACAAAACGTGTGAACATAACCCTCGAAAAAGAATGCTACAAGGAAGAGAATCTTGATTTGTGTGTTTGCACGTTGATATGCAAATAGTGTCATGTCATTTTTATGAGCCTGGAAATGGACTTAAACTTTCTCGAAGTCTACCTCAACATTTTTATCCACAATTCTTCGACTTTAGCCTATACAAAATAGACAAACAACTTCTTTTGCCATTAAATGAGACGGCTGCCACCTGCTTTGTTGTGTCATCAAAGATATTTATCGAGTAGGTTAGGCCATCAATTTCTCGACTTTAGTCCAAATTATAATCCGAACGAACTCAATTTTGTCGATTAGATGTATGGTTTCGATTAATTACATCGACGTTTGAAGTTTTTCAATTTCAAAATTCTATGTTAGACAAACTGGCTCACTTTGATTTTTTTTGCCAATATGTATATAGTAGAAAAAGTCGTTTAACAGTGACATATGCTTCATTTTTCTCAAATAGATAATTAATAGTGACATATACTTACTTTTTAACAACACATTCTAAAAAACTCACTTTTTTCAAAAAAATCACATCAAACATGTCCCAAGCCCCTGTTTGAGCCACATTATTATTTTTTATTCATTTTCAACCACACATTCTTCAATAAAATAATATTTTCCATCACATCAATAACTTTTCCTTTGTTTTCAACCACACATTTTCCATTAATCTACTATTTCAAAATACATTCTTCCAAAATAATGTCGCCAAACACACCCTAAATAAGCAGGGGCAAATTAGTATTTTCAAGATAATTAATCACATCACATGACAACTTGTAGGTCAAATGACGTTCGAAATTCAATGAATTATGGGTTGGATCAAATCTTGATTTGTCATTTAGTTCAAGTTGAATACATCTCTTTCCTTCTATTGGAAGCCAATATTGCATTATCAAATTCTCTTGGCTTTATTCTAACAACTACACTTCCCCCACCTTATCATTAACCTATTATTCACATGATCCTAGATTATTTGGGGTTATTAGGTAAATTAAAGCCTAAATCTTAAATGCATGAACACCAATTTTCTTTAAATTTAATTCTTGGCAAATCTTGAACCATGTACTCATAATCCTTTGTTAATTGCATAGGACTAATTGCCTTCTTGAATAAGTTTATGATAAGAGATTCTTAATTTTGATATTTAATTTATTCGATACAAAATTATTTATAAGAAGAGTTAAAAGAGATTTGAGCAACACAATCGATGTATAGCTCTGGGCTTGAAATGCCAAGTTTCTCCATTTGTGAAGAAAATAATTGTATTTTTTTTACTCAATATGTATATAATGTGCTTTAATCAACGTTTTAATATTGTCATTTAATGTGTCTTGAGTTAGTGCTTGACGAACTCGTGATTTCAACACACCATACCATAATAAGAGTCCGTTTGAAATGATTTTTGAAAAGTCAAAAGTTGCTTTTAAAATTAAAAAGTTATTTTTGAACGTATTTGAATAATTTATTTTAAAAGTGCTTTGTATGATTAGAAGAACTTGCAGAGGGAGCTGCCCTTCCTCAAAAAGTTCTTTTACAAGAAGTAGAAACAAAAACAAAAATCCTACAACACGTCCTAAAAACTCCGAATTGTTAAGTTATTTTCAAAACACATGGATCATTATAAGGTTTATAGGAATAACTCCCACCCTACCTAAGACATTGTATGAAAAAAAATAAAAATAAATAAAAAAAAAATATATATATATATATATATATATATATATATATATATATATATACACACACACACACACACACAATACAATACAATATGTAATTGGAAGTTGATAAAATTCTCGGGAAGCAAGGCTTGCAGGATTGAGTTGGGTCGGTTCTCTGTTGACTCATAATTGCAACAATCATGTTATATGGACATCATCATTTACATTGCGTCACGTGATAATATAGCATTGATCAGTTTAATAAAAAAAAAAAAATTACACACAAATTTTTGAAAACAAAGAGGATGACATCCTCAATGTAAAGGAAAGGTGTACAAATAGCATTATTGTAATTACAATTACCAATTGGAATGTACTAGTAAGAACAAATATGGAAGACTGCAGGACTGCAGTCCAAGGGGGAACGTGACCTTGAACCACCATATTAAAGAGAGTACCAACACCACCGTTTTGAGTTATTACATTATACATCATTCCTACTATTGTCTTTCCTCATTAAGAGGATTCAACTTTTCTATTCGGAGAGATTATGTTCGGGTGCGACTCGGTCATCGCAATTAATTAAATTATACTGGCCGATTTAGTCGGATTAGTCCAGAAAAACGAAAATTTTAGACCCGTAAAGGCAATCTAAAGATTAGCTGGTTCACAATTTGATATTTTATTATTACGAGTCAATGACCGAATGGATTTTTAAAACATTGATGTCGGAGAAGAAATTTATGCTATACAGGTTGAATTTCTGGGTTTTAGAGAGCCCATGATAATAGTTGAACTATTGGCAAAGTATGTATTAATTTGTTTCTTATAAAGTTAAGATAAATAACACTATAGACCCCTTAACCTTTGAACCTTTTAATGACAGGGTCTCAAACATTCTCGAAGTCCCAAAGCATTCAAATGTCTGCCCGAAATCCTTTTGTAATGAAAAAAGTCATGTCGACTATTAAAACAAAAGGACCTCAAGCGTAAACATTTGAAAGCTTAGGAATTTCGAGTTCTAGAATCAAAACTATGTGACCCCATTATCAAAATGTTCAACTATTAGGGATCATAGTGCTATTTACCTATAAAGTTTGGTGGTCATGGTGTAATAAATTAAATTTCATGGACATGGTGATACTAAGTGGAAAGTTCGATGATTCAATAAATTTGTCAAATCGGTAGAATGTAGAAAATCTATTGATAATAATGAATCTACAAAAACAAAATAATCCTTAATAGTAATTGTGAACGTTCTTACATATTGATCAGATGAACTGAACAATGCTAAATAGAAGTAAAGCATCGAGAGATAAATATTCGAAATCAACTGTCTTTATAACATTCAACTGATTTGAACGTCAAGGGCCATACCATATTAAAAAAAAGGAACAGCACCACCGTTTGATATTACATTTATCATTGATTCGTCTGTCCTCATTAATGGAGTCAAAATTTTGACTTTCTGACTGGAACTTCTGTTGACTGTCAGACTCCAAACTTATTGACACTTCTACTTCACCTCCAAGTCAGTACAATTATAGAATATGAAATAAACACGACATTGGTACAACGGCAGGCTCTCTTGTAATAAACGTGTTTCTCTACCCCACCTCTTGTTTCAACATGGGACAATATGCCCTAAATGGGAGGCAGGAACCCCGTGATTCCTTTTATTGCATTAAATACAAGTTGGCACTCCATAATGCACCTCAATTTTTTAGATTTTCTTGATGTTAGTTATTTAATTCAAAAATTTAATGCGTTAAAAGGATCTATCTGTTTATCTAAATTTTGTCTTCAATACATCGTCCACGTAAAATCGAATTCATTTTCTTGACCAAATGTATGCTTTCACAAAGTTAAGTAGTTAGAAATTAATTGGACTTGTCTATTAAAATAATTTGTAGAATTCATATTTTCTTTAAAATCATTTAGAAAAAGCTTTGCGATGAAGAAAATTTGGCGAGTAAATTGAAGATGGATTTTCAATCAATCATAACGCTAGGCGCCGTTGTGGAAAAGACGGACTCTTAAAACACCATAGACAAACAATAATCTCAATTGAAGTTTCCTTGGATGCAAGATATTCTAGGTATTTGATGTTCTCGTTCATAAATCTTTTCAATTTTTTGCTTTCATCTAAAATATTGTGCATTAAATCATATTTTCTGAATCGTATATTATAGGTTGATGGTGAACGTTAACTTTTCTCCTAATATTAGCTTGCAGTACGACATCGATCTAGATGTGTAATGTTATATAAAGGAATGAAAAGGAACACCACCTCAACATAATAAGATTTGCAGTGTTGTGTATTAAAAAATCCATTCAACAACTAACTTAACCATTCTTAAATCTGCTAACTCATGTAGGATCATTGATGAAACATAGATACAATATTCGGGTTATGCTACTTGTACACCGGGTTGACACCCCGGTATACATCCCCCCTCACAAGAGAGGGGGGAGGGGTGCACAATTTTTTTATTGGTCGTGGGTTTCCCCTTTTGTGAGGGGGCTGTACACTGAGGTGTCAACTCCGATGTACAAATAATATTTCCCTACAATATTCCAATTGCTTGTAAGTTATAGTGGTTTGATTGCACCAAATTAGAGTTCAATGACTTTGTTGCGAGTATGGTTGAAGTCTAGTGACCTTCATGCAATTCTAGATGAGCTAACTCAAGAAATGGGTTGACACTTTGGGATGTCGTTAGTTTTGATAGACATGTCATCAGCTCATTGATGAAACCCAAACGAAATGACGTGATTGCTCGTAAATTGAAGTATAGTGGTTTGATTACACCAATTTAATTTCAGTAACCTAATTGCAAGGATGGTTAAAGTTCGTGACATCTAGTGCAATTTAAATGAAGTAGGGGTGAAAAATAAAACAAATAGCACTAAATCAAGTTTAGGATGATTTAGAACTCTTTTGTGGTCTTCTATTTCTGGCAATACGTTTTGCGAGCCTAACTTATAACGTAATAAATGACACATTTTTTGACAATACAATTTTTTTTTTCTTTTGTTCCCCCTTTTTTACTTTTTTTTTTTTTGTCAGCCCTTGTTTGAAAATACAAAAACTTGTCTATTTTTATACTTTTATTAAAATTTACTAAAAAATAATTTAAATATACGTCAAAGATGAACTTTATTTTTAGTCAAGTTTCAACATTTAAAAGATGGGCAAATTACCTAATTCCCTACTTTTGGAGATCAAAATTCTAAAATCAAATTTCATGTTTTAATTTTCAAAAATCAGATATTTTTTAATTAGATACAACATAATTATATATGTATTATATATATACAGATTTAATTAAATATTAATCATAAAATTTCATCCTAAATCAAACTATTTTAAATCCCTACTCTTTCTCGCGACGGTTCCCAAACCAAAATTCCACACACTCTCTTCCTTATCTCCGGCGGTGTGGAAGAGGCGACGGGGTCGTGGTTGTGGTGGCTGGTTGGTGGCGGCGCCGTCGTCGAAGACTCGCAAGGCCGGCCAATGCTGCTTCTTTCTCGTTCCAGCGACATCCTTCTCTCTCTCTTCCTTATCTCAGGCGGCGGGGACGTGGTGGCTGGTTGGTGTTGGTGGCGGCACCGTCGTCGAAGAAATCGCAAGGCCGGTCGATGCTATTGTGATCTGTGCGGTGGTTCCCTTTTTTTCCCCTTTGATGAGGCCGTCGTGGTTGCAAGAAAGTAACATAGTCAGATTTTTTTTGTGGTTTCCGACAATTGCTCAGCTGCTGTGGCGATGGTTTGAGGTGATTGCTGTAACTGTTGGTTGGTGATGGATTTCGAACGGTGGTGACGGTGCTTACGAAGATGATGACTAAGATTGGTAGATGTACTGGTGACAGTAGTGGTGGTACGACAGTGTGGTGCAGGCAGTAATGGTGGTTGTGGTGTTCGTAGTTTGTGGTTTCCGGCAATGAGCGTCGTTGTTGTGGTTTTCTTGCTAGATTGTGTTGGTGCAGGTGGATCTGTTGTTGTGTTGGTGTGGGTAGATATGTTGTAGGTGGGTTTTATTGAATTTGGCGGTGGCGGTGGGCGGTTTTGTAGGGGCGATGGTTTCTGGAGGTCACAGTGAGTAGGTGTGGGTGGTCGTGACCGTGGAGATAGTGGTGGTGTGGCGTGGTGGTGCTGTGGGTACGGTGTGTTGTGTGCCTGGTAATGTTTCCATGGTGGTGGCTCTAGCGGTGTGCAGTGGGGGTGATGAATCAGTGGTTATAATGTGGTTGACCTTATCTCTGGTGGCGTGGTGGGGTGCAGCGGCGTTGGGTTTGGCTTTTGGATTGGTTTCTTCCTCCGATTTGCTTCATCGGATGTTTGGCGGAGTAGGGTTAGGGCATGTAAGACTGTGGTAGTGGTGGGGTGGTGCTGTATAGTATTTATGACCAATGTCGTGACCTGAGCCATTTGCTGTGACCTTTGCTATGACCTGTGCTGTGACCATTTGAAAATAACATGTGACTATTAACAAAAATGTAAGACATGAGCCTTATCATGTTATTAATCATTATAAACAAACAACCATGCATTATGACCTATGACCTGAGTTGTGACTTGTAACTATGATTTGTGACATGGGCTATGACCATACAACAGATAAGCCGTGACCATCAAATGCGGATATGTGCTGATAGTGGTCACAACTGTACAAATAAAATCATGTCAACTGTAAAATAAAAAAAAAAATGGCGGAGTTGTGACCGGAATATTCTCCAAATCGGAGCAGTCACCGGAATCGGAGCAGTCGCAAGAGTCGAAGTAGTCGCCGGGGCGATAGGGGTGGTGAAGGTGAGGGTGGATTAATTAATTATATGTGTGTGTGTGTGTGTAGCTCAAAACATCTGATTTTTGAAATGTCAAAGTTGTTTTGTTACTTCTGAAATAGTGTAAAGTAAAAGTAGGAAAAATAAATTCTTCCCTTAAAAGATAGTAAACATGTAATAATCGAGCATGGACTGGTGGGGCCCATCCATCCAGCCCTACAATAGCCGGGTATGTATCGAAAATGTTCGGGTTGATTGAGGACTGGGCCAGGTTTGGACAATCTTATCTAATGTTATTTGGGCCATGATCAGCCCAACAATTGAATCACTAAGCTCGGCCCATAATTGTAAAAAGATCAAGCTTTGTCATGACATAAATGTATTGAAAAATACTGACGATTTTAACAAAGGGAAAACGAATTATACCTGTACAGACTACAGAGAGATAATTTTGCATAACTATACGTGCCAAACAATTCAAAAATAGAAAGCAACGGAACCATTGTTTGTATTTCTCAACCCATCCTGAGTTTTTCTGTCAACTATGTAATGCATTTTCAGATAGCTTATCTCTGAGATCCTTGAGAGCATCAACAACTTGTGAATCAAGATTGTGCTTCAACAGTTTGCCTTGCATGGAAGTCGATCTGCAGACACAAAATACCAGGAGTTTAAAGAATGAGTTGGTCGGTCCTCAGTACCATCAACCTTAATGCAAACAGGATGGTATGAACTCATATTATCTCTGGGTCGAAGAACAAGAATCCAGTCCCGAAAATAGAAGAGGAAAAAGAACGAAGAACCAAAAACCGAAGGTGGGGAAGGATATTTTTCATATGGCGGGGCATACCTATGTTCTCGTAGCATCTGCTCAACTTCTTTTTGTGAAGCTTTGATCTGTATTACACTTGCAGCATTAGAAAGAGACAAACACATATAAAAGTGTATACAACTATGTAATCATCAGAAATATATATCTGAAAGGAATATGAGCTTGAACATGCTTAGATTATATACAAAAAACTATATTTTGACAATTTGTACATGAAATCACATTCAAAAGCATTTGGTTTCTCATGACAGTCTATATAATTCGAAACACATTTTAGAGGTTAAGGGGACAACGCATAGTTAGGATCCAAGAAATAGCCGAAAAAGGAGGGGCATTATGATTTTTAGAGTCAACAGTGATAAATTTAACAAAATAGATTTTGTAAAATTACCAATGATATCCTGATACACTGACAAAAAATCCTGAACTACATGAAGAGCTTGAGTTGGGCATAAGAGCATTACCTCAGAAACCAATGCCTTGGAGCTCCAAACGAAAGCTCCCTGGAGGAAATCACGAAGGCCATAAGTTTCTATATTACAAGTGTTCCTAGAATATAATAAAAATAAGCAACATGATAATTGGATGGTTGAACTAAGCTTTTAAGTTATAATAGCAGCTAATATTGGTGCATAGTTTTCTACTTTCTGGTTAGTGCTAAATAAAACTACACAAACTACGGAGAAACCACAATTTAATAACAGCAAAGTGCATGTGACTGACAGACACATGTATATGTATGTCATTAATGATATTATGGGCCTGTTAGAGCCCCATTTTTGATGTATAATGCATTTTAGAATAGTAGATAGATAGAAAATGTGTGATTAAAAATGGAGGAAAAGTTTTTGGGTTACGTATAATATTATTTTATTGAAGAATGAGTGGTTGAAAAGAAGAGAGGGAAAAATGTATTTTGAAAAAAATGGGGATCAAACAAGGGCTATATACACATTTGCTTAAATCAGGGCAGCAAATTGGATTCTGATTTTTCAACTATCTGGTTCCAAATGAAGAAATCATACTGAAGGGCATACACTTGAAAGGAAGAAAAAGACAACTGCTCACATTTAAACAACTATGTGGTTCCAAATGAAGACATCATACTGAAGACCGTATACTTTAATCAGAAGAAAAAAGCAATTACTTGCATTTAAACCCTTGCTTATAGTCCCCTTATGGCCAGAGGATAGAAAAATCATGCACCACTAGACACTATCCTCCCTGAAGGATAAGTAAAGCTGCATGTCAATTAGGCAACTCGAGAAGATGCTAAATGAGCTTACATCAAAATAGGATCTATATAAAATTTTCATGGAGCTTTACCATACACCCATAGGAATTTCAATTTAAATACTGGAAAATACATGAGGGAAACACATACTGCACCATGTGCTGCCTGCTGCTGACAGACATCAGATGTCACAACCCAGACTCTTGGACAACCATCCTCCTTCAAAGCCACGACCTGTATTGATAAACAAGCAAAGCTATTAGTAAAGATATGATAACTGAAAAATCAAAGAAAATACCATCGGAATTAGGAAAACAGGTTCCAATGGAAAATTGGGATGAATATTGTCGCCATACTATAATCTAACAAATAAGTGAAGACATTTATCGGAACGAAAATCTGGGGCTTCAAAAGAATTTTGTCAACAGTAGACTATACGTGACATAGAACAGCACAAAAACTAGAAGACTACTATTACAAAGTGAACTTAAATCAGACAATTGAAAGATTGCTCATAGAAGTATTAGCTGTCCTCATAAACAAATGAAGTTGAATGTAACATACACTGAGCAACACCAGATAAGTAATCACCCAACATAGCTCATTCTAAGAAAGAAAATCTTGTATTTGGACTTCTTCAAAAAAAAAATGATTATCTTTTTCACCTCTTTCTCAATCCATGCATCAGCACAGGTTTCACTTGAATACACAATGTCAATACTGCAAAATCATAAATCTTGATGTTAACAAACTTTGTAATGATTTATTGAAGACAGGAAACCACAAAGAGAAAAAGATGAAGGAAGAATTTAGAGGTTGAGAGTCAAAATAAAGAATCCATTTTCTGTTATTTAGGCTAAAAACTGCTGTAAAAAGATGCGAGCATTTAGATCTAGGCACAAATGAAGATATATAGGGGCAGAGTAAAAATTACTATACAAAATTATAGCTAGGCACAGATGTTCATGCATTCAAGAAGTACAAGACTGAAAAGACTGATCAAAATGACTACAATTTCACAGAGTTGTAGAAAGCAGAGGTTCTCTATCAACGCATAAGAATATCCAAACATGCAGAGCCAAAAATGAATGTTGTCTTATTAGTCAAAAGAAGAAATTGATAACTGAAACAAAGCTTCTGAAAAAAATAAATAAATAAATAAATAAAATGCAACAACATAAAAAGGAAATAGAGCCAACAGTTGTCAGGGCCCATTAAGCAGCCAGATAAAATTAAATGAACACAAGGGGTGGTACTAACGCTTACATAAACTCACCCAGAAAAAAATTCCTTGTGTGTTGGCAGACCAGACATCATGGCATCAAATACGACCACCACTTTTACCTCTGTAGATGTTTCAAAATAGTGAAATGAGATTGTGCGTCAGGTGGATAATATAGTATTTACTATGTAAACAACTATTTGATCAGCACCTAGTCATAAGATAAACATATTTACCAAGAGGTATTCTAGATGCGAAGAAACAGATAAAACATAGTATAAATATAAGAATAGTTTCAAAAAAATACAAGTCTACAAGTCCTTTGAGAAGGTAAATCTTAAGTACAATGTAGACAATTATCAGAAAATGAGAGAAATAGGTCATCGAAATAATATTCTTACTATAAAGGATAGAAATTTTGTTTTATTGATAAAAGAAGAATTTTAGAGATAGAAAGGAGGTATTACAGAAAAGAGGACCAGATGACCTCAAAGTACAAAAAACATAATAACGAATATCAAACTAGAAGTCAATGCATATAAAGATGTAACATTTTTCATACACTGCTAGAACATATGGAGAGGGAGAGGGGGAGGGAGGGAGAGGGAGAGAGAGAGAGAGAGAGAGAGAGAGAGAGAGAGAGAGAGAGAGAGAGAGAGAGGGTGGGGGGGGGGGGGGGGGAGGGAGGGAGAGATCATTGAGCATTATATTCTTCATGAGCCATTGACCAAGTAAGGCTTATATCTAAAAGGGACTTAGACTTCCAAATGAAAGATTCTGAAGGATAAGCAAAGGGCACTTGAAGTTTGAGTCTTTGACTAACAAGAAAATACCAGATCAAGAGTAAAAGGTATCAAGTAACGTGAGCAACCGTGAAGATCATCTGCCTCCCTATCATTAATGATTTAATGTTCGGTGAAAGGTGGAAATTCAAATCATGCCTCCTGTATTTTTGTCCTAACTATCACTTCTACGCCAGAGGGATCATAAATTACATATTCAACGAAGTCAACAGGATAGATGAATTTGCACCACAAACGAGCAAAATAATCAAGAAAACTACAGAGTATGATAAACTAGAGATATGTTCAGCTCAGGCATGTAATAATCTAATTGTCAGATGGATAATATCCACATTCACAGCAAGCAATGTCCAAGTTAAATTTTATTACTTTGTTCAAACATGTTAAAGAAGAACGGCCAGAACATCTAATAAAGAAGAACTAAAGTACAAACCTCTTAGCATACTGAAGGTTAACAGTTCATCAATAAGCTTTTGGCGAGCAATGTCAAGTCTTCCATTCATAAAATGCTTCTTCAACTTTGCCCAGTAGCCACATACATTATATCCATCAACAAGCAAGACAGGGATCGCAGTCTCTATACCCTGATTAGTACTGTTACATAAACGAAGTAAAACCCACACATTCTTTAGATGGCCTCCAATTAGACAAACAAGAGTAACATACCGAAGTGAAACAAGACCTGGAAATAACATTACTAGTAAAGGGTCAAAGTAGGATCGCGATAGAGCTCCGTTTCTTCAGGAATTTCTTCCTTCTCAACCTTCTTTTTGCGATAACTAGTAGAAGGCCTTGGCGTGTTAGATTTTCGCTTTTGAAACTCCTATAAGTTTTAAAACAAAGAAAGACAGTCTATGAAACATGAGAGAGAAGAGTCTCCAACCATAAACACATTATAGGTCTCAGCCAAGTACAGACCTTCCATAGTCTTAAGAACTGCAAATTCTGCTTCACATTTGATGTAATTCTTGGAGCAGGTGGCTCGGAATCCTATTAGAAACAAGGAAGCAATTATCTACAGATAAAAGTGCTTCTCACAGAGGGAATGAAAAAGCAACCTCAGGCTCAGCCATCCTTGGACTCGCACACCACAAAGCAAGCATTCAGTTATAAAGCCTCAATGGTTTTAGATTTAAGTTGATTGTTCTAAAATAAGCAATCTGCCAGTAATACAACACACAGTATTCATTGGGAATCCATAGCAAATTACTCTTTCTCATCATAACAGCCATTGGCACATAAAGGTTTGTCTTTCATCAGACTCATACAACATTAATGTACGCTAGGCATCACCATATTTGTTTCAAGGAAAACTTGGCAACCATTACCCAGCCATATTGCTGTTATTCAGTGACTAGGAAGAGTGGCATAGTTTATTAGGCATGGATTGACCAGCTCCTAAAGTAAACCGGATATAAAATATTAAATGCAGGCAGGGCTCAGGAATAGGTATGATCAATCGGTGGGGATATGCTCCAAAGTGATATAAAGTTGAAAGTGCCATGGCTGACCTATCTGTACAAAACATAGGATCCTCTAGTGACCCTTTTAATCCTAAAAGAATTGAAACTTTTAGCTTCTTGTAATATTTATAAGCGACTAATTGAAACATTTTTCGATTCCATTAGCTCTCGGATAATCTATTACCATTCGTAGACAAAGTTTTATATTTGTTCCTTCTCTTCAAAGTTCTATAGAAGTGAAAATATGTCCCCAACTCTCTTCAAATACATTTCCCATGACTGAATCCCATCACTTTTCATACACTGTCTCTAAAACTGTAAGCAACGTTCTATGAAATTAAGAAAAAGAAAGCAGTTAAAATCACCACATTATATCTGTTCTTATCTATGTCTGACTTTGATCAATCTCTCCTTAAGTCTTCCAAAAGAGGACTTCATAAATAAAGCTTTACCAATAAATAAACTTGCAACTATGAATAAAGAGGGAAAAAAGAAACTACCTTATGATGAAAAGTTGGGGGCTTCTTACTCTTCTTGGCTACAATCTTGGAAGAATAATAGCATTTGCAATGGCCATATTCCAATGTAAAAACATATGATGGTGATGATGAAATTGTTGAAATTACCTCCATGGGTCCACCACTATATCACAACTCTTCCTGTTCTTGATTTCCATGTGCAATAATTCATCTTCTCTCAAGATTCTAGATGGTAACAAAAGAATACAACTTCCAGTACATGGGTTTATTGCAAATACTTGATATATCACTCGCAAGGTTGTAAACCTTCATCTGTACTTCATATTTTGAGGGATAAAAGGGCTGTGACACTGTGACTTGTGTGAGGACCAGTGATCCTGGTGCTGGGGATTTTAGCGATCGTGGCTTACGAAAGACCACGCGTTAGAAGTTAGGACGGACGGATGAACTTGGTCCGTATCTCGTAGGGGTGTCAAAAGAGCCTTATTTGAAGGGAAAATTACATTAAGCTCCCGTTTGGCCCCCATTAATTTCTCATTCTCATTTCCATTCTCATTCTCATTCTTCATTTCAACCACACATTCTCCAAATAAAATACTATTATACACAAATCAAAAACTTTTCATCACTTTTCCACCACACATTCTCACATCAATCACTATTCCAAA
Source organism: Fraxinus americana (assembly GCA_035079005.1). Classification (NCBI taxonomy): domain Eukaryota; kingdom Viridiplantae; phylum Streptophyta; class Magnoliopsida; order Lamiales; family Oleaceae; genus Fraxinus; species Fraxinus americana. The sequence goes on along the minus strand of CM068714.1, from coordinate 4,868,749 downwards.
ATTTCTATTCTCCTCAAAATTAGATTCAAACACACCCTAAACCATGCCTTTTCTTTCACATTTTAAAAAGTCAGATTTCACCTTTTTTTTTTTACTTTTCAGGTTTCTTATCTTAAGATAAAAAGTGTTTTATATTTTAATTGAATAATTAATCATTTAAAACCTAATTTCTCAATTCATCCCACACACTCCCCCCATCGTCTCTCTCTCACCGCCGCCTGCTCCTACTCCCCCTTCTCCTCCTCCTTCCACCCCCTGTCGGACATCCTCCCTCCCACCCCCTGTCGGAGCGTCGACGTTGCTGCTGATTCACAGCAGCGTCGAACGCTGCTCACAGGTCATTATTATGAACCACCCTGGACAAATCGGAAATGGGTATGCCCCAATTCTCGACTGCCACACCTCCCATATTGCTGTGAAGTTTGCTCAACTTATCACCAAGATTGACAGACGATCTAGTAAGGAGCTCGATTTGAGAAATTGAACTCCCAGATCTCGTAAGGAGCTCGATCAGAAAAATCTAAGAAATTGAACTCCCAGATGAAGCAGCGGTCAGGAAATCCAATCTGGTGGGTGGCTCCATTTTTCTGCTTCTCTCTCTATATTGTGTATGTATTTGTTTATCTACGTATGTTCATCTATTTTGTTTGTCAGTTTGCATATGTTATAGAGAGATAATTTCTCTGTGTCTCCAAGTTGGTCCTTTTTATTCAAAGAAGACTGTATTTCTTTATCTTTACTGGATGGTTGGCTATTTCAATGTGGTTGGTGAAGAACCCACGGGCATTAGTGGTGGTGGTTGTTTTTTGTGATTGTTGTGGCGGGATCAACGACGATGGTGATAACTAAAAAAAGAATTTGTGACCTTGATTTTTTTGATCTGTGACCTCGAAATAATCTGTGGCCTATAAAATTTTAAATCTGTGATCTCGAAATAATCTGTGACCTACAAAATTTTTGATCTGTGACCTGAAAATAATTCGTGACGTACAAAATTTTAGATCTGTGACCTCGAAATAATCTGTGACCTACAAAAATTTTTATCTGTGACCTGGAAATAATACGTGATCTACAAAAAAATTTATCTGTGACCTCGAAATAATCCGTGACCTTCAAAATTTTTGATTTGTGACGTCGGAAAAGTCGCCAGAGTAGTCGCCGGTCACCGGATTAGTCGTCGGAGCAGAGGTGGGGTGGGTTGGGGTGGGGTTAATTATATTATATTACAGTTAAATATTTAATTTAATATAATAATTATGAAATATAATTAATTAATTCAAAAAAAAAACCTGATTTTTACAATTTTAAACTTGAGGACCTGATTTTTAATTTTGGTAAAGTAAATGCCTGATGCATAAACTTTTCCCTTATTTGAAACTGTCCAGCCTAACATGGCGTTTATGTAGTTGGGCCGGGTCAGAAGCCCAGTCAATTTTTTTTTTCCATAAAAATACTTGAAAATGCTGCCTAAAAAATGTTGGTAAAATTTCGCCAACACAGTTTAAAAAGTTATTTTAATTTCTAGGGAGATTTGCATTTTTCGTCTCCAATCTTTACGAAAAATAATGAGTTTTATAATAGTATTTTTTTGGATAATGTGTTGTTAAAAAGTAGGTAAAATGTTTGAATTTACATATTATTTTATAGGGAAAATGTGTAATTAAAAATGAGTTTGAAAAAAAATGAATTTTAAATAATGAAGCTCAAACACGAGCAACTTGAAGAAAGTCTGAGCATTATCTGCATGCGGTTCAGAGATAGATCCAAACCTTTATTTAGAAATAGAGAGTTTATATTTGTGAGCGACGTGAATCCATGGACGACGGAACTCTGATAAGTGTTACACAGCGCACACATATACATAAATGGGCATATTGTTAACGATATTGTTTAAAAACTTAAAACTGTCAACACAGGTAGTCGCGGTCGCTTGAGAGCGGATGGCTTACATCCAAAACAAAATAATGCCATAAGAGGCTTATTAATTAAAGTATACAAATTGAATTTGATATAAAAGATTTGGTGAATTAATTGAAGGGTTGGATTAATTTTTTTTTTGTTGGAAACTTTCAGCTGGATCCTGCGGGATGGCTGCCCAAATGCTTCGTGAACCGTTTCAATACGAAACTGGTTATGATAATTGAAAATCTGAAAAATGAAGTTCTTGCATGTTCTACTAATGGCGACATAATTATTTTATTGTATAAAAGCAATAACATGTTTGGCTTAAACTTAAAAGCAAGTTAAAGTTGCTTTTAAGTAACATTTTAGTTTATTAAAAGTAAAAAAGTTATACTTGCCTTAGGAGTAAACTTGTTAAGGTCAGCCAAACATTGCATGTTGATGTTTACAACTCTTGACATTTACCTGAAATTTGATCAGGTTTGCTGCCTCGTAAGTAAGATGGCCAATTCTTCATATAGAAAAAGGAAAAAGAAAAATATGTTCTCTTTTATTAGACTCCACCCTTTAAACCAATCACCTTGCAATCCTTAAAGCCATTTTGACGACAATTATGGAATTGTCTTATGTGGGCACTTTTCTTCTTTGAGTCAAGAAGGTTGGCCTCTGGGATTTGGCGTTCGCTTTGCAGTTGATCTAAATGGGACTCCAAGCACAAAGTTTGAACAATGTTGTATTAGTGACCATTGACAAAGCAACATTCAACATCACCAAAGTATGACTATCCTCATATGAGGCATTATAATGACCTCAAGTTAAATGACCAACTCCACTACTGAACATTAGAGATTAACCACCGACACTCATATAGTTATCCATGTGGAATCTTCCCAATGGGTTTCCAATGTTTTGTTATTAAATAAAACATTCACGTGTTCATTTAAGTGTCACCACACTTTAACTTATGAGATTAGTTGCTTACTTTACAAGTAAGAAATGTCACACGTGATGGTATATCCGTAATAGCGATATCGGTATCTCGTTATTACATACGACAACTGACGATTTAAGATTTAGTCATATGTAATTTGTATCTCACAATCACAACCCCCTATGATTAACAAATTACAAAGATTAGAATCTATGGATTCTATTATTTAATTTATTAAAGCATTAATTCAATCAAATAATAGATCTTGCAATAAATATGCATCAATTATATATTAAAAGTGTTTATGTTCAAAGTTGGTTGGATCTAGGACACAATACTTTCAATCAATAGGTTGATTGACAAGAAAAATATATTGATGACAGAAATATTAGAACAATTTTAGGGTGTATTCGGTAGAGATTAAAATTGAAAAACTAGCCGTTATTGTTGACTTTTATTAGAAGAGTGAGACCCAATAACTGTCATATTTTCAATTAAAATTGGATTTTAATCCGGGGCAAACACGCTCTTAATCAGGTTTCTCTTAGTGAAGAATTTCTTAGCTGTTTTTTATCGTTGTAATGTATAAATATTTTCATTCAACATTTCTGCAACTCTTGACGTACAATTATGCTTAGAAGAGTGCCAGAATCCTACCACCAATTTTATTTGCTAAATCATGCAGAAGCTTGAGTAGAGATCAATTTATTATTATTATTTATTTATCTTATGAAAGAGTTCAGAGTCTTTAAGGTTTGTATAACCAGTAAATATGTAATGAATTCTTCATCCTGAACATTCCAACAAATCTTCACAAGTTTGATGATTAGAAGATAGACATTTTTCCTAAAGAGCCTTCTCACAATGGGTTGGGGATGGCGGTAATGGTGAATGAAAGGGTAAGGTTATATAGGAAAAATAAATAAATAAATGAAGATGGCTGGATGATACATATAATTTTGGAAAAAGAAAAATGGCCTTGTTCATTCTCTCTCAAACTTGGTCCTCTCAAACAATTTCCTCTTCAAAAGATATAATCTGTCCTATTCAGGATGAATTTCATACATAAACATTTGATCAAACAAATAAAAAAAACTGTATTTTTACATAAATAACATCATTTAAATAGAAATTTTACAACAATTGTGCAATTCTGTCTCCTTCTGCATGGTGTTTCTTTTCCTAGACTTTTGGATCCAAAAACATGCTCTCTTTCAACCATGAGCACTGGAACGAAAAAGGAGAATGGAATTAGATGCTACTCTCACATGCAGGCCACAAATCAAACAGAAATTCACAAATATTCTCATATCCTGTGCAATAAATCCTACTTGGGTTCTAACCTTGAAGGTGGATAGTCCCCACTATAGGCGAAGAGACTTTCATTAGTATAAGGATTCTCAGACCCTTTGTTTTCCCCTTCATAACTTGCTGAAGTTGAAGCAGATTCAGCATTAGGATTCAGACCAGCCAATATCATGATGTTCTCTATCTCTTTTGCCACCTCACTCATTGTTGGCCTATTGACCCCTGATTCTTCGACACACTTCAAAGCCAGATCAACAAACTTTTCTAAGCTTCTTGCTGCCATACTTGAAGCTATTACCGGATCAAGAATTTGCTGAAGGTTATACATCTCCTTTGTCTTATCCATTGCTAGCTTCACTTCCCGAACTATGTACTTCCCTTTCTCAATTGGACTTCTTGCAGTTAAGAGTTCAAGCAGCAATACTCCAAAACCGTACACATCACTTTTTTCAGTCAATTGCTGCGTCATGTAATATTCAGGATCCAAATAGCCCTAAAACCCAAAACAATCCACTTGTCAGTGTTAACATTGTGAAGTCAAAAAAAAGGGAGGAAGAAAGATAACTTCTAAAATAAAATAACAGATCTTCAATGAAGATGAAAGCTTTCCAAATTTTGGCAACTTCAGAAGATTCTTAGATTATAGTAATTGCGAGCTTTCTTTTCCAGAGCATCTCACAATCCGGTGAGTTAGTAGCTTTTTATCTTAATTATAGATGCCACAAGAAATGAAAGATCATTATCTGCAAGTCTCCTTTTGTTTCTGGGTTGATAATCAAATTACAAACATGCTAGATGTACGCTCCAAGTTTACATTATCCTTGACATTTGGTGTGTTGTTAAAAAAGGATTGAAGGGAAAATTGTTTAATTTTTAAAACTATCCAATGGGGTGTAGCCACATGGCAGTGTGTAAAGAATGATGTAAATGATGATGTACGTGTAGCGTGATTGATCAAATTATTAAGGATGTAGTCATTGTCATGTGCAAGAGCTTGTGTGTGTGTGTTCATGCACATCTTACGGTTTTAATTGAGCTAGGTGTTTAAGTTAAAGAGGAAGACATCCCAAAATTAATCTTTAAATTCAAACATAAAGAAATTTAACTAGACCTCTTTGATACGGATCAAGCACTATACATCTTTTTAATTTTAATTAGGGGTAAGGCTATTCTTTTAATCTTTTTAGCAGTAGCCGGAAAAAGTACACAGAGCCCATGCCAAACCTACATAAAGAATGGTTGCTTACCCCTGAAAAATAAACAAGATATTTTACATTGCGTTGTATTCAATAATTTTCTTTTATTTCAATTTCTTGTCAGTTGTTCTATACCTTGCAATTACATGTATTTATCATTGTTGAATACGACCAGGCTCTAACTCCAACATGAAAAGACATCCTAATGTTCAATATATATACAGAAAATAATTTAAGAAGCAGCAACACTTCTTATATAGCAAAACAACCTTTGAGATCTTGAGATGGGCGAAGTATTTACTCACCATTGTGCCTTTTACTTGAGTGGTAACATGACCCCTTTCAGGTTCTCCCATAGGCTTAGAAAGACCGAAATCTGCGACTTTTGCATTCAGGCGTTCATCCAACAAGATATTAGTTGATTTGATATCCCTATGAATGATGGGAGGGTCAGCAAGGTCATGCAAATATTGCAACCCTCTTGCTGCACCAAGGGCTATTCGAAGTCTCCTCATCCAATCTAACCTAATTCCTGATCTCCCTGAAAAAAGAATGCTCAGTATATAACCCTCTCTAGGGAAGTGGTCTAGTCACAATTACTTTCAAAGATTAAGCTTGAGGAGCAAGCCTTTCTTGCTTTTCAGTATGTAGTTGTATGTTTACCGTTCAATTTAAAGACATCATATGTTTATGACCTATTAGAAGTAAGATGCTCTGGTTGGAGAGGATGGTAGTACCTGAAAGACTATCCTTCAATGTGCCATTTGCAATATATTCATAGACCAACATTTGTTCACCTTGCTCGAAACAAAAACCAACAAGGCTGACAACATTCTTGTGATGAACCCTTGATAGCAGCTCGATCTCGGTTTTGAACTCAAGACCACCTTGCCTAGATCCTTGCTGAGCCCTTTTAACAGCAACCAGTTGTCCATTGGAAAGAGTTCCTCTATATACCTGTCAAATGCGTAACAATAGAAACGATGAAGATTAAGTAATTTAAGAGTATTTCGGAAGATATTAAGATGGTTGAAAGAGTGATAGAGCTTGATCAGTTAAGATGACATGAGACTATTGTTTCCAAGATATTTGTAATTAAACTATATTTCCATAGCCGTATTTGTGACTTTTAGATATTTACGGGGCTTGGTCATTAAAGATGTTCAGATCCTGCAGTTTTCGAACAGCGTTAAGTTCTCTAACCTGTATGGGATTTTGAAATCCCCAACTTTTCAATGGGCATCGGGGTGTTACAATTTACAAGGACAGTTGATCCCCTCAAGATATAATAAGATTCTACGCCTGCCTTAATACCAACATCTATTCACGGTAAAGTACTGTTTGAGGTTTGGCATGGATAGAGTATGATGGAAAATAAGACAATCTTAAGATAGGGTGACCATTAATTAAGGCACGCCCACGTGTACCAAATGAAAAATGGATCCAAAAACAATATCATTTAAAGAAAGGATATAATAAAAGTGAACCTTTCCATAGCCACCACTTCCAACATCATTGACTTCTGAAAAGTTATTTGTGTATTTCTTAAGTTCTTCAAATGAGAAACATCTAGCTCCTTTTAACTGAGGAACTCCACCGCTGTTTGTATTTGGATCCCAGGATCCTGCAAGCAAGAAGAAGATGGTCAAAACTGCCAGGAAGCAAAAAATTAACAGAAATTAGAACCCATTAACGCTTAATTTTACCAAAAGGGTCATTCTTTTTGGCAGCTACTTCAGCTCTTCTCTTCTGGCGGAAAGCATAAATCCCTGCAATGAGTAACAATAGAAATAGGACAGATCCACCAACAGCTGCTCCAATGATAATCCCACTACTTGATGACTTGCTTGAACCATTGGCCAAACCTAGAAGAAAACATGCAAAAGCACATATATATACATAAATATAACCGTAGTTAGAAATGGCATATATGTTGTCACTAAGTTACCTGTAAAGTAGATTTCTCCCATGAAAAAAAAGGGTCCAAATTCTGATGGAGGCTTGAATGTTTGGTTGCTTAGCACAAATCCAATTCCAGATATTCCAGTTCGATTGAAAGAATTTTGGCCAGATGGAAAAACTTGTAGATTCAGTACGAGATAATCATCTAAATTTTTTGTAGGATTACTCAGGGAGACAGAATCAACAGGGAGATTATTAGACTTGAATGTGAGGATTAGGTTTTCCTGCAGGGATGTGAAAATACGCTTGTTTCCCAAGTTGGAGAAGGAAGGTGCTCTGAAGAATAAACTGCCAGTATATGGATATGCACATTTGCATGTTGGGCTAGAAATTTGATCTGGGCTACAGGGAGAAGGCGTGCAATTTTCTTGGGGTGTAGAATATGAGTCATTAGTTGGCTGGCTTATGCTGCAGTATTTTTCTGTTCCATCTTCACGACATATTAGATTACCTGCAAGTCTGCATATTAAACCACACAAGCAAAATATTGAAACAAACTTAACAAAGAAAGACTAATATGTAGAAACTTTTCGCTTCCAACATGGAAGGCAAAATAGCCTGCAGAATGAAGAGCAACTTACAGGATTTGACCATTGTAACTAGCTGGATCCGTAAAGGCATCGATGGAGTTGTTTCTTAAATCAATGAGTTGGAGTTGGTCGCTAGAGCCAATAGTCAAGGTTCCACTGATATTGTTGTTGCTCAATACCCTGTCATTCAAAAAGAAGAGAAACGAAATGTTCATTCCCATTGCTTTAAAATTGTAAATAGTATAAACTGAACCAGATTTGATTTATCTGTTAAATGAAACACGTTTAGGGTGAAACTAAGTGTTCACTCACAATTTCTGCAACTGAGAAAGGCTGAACAGAAAAACTGGAAGTGGTCCTTGTATTTGTGTATCTTCCATTATTCTGCAAGTTCAGTGTTGTGATATAAGGTTCATGGTTAACTTTCAGAAAATCTCTCCATAATCCAGCAAAAGTGAAATGTTTGCACACTCGTGCATACAAGAGTGAAGAACAAACACACAGTCATGGAGAGAGATAGAGAGAGAGACTTACAGTGAAGTTAAGGACTCCAAAGTCGAAAACCATGAAGGAACATTTGATGCAGCAAATAAATTATTGCTCAAATCCCTGCAAATTTTAAGTAAAATAATGGAAAAGTAAATCATTACATCAGGAAAAGGTTCTTAGAATGCGTTCTCACTACAACTGACGATGGTGAAGAACACATTATCCAGCATTATCACATTTACCAATGTACAAGTATTTTGAATTTCTAAACTGAGTAAAGTTTTAGACTTACACAGTGTAGAGCAAATTCATGCCAGTAAGATTGGGCAAGGGGCCAGTCAACTTATTGTTTGCCAAGTACCTGGTAAGTTTAATCGTATGACCTTATTATCACACAATTCAATGCCGACATAATTGTCCGCAAACAAAATTAGAGAGAAATTAGTCAAACTCATTCCTTTATATCTACTTACAGCTCATTTACATGAGTGAGATTGTTGAGGTTTGGGGGTACGGATCCATTTAAAGAATTCTTGTCTAGGCGTCTGTTGCAAGCAAAGAACATATAGATCAAACTTTAGAAGGAAATTACAGCCAGAGAGATTTTGCCGGTTGAGTAAATGAGGTGATGCTACTTACACAACCTCCAGGGTCCGGACAAGTCCTAGCGTGGAAGGGATGTTTCCGGTTAGCGAGTTGTTTTCGAGAAGCCTACTCACATAAACATAAATTAGGAGACATAATGGATGCCTAGATGTTGTACAATTTTTGCTTTGCATTGTCGATTTAAATAATACAGCAGTGGTACTTACAGATGTTTGAGAGTCATATTTGAATTAAAAAGCTGCGATGGTATTTCACCAGACAGCTGATTTTTACCAAAATGACTGCAGAAAGTCAACCAGATCTATATTAATACATTATGAAACAAGTGAAAGTAACAACACCTAGCTGAGGTAAATGTAAAAAGAGAATATACATACAAGTGTTTTGTGTTAACAAGCATATCAAGACCAGTTGCCGTTCGCTTAGAGACCGGGATAGTTCCAGTAAGCTTATTATCCGCCAAATCCAGCCAAAAAAGTTTTGATAGAAGACCAATAGAAGGTGGTATCTCACCGATAAATCTGTTTGAATTTAAAGATCTGCATAAAAAGGAAGAAGAGCTTCAGCTAAGTACCCAGGAAGGGGAAATTGCACCAGTTCCTACAGAGCGTTGGACTTAATACCGATGCAGCAAAAAGCATTAATGTTCTGGTTATGTAAAATCTAGGAGACTGAAAACATGTGGCATGTTCGGTAAGGTGGATCACACCATATAGGTCAATACAAAAAAAGTAAAAGAAGTTAAAATTTTGCTCATTGTACAGTCCCTTACCATCTAGTATTGCTTACCAAATATGCACTTAATATCTTTCATACCAGTTTTTTCTTTCTCTGTTTATCGATTATCCTTGGACAGAAGCTCCTAGAGTATTCAATTTAGACGTGTCTAACTGATTGCCAGAGAACCTATTTGGAAGGTCCCAAACTATATGGATAAGAATATCCAGCTTGATTAAGGTAGGCAGACTCTACAATAGAAATATACTAGACTCCCAGTTCAAGAACTCTTCTGTCTTTAACGCAGTGAATGCATAATCCCTGCGGGGCATGCACATTTAATGTTCTAGAAAATAGCACTACAATTTGAAGAGAAATTAATGCACAATGCTTGAACCTGAACATTTATTTTTCCATATGTTACTCCTTAGTCAAACAGGTAAACATAAAGACATAATCCTTACAAAAAAACCAGCTCTTGTAGAGATCCTATTGAGGATGGTATAGGACCAGAAAACCCACACCCAACAAGGATTCTGCAATGTATGTAGAAGTAAGTTTCTTATAACCAGCATAACTATTTGCATCAGTAGGCAAATACAATAATATGAAAACACCCATATTTCCTTACAAGGTTGATAGTTTCTTCATATTTCCAATATGTAGAGGCAGAGGCCCTGTTAAACCTTTGTTATACGATAGGTCCCTACGCACAGAAACAAATATCAAAAGATGCACAAACTTGCACGCACATAGTTATAGCTGGGGAAAGTTAATAAATATTAAATGTAGGAACCATAACAATAAAGTGATTGAGCCACATGTGTTGAGACATACGTGTGGACCAAAAGGGAATTTGAAATTGCATTAGGGCACCTATGCAATGTTCCCATGTACTATTCTCTAAGGATCCGTTTGATTGCGAATATGGAAAATGGGTGGAAAGAAATTGAATTCTAGAAAATTGAATTGTTTAGAAATTATTTTATTGGAAATTGTAATCAATTGTGTTTGATTGATATAATTTTTCACCTGAAAAATGTTGAAAGTTTGGTTTCCGTTTGACTTTGTTTTCCATGGAAATCGTCCATTAAAGTGATAATTTCTTTTATCATTGTGTCTAGAATTTGTTTTACTTGCCAAAAATTAAAAAATTAAAAAAATTATCATACCGAATACCATTCGTTTGATTGCATAGAAATTGTCAATAAAAGTGATAATTTTTTTTTTATCATTATGTCTAGAATTTTTCTCAATTGCCAAAAATAAAATAAAAAAAGCTGAAAAATCAAAAACTACAAAAACAAAAGGAAAACAAATTCATTCATTTGAAGGAAAAGAGGTACATGAGATGGCGGCTGGGAAATCCCGGTAAAATTTTTGCATTCCGATAGGTAAAAAGTAGGACATGGAAAATTATTGGTATCAAACAGGACCTAAGTGATACATTAGGAGACATGAAATGGCAAGAATAAACATTAGAAGAACAATGCTACTATTACAGAAAAAAATTATGTAAAAATAACATAACACACACATGGGGGTGGGCCCATTTCTTATAATAATATTGTATTCACATGGGGCCCACCCCCATGTGAGTATTCTGGCATTTCTACAGATGAAATAATTCGGTACAAGTGGTTTAATTGACATTAGAAACCAGGGTCAGAGCACTAGCCTGAACAGCAGAAGGATCCGTACCATCCAACTAGGCTTTATTCATATTAATAATTGTGGGAACAAAAATAGATATCAAATAACCAGATTTTATTTGAGTCACCTTGGTGACATTTTTTTCAGAATCATTAGAAAAATGGTTGCTGGATTTTAAGTAGAATTCTTGTCCTAGAGGCATATGTCATAGAAAATTAGAATATATTATGATAGTAAGAAATAAAAACTGAAAAGAGTCAAGGTACTTAATTGTTCTAATGGGAAAAATTAAGATCTAAAGTGATCTCATAAACAGGAAAAAATAGACGAATAGAAATAGAAAACCAACAAGATCTGCAATTCAGATAGGTCTTCGATGTCCGAGGATAGCTTTCCGCTCAAATTCATGCTCGATAATTTGCTGAAATAGGAAAAGAATGGATTAAACTCAGAAATATAAAAAAAGCACAATAGCAACGAAGAATGGGGTAGGACTTACATAGAAACGACACGTGAGTTGTTGCACTCAATTCCATCCCACCTATTTCCACATGGATCAACCCCTTCCCAGTTGGGTGGCACATTCTCCCATGAGCTCTTGAGAGACTGTATAGCACCAACTGCATCACAGATAAAGCAATTTCTTCTGTTTATAGGAGATGGAATTCTCAACCATTGACTCCACTGTTTTGGGTGCTCAAAGGAATGAAAATATATGTGGACTATAACCAGGTTTTAAACCCCCAACTCTTTATTTAGGGTAAGTAATAATAGATAATTCAAAATCCAGCCGAAGCAAGAACACATCTTATGAATTCAAGTACTGGATCTAAACATTTTAAGAGAAGTGATTAGCAATATTTACTTGAATATTATCTTCAAATAAATAAGTATACTTGGGAAAAGAAGTAGGCTTGGAAAAAATTGCTCAGTGCATCAGAAAATGATCAAATGTCATGAACTGCAAGCCAACCGTTGTGACTTCAAGCATCAAATGCCAAACGGTTTACCCCTATACCAAAACCACTGCTACAGAATATACAGAGCATAGCGAAGAGAGAACATGAAATATAAATTTGGTTTTTTGCATATTTTGTCAAGAATAAAGCAACAAATTTCAGCCTAATTTACCATTTAATGTTAAAGGGGTAAAGTTCACTTTTACGACATGGATTAAGAACAAATATGTACTTGACTCCTATTATCTAAATCTGGTCTATTCCTTCTCTCTTGGTAAAGGGAGAATTAACATGGAAGAAGAACAAAGTAGACTAGAAATCTCAAATGAACCCAAGTTTATTAAGCTCTCTTCGAGGAAATGAGCTTAGAAGTAGAAATTAGTTCTCATGAGGTTCGATTGTGTGGTTCAGATAAAACTTGTTATAATTATTAGATATCCTTAAAAAATTAACACAAATAATGATGAAATGCTATTTGAACCAAGAATCAAGAATACTTACTATCTTGTGGATCTGTAGATGCTGCTTTAACCAAAGATTGTATTAAAGCAACCAGCAGAGGGAACAGAATTCTCAAAACCATCACTGCTCAACAACAGCAATATAGATTATCAAACAAACAGAAAGTCTGACCAAAATCTACAAAAACATAAACTTCCCAGCTCTCAGTAAATTGTTCGTTCTCTTGAGGAACTTTCAAAACTATACACATATGGCACCATTGAACCCTGTTCAATTATGCACAGAGTTAAACTATAGTCTTTTACGCCGCGAACTCGTACAAATTTCTTACCAGATCCTAGTTGATTCCCAACACCTTTTGAGAAAATGTCTAAAGATGTATTTTTTTTCGGTTCACAATATGATACCATTATGCAATTGCCATTATATTGAAATTTCAAGAATTTAAGCAAAAAATGGGCCCCCAACAATAATATGTACATTTAGTCAATTTTTTATCTTCTTCAACTTATCAAGAGATGAACAGTTTGATAGGCTTTAAAAAGTTGACATTTTCTTGAGAAACATAGAATGTGGCCCGCATTTATTATTAAATTAATGAGACCAGCAACCTATACAAGTTGCTCGTGGATTAGATGAAGCCCTCTTAATTAATCCCATAAAAGATATTTCAAGAAATCAATTTTTGTTGTCATTTTCAAACCCCAAGCATTCAAGACAAGCTGTTCCACAACCACGAGTAAATTATTATAAAAGACATTGCACTAATTGAAGACTCTGATAAATCTTGGTTTGAAAGAAACATGTGTTGCAAATTGCAAGACTTAGTTAAAATAAGACAATCGTGGACTTGAAAAGTCTTGATACACAGGTCAATGTGTACCTAAACCCTAAATGGGTTCTTGAATATGTCAGTGCCTTGGCTTCTTCTTACCCCCTTTCCTATCGGCCAACTACTTTTGTTTGAACTTAGGCTATGCTTGATAGTCCATTTCTTCCATGGAAAATTAATTTCATGATTGAATTCCTCAAAAAGAAGGAAACTATTTAGGTGGGAAAATGGTTTCCAAGTTATTTTTTATTGGCATAGGACACAAATTTTATCACCAATTGTTAAAAAAAAAAAAAAAAAATTCTCTTTAATGGACAATTTCCATAAAAAAAAAGAAGTCAAACGAATACCAAAAGATCCAAAATTTAAATATTTGCTACGTAGAAAATTGTATCAATCAAATACAATTAATTGACAATTTTCGGAAAAACAATTCTAAACAATTCAATTCCCTGAAATTCATTTTCTTTCCACTCTTCTAATCAAATGGACTCTTTATTTCAAGTACTTATTATCTCTGAGGCATTCGAAATGCACCAATACTTGTGGGCATTAGACAACATGTCTGGATTTGCCGATGATCATAAAGGTTGATGCTTGTCTCATTTAAACACATTCATAATTCATATTTCACTAATTAATAATAGTTTTACTATTTGTACAAGATCAATAAATAAATCGTGGACCCCGTATTATGGGGGATTGTACACCGAGGTGTTACACATGCCAGCACCCCTCCACTGAAACCCAAAATTTTACATTTAAGAAGCCTTTTTGTTAAAAAAAAAATTCACATATATTTTTAGCCAATTTTTTATGAGATTGTTTATAACCAACTGAGCTCCCTCCGGTGAGTTCTACTCGATTTAGTTGTTACAATTCATATCCGACTCAAGATCCTTGCTGTGGTTGTGAAGATCTAGAGTTGTGAGTTTATAACCAATCGTGCCCTCATTTAACAGCCATTACAAATATTAATTTGTCCACCCGTTTGAAACATCATGCCATAACTAGAATGATTACTAAAAATAATATAGTACGGCATTTGAATATATCATTATATTGCAGCTTTGAACATATCAAAGAATAAAGTTTCTATGCGAAGTCCTCATTTTATTTTAGATCTCACGTGGATGCTGATTCGACCTTTGGGTAATAACTAATAGGGTAATGCTAAATGTACACACACTTTTACACAATCTTTTACACCTCTCTCACATGGAGGGGGGGTCCACGATTATTTTATTATGTGTGGGTCCCCCCATGTGAGAGATGTGTAAAAAATTGTGTAAAAGATTGTATACACTTAGCATTATTCTAACTAATAAGTACAACATGGGTTTGTTTTAGAGTCAGTCAGTCAAGTCGTTTTTTTTTTTATTTTTTTGCCTTTTTATCTTTTTCTTAGAGGTGGGGGTAGGTGTGGGATGGGGTGGAAGGACTCGATCAATTAATTATTTCAATTAAGAGAAAATTTTTATGGTAGTCTCGTTTAAGAATACTAATCTTGACATTTGGCTGTTCGCTTAAGTTTGAGAATGTATCCATTGATCGTTTGGGATTTTTGATCTCTAATATCATATCGAGTCTTGAAATTCCATCTAAAAAATCAACTGTATCAAGAAGAATAGCTAAAAAAATTCTAATTATTTTTATATTTAGCTCCTGTTTGGTTTGGCTTAATTTTGGAAAAAAAAAATCTAAATCAAAGTCAACAATTAATTTTAATCATACATTATAGGACTCACAACATTTATCAACTTTTCAAATATATATTTAATTAATTTTTATCAAAATTTATTAAAAATCTAATTTTTAGCTACTCAAATAGGGACTTAAGCAAAGTACAATAATATTAATATTAATATTAATATTAATTGTTATACTATTCTATCAATTATGTACAAACATTTGAATTGGACTGATGTGTACATGATCCATATCCATACAATATTCCTAACTCAAAATTCAATACGTTAATTTGGTCCACAGGGAATTTATTTTGATTTTTCGACCCCGTAATTTTAAATGGATTATAGTTGAGTTGTACACTTGTCCAAGTCAACCAAAATTTATTTTAAGCATTCAGTAAGAAAGAAATGTTTATTTTTAGTGCCATCAAATTTCATTTGAAACCCTAATTAATCATCGTTGGCTTTTTCTAATTTGACAGAATAATTCTACATAATATATAAGCAAGCAACGATTAAATATAAAGCTGAATGCATAAACTATAGTTAAGTGACCCAATTGCAATTGAGCTAAAGTTAAGTAACGTAATTGTAAGTAAATTTAAGTTAAGTGATCCGATTACGGTAAAGTGAAGTTCGGTGACCTAATTGTAATTGAACTTGGTGACCACAGTACAACTAACTCGAAATTAAACTGTTGTATCTATACTATGCCCTTGTTTGAGACCAGTTCTTTGAAACTCATTTTTTCTCAAATTTATTTTTAATAATACGTTTTTCCAATAAAATAATTTTGCACATAAACCCAAAACTTCTCCTTAATTTTATCACACATTCTTCTGAAAATCACTTTTTACAAAATTTGTTCTTAAAAATGGGGCTCAATCAGGTACTATATATCAATCGTGTTCTTAGTTTTGGCAAATAAAATAGAAATAATAACTAAATAAATCCCTATAGATTGATAGTTGACTCAGCGTAACTATTTTTGTACGTTATACCAAAAAAAAAAAAAAAAGGTCACAGGATTGTAACTTGTTCCACCACTTAATGTATCAGCTCTTCTTGAGTGTACATTCTGCTATGATTAATAAATGGATAACCCAAAATTGAAATGATTCACAGTTTCACTATAAATATAGATAACACTCTGGATCAAAATATTCATAATTCCTGCCTACATCCCATGCTGATGCTCTATGCAGAACGGGAAGAACCATAGCTGACATCAAACACCTCAGTGTCATAAGAATGGAGATGACTCTCGTCGTTTTCTTCCTCATAGATAGTTCCAGAAAGTTTTTGGTCCATTTTCTTGTTTTCGGGTGACAATTCCACAATGTGCTCAATCTCTCTCACGACTCCTCCCATTGTAGGTCGGTCAGCAGTAGATTCTCTGACGCAGCTCATTGCAAGATCGACAAACTTTTTCAAACCAACATGTGATCCTGATCCCATGGCTGGATCAAGAATTTTATCGAGATTTTCAGAACCTTTTGGATCGTCCAATATCTCATGAACTACTCTTACAATGTGTTTTCCATGATTTATAGGGGCTTTAGCAGTTATCAGTTCTAGCAATACAACTCCAAAGCTATATACATCACTTTTCTCAGTAAGCTGTTGGGTCATGTAGTATTCAGGATCCATGTATCCCTTTATTGACAAAGGCCAACTCTTAGCGACAAACAACATAAGAGCTCAATTCACAAAAAATTTTGCAATATTGAGAGAGAGAGTTTTTAAATAAAAAAAATAAAAAGTTGTTTTGACTTCAATGCTCACCAGTGTCCCTTTGACTTGAGTGGTGACATAACCCTTGCCCGTATCACCCACTAGTTTCGATAGACCAAAATCAGCAACTTTTGCATTGAAATGATCGTCCAGCAAGATGTTGTTTGATTTAATATCCCTGTGAATAATCGGAGGGTTGGCAAGCTCATGCAAATATGACAGTCCTCTGGCTGCATCAAGAGCTATTTTAAGTCTTCTGCTCCAATCCAACTTGAATTCTATTTTCCCTGTAAACTTAGCGGCTTATTGACATTGAATCAACATAGGAACATAGGTTCCTTGAATTAAATTCTAAGCCCTTTCCTTGTATAAAGTTTTTCATGTGTGATAACATGATACAAGACATTGTCAAGTCGGTTAGTCCTCATTATTGAGTTACTTTTTGGCAAAACAAATCAAGAATTTAAATGGTGATTGCAAGCATAGGCTAGATGTTTGGATAAGCTTATAAGTATCTTACTACTTGCTTCTTTTGTGACTCGGCCAAAAGAATCATCTAATAAGCTCATTGCAAGATTAACCAAACATGCTTAGAAATGCTAAGAATTATTACGTAAAGTTAAAGTCATTGTATATTTAATGAAATGTCTTAGATTCATAGCATCAGGCACTATGCTTCATCAGTAACCAAAATTAGCCTATTAAATTACCAATCTCTTTTTCGGGCAGTAAACATGAGAGAGAAGATTAATTTTAGACTCGAGAAAGAATGTGAAATTATTGATTATTCATATAATAATAAGCGAGGTCACTCCATTTATACTGTACTTTTGGCACATTGTTGAATGCATTAATCTCAATATGGAAGTCAGAACGAGTAACATGTTCATGAAATAGAAAGAATCCAAGAATTTACCTGAAAGACAATCTCGAAGGGTACCATTGGATATATACTCGTAGACCAGCATTTGTTCACCTTGATCATAACAGAATCCCACAAGGCTGACGACATTCTTATGATGAATCCTCGACAAAAGTTCAATCTCTGTTTGAAACTCAGAGGATCCCTGCATTGATCCCTGTTGAGCACGCTTGATTGCAACTAATTGTCCAGAAGAAATAGCTCCTTTGTAAACCTATCAGTAAAGCACATAAGGCAAACTTTAATTAGATCTCTCACAGACCACGATGGAATAACATCACGGTAGCAGATATTTTTACACTTAAGTTCAGTTATAATTACACAGATGGGGGAGCATCCTTTTCTTTTCCATTAGTGACTCCGCAAGTTCTAAAGAAAAACGAAATACATGACAGGCTCTACATCAGAACAGTAACTAGTCCAAAATAAGAAGTTATCCAGAGTTCAGTCCTTTTTTTTTTTTAGTTGGAAAAAGATCCTTAAGCACAAATTAATGTGGAGATGCCAGTTGCTGTACCACGATTATCATTTTAATTAAAAGAAAAGGGACATATTCGAAGTCTAACAACAGAGAAACCTTTCCGTAGCCTCCAGATCCAATGCACTTGGATTCTGAAAAATTGTCAGTACATTTCTTAAGATCTTCAAAGGAAAACCATTTTGCTCCCTTAAGCTGTGGAACGCTGCCGCTTCCTTTTTTAGGGTCCCAGGATGCTGCATTCACATATCATGATGGTGACACAAAATATGAGGATGACATATACTTACAGATGAAAGAGTTCTACAGTTTTATGAAGGGTTGATCTTACAGAATGGGTTGCTCCTTTCGGAAGCTCTTTTGGCTCTTTTACGCTGAAGAAATGCATAAATTCCAGCAAAGATGACTAATAGCACAAGCACAGGACAGCCAACTGCTACTCCAATGATAATGCCAGCATTTGATGACTTTTTTGAACCTAAGGTGAAAGAGGAAGACAGATAAATTAGACTGAGACTGCAAAACTGAGATACAAGATCACAAGAATCTTAGCCCTTGTTTGCCCCCCATTATATTCCATTCTATTACATTAATTTTTTCTCTCTCTTTATCTCAACCATCCATTCATCAAATAAAATAATAATACACACAAATCAAAAACTTTTTAACCACACATCTCTCATCAATCACTATTCTAAAAATTATCTACCCCCCAAAAATTTAAATTAATGGGGGGCAAACAGGGGCTTAAGTTTTCCTAAATGTGATCATGAAAGTCACCTCCAAGACAACAGTACGGTTCATCAATGAAGAAGAATGGCCCATAATATTGAAGCACAAATTTCTGACGGTGGAGTAGGAAACCTATTGTCGATATCGATGTTCGATTGAAAGAATCTTGACCAGAAGGAAAAATTTGCAGACGGAACTGATGGTAGTTATATATGTCAACAGTTGGATTAGCAAGAAGAACTGAATTAACAGGCAGCCCGTTGGAGAGAAAAACAGACATCAGAACCCCATTAAGGGTTTTGTAATAAGTACAATTTTGTAAATCTGAGAAGGACAAAGAGGAAAAGTGTAGGGTTCCAGTGTATGGGTGTGAACGTCCACAATTAGAACTCCATACTTGATTTCTGCTGCAGGATTTAGCAGTACAATTGTTTGACGAGAATAAGTTATTATGGGGATTCTCAACTGTACAGTATTTCAAAGGTGCTCCATTCGTATTGCAAATGGGGTTACCAACTAGTCTGCAAGAAATAGAAATCGTGAATCCTTCAACAACTGAGATTATACTAAAGAGATAATGACGAACAGACATTTCATAAACCTCTGAAAGAAGATGTGAACAAATTAACTACTGATTACTTACACTAGCTCCATGCTGTAATCCGTTTTTTGCATAAAGTCGGCAATGGAATTGTTTCGCAAATCAACGGTTAAATTGTTGCTGTAGCTATTGCCAATAGTTAAGACTCCACTAAGATTATTGTTGCTGAGCACCCTGTCAGTATAATTGGCAAGTAAGATTTTTGTTCTAAATTTGATAAAATGTTCTTGCCGTAAAGATTTGACGTAACTGCAGAAACCGGTAATTCCTATTATATAAAGTTGATACTCACACAGTCTCCAATTGAGGAAGTCTGAAGAACTCAACAGGGATCTGACCTTGGAGTTGTGTTTTCTCCATCATTCTGTAGTCCAATATTTTTTAAATATTACTTGTAAGCTAACAACACAAAAAAGTGTTCTGCTAAAAATGGGTGGAAAACTTTCCGTAGAAGAATTCAAGACATTTTGAAGTGTACATGAAATGAAAGAAGTACAAAAATTGAAAGGAGAGAATCAGATAGTGTGAATGCACTTATAACAGTTCAGTTGATGTGTCCCGATGCATGTGTTGTTTATGAAGATGCTGTGTTCAGGAGGGAAAGAGAGATGTACAATGTTGTCAAAGACTGGAGGCTTGTAATCCATTGTGGAACATTTGATGTATTAAAACTATTATTGCTCAGATCCCTGCAAATTTCTGTTGGTCAGAAAGGCAGACCGAATAACAAATTCACGACTACTGAAGAAAGCAGAAAACCATAAACGCATCTAATTTACGGGTGAGAATACATTGGAAAAGCATCTCGTCATACAAAAATGTTGATGGCACATTTGCAAAACCATATTTCTTGTGGATTCATGATTCACCAATTAAGGTGCATGGTGTGCCATAGTCAATTTAGAGATTGAAAGAATAACAACTTACACATAGTGTAGGAAATTCATGCCTGTGAGGTTGGGCATATTTCCTATAAACTTATTATTAGACAAGTACCTGTAAAGAATAACCAACAAACTAGTTAAAACTTCAAATATTGCAGTTTCATCAGCGTTCTTCGAGACAGTAATTCTTGTATCTTTTAAATCAGAACTTCAGTTTTATCTGCTTACAACTCATTCATATTTGTAAGATTACTCAGGTTTGGAGAGATGGGTCCATCAAGAAAATTCCAGTCAAAGCGTCTGTTCCAAAAACAAGATATTCATCATTAATTATAGAAAAAAATTGATGACAGCCAAGAACATTAGGAATAACAGAGACACTCACATAATCTCCAATGTCTTTACAGATCCTAGAGTGGAAGGTAAATTCCCGGAGAGTTGGTTGTGGTCAAATATCCTGAACAAACAAAATGATTTTATTTATATAGAACAAAAGGAAAATAATTTGAACACAAGAATCTTAGTAAAAATTTGGGATTTACGAGTAGTTTTTTATGGTCACTAACGTTAAAACTCTCCCTTATACCCCATAACTGTGCTCGTAAGAAAAATGTATCTTGCTCTTTTTATAACGAAATAAAAGATTAAAAATGCTGGATATGTGTTCTGAAATTATTACAATAGCAGGGACTTCCATTTTGGCAATTGGCGTACAAATAAAAATAAAGCATTCAAATTGGGGGTGAAAGTAGTAATGTGAACGTGCTTTAAAATGTGTTCGAAATTATGCAATGAAATACAATCTAATAAATCCATATAAAATTAACTTTTAAAATTTTTTGAACATAGCATACGATTAAGATTTTTTTTGTTTCAGCGTGATAAAATTGACGTTTCGCCATAGTAGTCAGTAATACTATTTTTCCTTTAATAGATGGTTAAATGCATGCAAATATATGTAATAGTACATTTTATGTATATGTATCTGACATCAATCATGCTATATGTACATCATCTTTTTACATTATACAACGTGACAACACACAATTGGACAACTTAAAAAAAACACTTTCCGCCGCACAAATTTTTGAAAACAAATGAAATATTAACATGAATGTAAGGGAAAGAATGTACAAGTAGCATTATTGATCTGACATATATTTTTTAAAGTTGATAAAAACAAAATGGTAGAAGAATTTGCAAACAAATTGAAAAAATGGCAATTCTCATTTAAAAAAAAAAAAAAAGACTAGTAAGATGGTGAAATGAAGTATAACCTCAAAGTTAGACATCCATTTGATAAAGATAGCATAAGGGTATCTCTTTCTCATCATATGCAAGGAAATATACAAATTCTCCAATGTCTAGTTTATAGATATTTATCCGTATTGTTGACAAGTAAAAGAAATAGAATCCAGCATAGGCAGCCAACTGACTCACGTGTGTTTAAGCTTCATGTTTGAACTGAACAGTTGACTAGGGATAGACCCAGAAAGTAGATTATTCGACAAATGGCTGTAAACAATGAAAATCACTTCTTGTTAATGGTAAAAGCAATATTGAGGAGACAAGAATTCTATATGCTTTAATAACTCTGAGAGAGAACTCATACAAGTGTGTAGCATTAATTAGCATGTCCAAACCCATCGCAGTTTTGCTGGCAACTGGAATGGTACCACTAAGCTTGTTGTAACTTAGATCCAGCCATGAAAGCTGAGTTAGATTACCAATTGAAGATGGAATTGGGCCATTGAAGCTATTTTTGTTCAAAGATCTGTAGAATAAGATAATATATATTTAAAGATTTGTCCTGAGCTAAGCTATTTGACTGTGAAGCGCCATAATCGTAGCTCAAGAATATGTAAAGGCAAAAGTGCTAATGAGAAACCAAGGAAAACCACAAAATAGAATAGGCCGAAAAAAGACAACCAAGACTTGTGAAGTGCGTTTCAATTCGCTTTACACCCAAAAATTGAAGCTAATTTGATATAAAGAGCCAAATGTGAGGGCGTGCTTAACAAATTGCATAATAATGAAAAAAATTTGTATAGAAAAGGGAATTCTCAAGAATTGAGTTCTTACAAAAATTTCAGCTGATCCAGAGAGCCTATTGCTTCTGGAATGGGACCATAAAAGCTGCAACCAACCAAAATCCTACATGGAAGGAAAATTATCGAGTACAATATTAGTGTTCTACAATTGTGCAGCTAATACCAAAGAAAACGGTAGAAATTTTCCATACAAGGTAGACAGTTTCTTCAACTTTCCAATTGATGCTGGAAGAACCCCTTTAAGTCCTATGTTGTTAGAAAGATCCCTACATCCAGAAAACATCTATCAGGAATTGAAAGGCTTAAGAATTTTATTATTAACTCAAGACCCCATTCAAAGCCCAAGTGTAATCATTGTGACAAGTAAAGAATGGTGATCAAGATTGGTTAAATAAAAGTGTTATGTGAAAAATGGTTGCAACCATAATTTCGGTATCATTTCCATGAAGTGATTGTCTTGCATTTGGATTCTAACCTTTAGACTTTTTTGTATGAAAATAGTTCGGTCACTTAACTAGTGACTTATTCCACATGTGTCCACGACCTCTGATTTATGTATAAAGATTATTTTGCAACTGGTAATTAACCCTCTGGGGAACCTGGAAGGTGCTGCTTCCAAACCAAAAAAAAAAAACAAAAAAGACCCCAAGCCCAGAACTGTGCCAAAAACTAAGTGTATGTTAGCCTCTATTCCAAACTATAGTCGGACCATCTTAGATTTGAATTTTATCTTTTATTTAGCATCCAGGTGCAACAAAGACTGCAGTTCATAAGGATTATTGATAAGTCAATTAACTTGTGAAGAGCTAGACAGGAAACTATTTCCTTAGGACCTAGAAGCCAAAAAGAGAATGCAGGAACATACAACAATTGCAACTCCGTCAATGATGAAATGTCACTGAACTCACGACCTTTCACCCCCGTGCCTGCCAACATTCTGCAGTTGAAGCAATTCTATTAGACTCGGAAACAAGGAAAAACAAATGAACCAGGGAATCATCGGGACAGGGAATTGCCAAGACTTGCATGGAGGTCACACGTGTATCAGTGCAATGAATCCCATCCCAACTGCTGCCACAAGGATCTGACCCTGTCCAGTTTGGGGGCAAGTTACTCCAGCTAGATTTGATGGCATTTAGAGCAGCAACTGCAATAGAGGTAATAAGGTAAAATCTATGCTCAGACCAAGAGAAGATGCTTCCATATACATTAAGAGCACCTACAGAACTACAGGAAACTAAAAATAAGGTTGATGAATATTCTCATTCCAAACTCACAACATTCCAGTCCATAATAATTGGGATACGATGGCAACCCAATTCCGAATATATATGGAAAGGAGGGTATCTAGTAGAAAGGTAACTGCATACCCAGAATTCAGAAACCCCAATTAGAACTCAGAATATATACAAGCCAATCTTATTGCAACTTCAGTTGGTGTACAACAACTACCATTTCAAAGAGAAAAAAATAATAATTTAGAGGACGGTACATAGGAAAAGACTCCACTAATAAACACATCTCCGAATTTTTTCCCTTGAAAACAACACTATAAATTGCATTGTCTAACTATCAATAATTTCATTCAAGAAAAAATGCGTTCTTTGGTCTTGATTGAACCATGATGATAAACAAAGATTATGATTACTGTAAAGTGTCTAAAATATGATAGTAGGATGCATTATATTCACGAGATAGTTATTTTTGGACAGGGTCCGAGAAATTATATATTTTTCAATAAGAACTTACCAACAGCCTCCAGAGGGGAACTAGCCTAATCACTTATGCTATGTATACTACGGAAGATCGGCTAATACTACACAATATTATGAAAGAAAAATAAGTTAAAATCTTGTTTATTGTACTATCTTGCGTACCAAACATGCACTTAAAACATCATTAGAATTAGCAAGCGTAGAAATAAATCTTGGAAGTGAGCAGTCGATTTTTGGTGTATTCCTTATGTTGAGACCCCTAATTGTATGCACCCAAAATAATCATGTAATCAACTAAGGAAATTCTTCATACAGGAGAACAATATCAAGTAAATACGAATATATCCTATTTGAATGTCCTGAGCGCGAAAACATCCAGGAATTCAAATTGATCAAATAAATTATGGCACAGAATTTTCTTGCACTATAAAATGAAACAATTCGTGGTATATAATTAAAAACTTACGATCATCACTGTCTGTCCGTGCCAGTATCACCAGAATTTGAGAGGAAACAAGAAGCAAGTAGACAAGAATTCTTGAACCCATTTTCCAAATGCTATTCAGATTCTAAAAATATGGTGATAACCATTGAATTCTGTTCAATTATGCAGAGAGTTAAACAATAGTCTTTTACGCCGCCAATTCATACAAATTTCTTACCAGATCCTTGTTGATTCCCAACACCTTTTGAGAAAATGTCTAAAGATGTATTTTTTTCGGTTCACAATATGATACCATTATGCAATTGCCATTATATTAAGAAATTTCAAGAATTTAAGCAAAAAATGGGCTCCATCAATAACATGTACATTTAGTCAATTTTTAACCTTCTTCAACTTATCAAGAGAAGAACCATTTGATAGGCTTGTAAAAAGTTGATATTTTCTTGAGAAACATAGAATGTGTCCGGCAAGCATTTATTACTAAATTAATGAGACCTGCAACCTATACAAGTTGCTTGTGGATTAGAGGAAGCCCTTTTAATCCCATAAAAGATATTTCAAGAAATCAATTTTTGTTGTCATTTTCAAATCCCAAGCATTCAAGGCAAGCTGTTCCACAACCACAAGTGTATTACACTAATTGAAAACTTCGATAAATCTTGGGTTTGAAAGAAACGTATATGTATTGCAAATTGCAAGACTTGGTAAAAATGAGACAATCATGGACTTGAAATGTGTTCATACGGGCAGAGATGGGTGGATCATTAATAGTACAACATGGCTTTGTTTTAGAGTCAAGTCAGTCAGTCATTTTTTTGCCTTTTTGTCTTTTTCTTAGAGGTGGGGGTAGGGATGTGATGGGGGTGGAAGGACTTGATCAATTAATTATTTCAATTAAGAGATTTTCTACTGTTGCCTCTTTTAAGAATACTAATCTTGACATTTGGCTGTTCGCTTAAGTTTCAGAATATATATCCACTGATCGTTACGGATTTTTGATCTCTAATATCATATCGAGTCTTGAAATTTCATCTAAAAAATCAACTGTATCAAGAAGAATAGCTAAAAAATTCTAATTATTTTTATATTTAGCTCCTGTTTGGTTTGGCTTAATTTTGAAAAAAAAAATCTAAATCAAAGTCAACTATTAATTTTAACCATACATTATAGGACTCACAACATTTATCAACTTTTCAAATATATATTTCATTAACTTTTATCAAAATTTATTAAAAATCTAATTTTTAGCTACTCAAATAGGACTTAAGCAAAGTACAATAATATTTATATGAATTAAACTTGACTGTAAATTTAGATCAATAATATTAATATTAATTAATTATTATACTATTCTATCAACTATGTCCAAACATTTGAATTGGACTGATGTGTACATGATCCATATCCATATAGAGAGAGGCTACTTGTATCGGATCAGGGTGACAAACACCCTGACCGACCCCTCACAATGTGGGGGCTCACTTTTTTATTTTCAATTTTTTATTTACGTGGGGCCGACAATCATGCGAGGGTTTGTCAAATTTTTTGTCAAATTTTTTTTTTGTACAATTAGCTTTTTTCATCCATATAATATTCCTAACTCAAAATTCAATACGTTAATTTAGTCAAAGTCAACTAAAATTTATTTTAAGCATTTTTTTACTTTTTCTAATTTGATAGAATAATTCTACATGATATATAAGCAAGCAATGATTAAATATAAGCACGATCAACTTAAAGCTGAATGCATAAACTATAGTTAAGTGACCCAATTGGAATTGAGCTAAAGTTAAGTAACGCAATTATAAGTAAATTAAAGTTAAGTGATCTGATTACGGTAAAGTGAAGTTCGGTGACCTAATTGTAATTGAATTTGGTGACCACGGTACAACTAACTCAAAATCAAACTGTCGTGTCTATGCTAATGCTACGCCGAATGCCCCTTTTTTAGACCAATTATTTGAAACTAATTTTTTCTCAAATTTATTTTTAATAATATGTTTTTCCGATAAAACAATTTTGCACACAAACCCAAAACTTCTCCTTATTTTTATCACACATTCTTCGAAAAATCATTTTTTACAAAATTTATTCTTAAATATTTGGCTCAATCAGGTACTAAATATCAATCGCGTTCTTAGTTTTGGAAAATAAAATAGAAAGATTAACTAAATAAATCCCTATAGACTGATAGTTGACTCGGAGTAACTATTTTTGTACATTATACGGAAAAAAAAAAAAAAAGTCACAGTATTGTAACTTGTTCTACCACTTAATGTATCAGTTCTTCTTGAGTGTACAATCTGCTATGATTAATAAATGGATAACCCAAAATTGAAATGATTCACAATTTCAATATAAATATAGATAGCACTTCGGACCAAGATATTCATAATTCCTTATTACTTCCCATACTGATGCTCTACGCGGAACGGGAAAGAGCCATAGCTGACATCAAACACCTCAGTGTCATAAGAATGGAGAGGACTCTCGTCGTTTTCTTCCTCATAGCTAGATCCAGAAATTTTTTGGTCCATTTTCTTGTTTTCAGGTGACAATTCCAGGATGTGCTCAATCTCTCTCACGACCTCTCCCATTGTAGGCCGGTCAACAGCAGATTCTCCGACGCAGCTCATTGCAAGATCGACAAACTTTTTCAAACCAACATGTGATCCTGATCCCATGGCTGGATCAAGAATTTTATTGAGATTTTCAGAACCTTCTGGGTCGTCCAATGCCTCCTGAACTACTCTTACAATGTGTTTCCCATGATTTATAGGGGCTTTAGCAGTTATCAGCTCTAGCAATACAACTCCAAAGCTATATACATCGCTTTTTTCAGTAAGCTGTTGGGTCATGTAGTATTCAGGATCCATGTATCCCTTTATTGACAAAGACCAACTCTTAGCGACAAACAACACAAGAGTTCAAGGCGCCAAAAAATTCAGCAATATTGGGAGAGACAGTTTTTAAATAAACATAAATAAAAAGTTGTTTTGACTTCAATGCTCACCAGTGTCCCTTTGACTTGAGTGGTGACATAACCCTTGCCCGTATCACCCATGAGTTTCGATAGACCAAAATCAGCAACTTTTGCATTGAAATGATCGTCCATCAAGATGTTGTTTGATTTAATATCCCTGTGAATAATCGGAGGATTGGCAAGCTCATGCAAATATGACAGTCCTCTGGCTGCATCAAGAGCTATTGTAAGTCTTCTGCCCCAATCCAACTTGAATCCGATTTTCCCTGTAAACTTAGCGGCTTATTGACATTGAATCAACATAGGAACATAGGTTCCTTGAATTAAATTCTAAGCCCTTTCCTTGTATAAAGTCTTTCATTCGTGATAACATGATATAAGACATCGTCAAGCAGGTTAGTCCTCATTATTGAGTTACTTTTTGGCAACACAAATCAAGAATTTAAATGGTAATCACAAGCATAGGCTAGATGTTTGGCTAAGCTTATAAGTATCTTACTACTTGCTTCTTTTGTGACTCGGCCAAAAGAATCAGCTAATAAGCTCATTGTAAGATTAACCAAACATGCTTAGAAATGCTAAGGATTATTACGTAAAGTTAAAGTCATTGTTATTTAATGAAATGTCTTAGATTCATAGCATCAGGCATTATGCTTCCTCAGTAACCAAAATTAGCCTATTAAATTACCAATCTCTTTCTCGGGCAGTAAACATGAGAAAGAAGATTAATTTTGGACTCGAGAAAGTGAAATTATTGATTATTCATATAATAATAAGCGAGGTCACTCCATTTATATTGTACTTTTGGCACATTGTTGAATGAATTAATCTCAATATGGAAGTCATAACATGTTCATGAAATAGAAATAATCCAAGTATTTACCTGAAAGACAATCTCGAAGGGTACCATTTGATATATACTCGTAGACCAGCATTTGTTCAGCTTGATCATAACAGAATCCCACAAGGCTGACGACATTCTTATGATGAATCCTTGACAAAAGTTCAATCTCTGTTTTAAACTCAGAGGACCCCTGCATTGATCCCTGTTGAGCACGCTTGATTGCAACTAATTGTCCAGAAGAAATAGCTCCTTTGTAAACCTATCAGTAAAGCACAGAAGGCAAACTTTAATTAGATCTCTCACAGACCACGGTGGAATAACATCACGGTAGCAGATTGTTTTACACGTAAGTTCAGTTATAATTACACAGAAGGGGGAGCATCCTTTTCTTTTCCATTAGTGACTACGCAAGTGCTAAAGAGAAACGAAAATACGTGACAGGCTCTACATCAGAACAGTAACTAGTCCAAAATAAGAAGTTATCCAGAGTACACTATAAGCACAAATTAATGTGTTCTTTATTAGTGGCTACTCTAGTGGAGGTGCCAGTTGGTGGACCACGATTATCATTTTAATTAAAAGAAAAGGGAATTATTCAAAGTCTAACAACAGAGAAACCTTTCCGTAGCCTCCAGATCCAATGCACTTGGATTCTGAAAAATTGTCAGTGCATTTCTTGAGATCTTCAAAGGAAAACCATTTTGCTCCCTGAAGCTGTGGAACACTGCCGCTTCCTTTTTTAGGGTCCCAAGATGCTGCATTCACATATCATGATGGTGACACAAAATATGAGGATGAAAAATACTTACAGATGAAAGAGTTCTACAGTTTTATGAATGGCTGATCTTACAGAACGGGTTGCTCCTTTCGAAAGCTCTTTTTGCTCTTTTACGCTGAAGAAAAGCATAAATTCCAGCAAAGATAACTAATAGCACAAGCACAGAACAGCCAACTGCTACTCCAATGATAATGCCAGCATTTGATGACTTTTTTGATCCTAAGGGGAAAGAGAAAGACAAATTAATTAGACAGAGACTGCAAAATTGAGATACAAGATCACAAAAATCTTAAATTTTCCTAAATGTGAGCATGAAAGTCACCTGCAAAACAACAGTACGGTTCATCAATGAAGAAGAATGGCCCATAATATTGAAGCAGAAATTGCTGACGGTTGAGTAGGAAACCTATTGTCGATATCGATGTTCGATTGAAAGAATCTTGACCAGAAGGAAAAATTTGCAGACGGAACTGAAGGTAGTTATATATGTCAACAGTTGGATTAGCAAGAAGAACTGAATCAACAGGCAGCCCGTTGGAGTGAAAAACAGACATCAGAGCCTCATAAAGGGTTTTGTAATAAGTGAAATTTTGTAAATCTGAGAAGGAGAAAGAGAAAAAGTGCAGGGTTCCAGTGTATGGGTGTGAACATCCACAATTAGGACTCAATACTTGATTTCTGCTGCAGGATTTAGCCGTACAATTGTTTGACGGGAATGAGTTATTATGGTGATTCTCAACTGTACAGTATTTCAAAGTTGCTCCATTCGCATTGCAAAGGGGGTTACCAACTAGTCTGCAAGAAATAGAAACCGTGAATCCTTCAACAGCTGAGATTATACTAAAGAGATAATGACGAATAGACATTTCATAACCCTCTGAAAGAAGATGTGAACAAATTAACTACTCGATTACTTACATTAGCTCCCCCATGCTGTAATCAGTCTTTTGCATAAAGTCGGTAATGGAATTGTTCCGCAAATCAAGGGTTAAATTGTTGCTGTAGCTATTGCCAATATTTAAGACTCCACTAAGATTATTGTTGCTGAGCACCCTGTCAGTATAATTGGCAAGTAAGATTTTTGTTCTAAATTTGATAAAATGTTCTTGCCTTAAAAGAATTGACGTAACTGCAGAAACCGGTAATTCCTATTATATAAAGCTGATACTCACACAGTCTCCAATTGAGGAAGTCTGAAGAGCTCAACTGGGATCAGACCTTGGAGTTGTGTGTTCTCCATCATTCTGTCAGTCCAATATTTTTTAAAGATTACTCATAAGCTAACAACGCAAAAAAAGTGTTCGGCTAAAAATGGGTGGAAAAATTCTCCGTATAAGAATTCATGACATTTTGGAGAGAATCAGATAGTGTGAATGCACTTATAACAGTTCAGTTGCTGTGTCCCGATGCGTGTGTGTGTTCATGAAGATGCTGTGTTCAGGAGGGAAAGAGAGATGTACAATGTTGTCAAAGACTGGAGGCTTGTAATCCATTGTGGAACATTTGATGCATTAAAATTATTGTTGCTCACATCCCTGCAAATTTCTGTTGGTCAGAAAGGCAGAAAACCATAAACGCATCTAATTTACGGGTGAGAATACATTGGAAAAGCATCTGGTCATACAAAAATGTTGATGGCACATTTGCAAAACCATATTTCTTATGCATTCATGATTCACCAATTAAGGTGCATGGTGTGCTATAATCAATTTAGAGATTGGAAGATTTAATACAACTTACACGTAGTATAGGAAATTCATGCCTGTGAGGTTGGGTATATTTCCTGTAAACTTATTATTAGACAAGTACCTGTAAAGAATAACCAACAAACTAGTTAAAACTTCAAATATAACAGTTTCATCAACGTTCTTCGAGACAATAATACTTGTATCTTCTAAATCAGAACTTCAGTTTTATCAGCTTACAACTCATTCATATTTGTAAGATTGCTCAGGTTTGGAGAGATGGGTCCATCAAGAAAATTCCAGTCAAAGCGTCTGTTCCAAAAACAAGATATTCATCATTAATTATAGGAAAAATTGATAACAGCCAAGAACATTACGAATAACAGAGACACTCACACAATCTCCAATGTCTTTACAGATCCTAGAGTGGAAGGTAAATTCCCGGTGAGTTGGTTGTGGTCAAATATCCTGAACCAACAGAATGATTTTATTTATATAGAACAAAGGAAAAAAAAATTTGAACACAAGAATCTCAGTAAAAATTTGGGTTTACGAGTAGTTTTTTATGGTTACTAACGTCAAAGTCTCCATTATTACCCCATAACAGTGCTAGTGAGAAAAATGTATTTTGCTCTTTTCCTAAGGAAATAAAAGATTAAAAATGCTGGATATGCATTCTGAAATTATTACAATAGCAGGGGCTTCCATTTTGGCAATTGGCGTACAAATAAAATTAAAGCATTCAAATTGGTAGTGATGGAAGTAGTAATGTGAACGTGCTTTATAACGTGTTCAAAACCATGCAATGAAATATAATCTAATATAACCATATAAAATTAATTTTTAAAATTTTGTGAATGATGATTTAACATACAATAAGATTTTTTGGTTTCAACGTGATAAAATTGATGTTTCGCCATAGTAGTCAGTAAATACTATTTTTCCTTTAATAAATGGTTCAATGCATGCAAATATATGTAATAGTACATTTTATGTACATGTATCTGACATCAATCATGCTATATGTACATCATTATTTACATTATGGAAAATGACAACACACAATTAGACAATTTAAAAAAAAAACAATTTTTCCACCCACAATTTTTTGAAAACAAATGAAATATCAACATAAATGTAAGGGAAAGAATATACAGATAGCATTATTGAAGTGACATATATTTTAAAGTTGATAAAAACAAAATGGTAAAAAATTGCAAACAAATTGAATAAATAGAAATTCTCATTGCAAAAAAAAAGGGACTAATAAGATGGTGAAATGAAGTATAACATAAAAGTTCGACATCTATTTGATAAAGATAACATAGCATAGAATATACAGATAGCATTATTGAAATGACATCTATTTGATATCTATTTGATAAAGAACTCAATAAGATGGGTATCTCTTTCTCATCATATGCAAGGAAATATACAAATTCTCCGACGTCTAGTTTATAGATATTATCAGTATTGTTGACAAGTAAAAGAAATAGAATCCAGCATAGGCAGCCAGCTGACTCACGTGTGTATAAGCTTCATGTTTGAACTGAACAGTTGATCGGGGATAGACCCAGAAAGTAGATTATTCGACAAATGGCTGTGAATAATGAAAATCACTTGTTAATGGTAAAAGCAATATTGAGGAGAAAAGAATTCTATATGCTTTAATAACTCTGAGAGAGAACTCATACAAGTGTCTAGCATTAAGTAGTGTGTCCAAACCCTTCGCAGTTTTGCTGGCAACTGGAATGGTACCACTAAGCTTGTTGTAACTTAGATCCAGCCATGAAAGCCGAGTTAGATTACCAATTGAAGATGGAATTGGGCCATTGAAGCTATTGTTGTTCAAAGATCTGTAGAATAAGATAATATATATTTGTAAAGATTTGTCCTGAGCTAAGCTATTTGACCGTGAAGCGCCATAATCTAGCTCAAGAATATGTAAAGGCAAAAGTGCTAATGAGAAACCAAGGAAAACCACAAAATAGAATAGGCCGAAAAAAGACAACCAAGACTTGTGAAGTGCGTTTCAATTCGCTTTACACCCAAAAATTGAAGCTAATTTGATATAAAGAGCCAAATGTGAGGGCGTGCTTAATAAATTGCATAATAATGAAAAACATTTGTATAGAAAAGGGAATTCTCAAGAATTGAGTTCTTACAAAAATGTCAGCTGATCCAGAGAGCCTATTGCTTCTGGAATGGGACCATAAAAGCTGCAACCAACCAAAATCCTACATGGTAGGAAAATAATCGAGTTCAATATTAGTGTTCTACACTTGTGCAGCTATTACCAAAGAAAACGGCAGAAATTTTCCTTACAAGGTAGACAGTTTCTTCAAGTTTCCAATTGATTCTGGAAGACTCCCTTTAAGTCCAATGTTGTTAGAAAGATCCCTACATCCAGAAACCATCTATCAGGAATTGAAAGGCTAAAGAATCTTATTATTGACTCAAGACCCCATTCAAAGCCCAAGTGTAATCATAGTGACAAGTAAAGAGTGGTGATCAAGAATGGTTAAATAAAAGTGTTAAGTGAAAAATGGTTGCAACCATAATTCCTGTATCATTTCCATGAAGTGATTTTCTTGTATTTGGATCCTAACCTTTAGTTTTTTTGTATGAAAATAGTTCGGTCACTTAACTAGTGACTTATTCCCTATGTGTCCACGACCTCTGATTTATGTATAAAGATTATTTTGCAACTGGTAATGTATCCCCTGGGTAACCTGGAAGGTGCTGCTTCCAAACCAAAAAAAAAACAGAGAGAGAGACCTCAAGCCCAGAATTGTGCCAAAAACTAAGTGTAAGTTAGCCTCTATACCAAACTATAGTTGGACCATCTTAGATTTGAATTTTATCTTTTATGTAACATCCAGGTGCAATCAAGACTGCAGTTCATAAGGATTATTGATAAGTCAATTAACTTGTGAAGAGCTAGACAAGAAACTATTTCCTTAGGACCTGGAAGCCAAACAGAGAATGCAGGAACATACAAAAATTGCAACTCGGTCAATGATGAAATGTCACTGAACTCACTACCTTCCACCCCCGTGCCTGCCAACATTCTGCAGTTGAAGCAATTCTATTAGACTCAAAAACAAGGAAAAACAAATGAACTAGGGAATCATCAGGACAGGGAATTGCCAAGACTTGCATGGAGGTCACGCGTGTATCAGTGCAATTAATCCCATCCCAACTGCTGCCACAAGGATCTGACCCCGTCCAGTTTGGGGGCAAGTTACTCCAGCTAGATTTGATTGCATTTAGAGCAGCAACTGCAATAGAGGTAATAAGGTAAAATCTATGCTCAGACCAAGAGAAGATGCTTCCACATACATTAAATACATTAAGAGCACCTACAGAACTACTGCAAGTCTGCAAACTAAAAATAAGGTTGATGAATATTCTCATTCCAAACTCACAACATTCCAGTCCATAATAATTGGGATACGATGGCAACCCAATTCCGAATATATATGGAAAGGAGGGTATCTAGTAGAAAGGTAACTGCATACCCAGAATTCAGAAACCCCAATTAGAACTCAGAATATATACAAGCCAATTTTATTGCAACTTTAGTTGGTGTACAACAACTACCATTTCAAAGAGAAAAAAAATAATATTAATTTAGAGGATGTTACATAGGAAAAGACTCCAGTAATAAACACATCTCCGAATTTTTTTCCCTTGAAAACAACACTATAAATTGCATTGTCTAACTATCAATAATTTCATTCGAGAAAAAATGTTTTCTTTTGTCTTGATTGAACCATGATGATAAACAAAGATTATGATTACTGTTAAGTGTCTAAAATAAGATAGCAGGATGCATTATATTCATAAGATGGTTATTTTTGGACAGGGTCCGAGAAATTATATTTTTTTTTCAATAAGAACTTACCAACAGCTTCCAGAGGGGAACTATCCTAATCACTTATCCTATGTATACTACAGAAGATCGGCTAATTCTACAGAATATTATTGAAGCAAAATAAGTTAAAATCTTGTTTATTGTACTACCTTGCGTACCAAACATGCACTTAAAGCATCATTGGAATTAGCAAGCGTAGAATTAAATCTTGGAAGTGAGCGCTCGATTTTTGGTGTATTCCTTATGTTGAGACCCCTAATTATATGCAACCAAAATAATCATGTAATCAACTAAGGAAATTCTTCATACAGGAGAACAATATCAAGTAAATACGAATATATCCTATTTGAATGTCCTGACCCCGAAGGCCGAAAACATCCAGGAATCCAAATCAAATAAATTAACAGACAGAATTTTCTCGCACTATACAATGAAACAATTCGTGGTATATAATTAAAAACTTACGATCATCGCCGTCTGTCCGTGCCAGTATAGCCAGAATTTGAGAGGAAACAAGAAGCAAGTACACAAGAATTCTTGATCCCATTTTCCAAATGCTGTTCAGATTCTAAAACTTCTGAGAAACCAAGTTCTTGAATACTGAAAAGAAAGTTCGGATGATGCCTTGTGATTTTTGACCACTATGTCTTGCCAGGCAATGAATGAGTCCAGATTGACCATGTCTCCATCTATTTCATAATAACTATTCTTATCTGATGTCTTAAAATAACTTCGTCAACATAGATCCAATCGTATGAAGCTTTCTTGTTTATACCTAATACACGCTTGCACCCATATTACTCTAACGTTCTGTTATTAGCTAACATTAAAATACGGATAATAAACAGAGCGAAATAGAATATTACATTGAGGCACGAATGGGCATGAGCGTGGAATCCATCTGTTATTCAATTGAAAGAGTCTTGGAAGTTACTGTTTGTATTCTTTAGATACCTCCACGGTGACGACTACAATATTAAAACTCTGACCGCTCCATGTAATAAATAACACGCTCTTCTTACGCAAGAAACAGTGGAAAGACCAAGAAGAATAAACAAAGGACGGACCAGACGGCAAGCTAACTGCTACAGATTGTTTATCGTTTGTATTCTTCGTTAGGAAAAAATCCTGCACACTTGAAATGAAGACAAAAGTAGCAGTTTTGAACCTCTAATTAGCTTGAAATTTTGAATCAGCACTCCCTTTTCGAGAAAGAAAAAAATAAAATAATAATAACTCTTGCAAATTATACTTTTAAGAGGTTCAATTATCCAGTGCTTGTTTGGGTTTGATTATAAATGACTGAAATTATAATGTGTAAGAAATAAGTAGTGAATAAGTGGATACTAGTCGTAATCTTATGAGGTGTGTGAAATTAAAGGGTAATTGGCGCAAAACGTCGTACCTTTGAAGGTTTTTGTGGAAAACGTCCATACCTTTCGTTTTTTGGCGCAGAACGTCTTTTACCTTTCACATTCTTTGCGCTGAACACCATTTTTACCAATTTTTAATGTAAAATGATCATTATATCCTCTTATATAAATAAAACAAAAAATAAAAGAAAAGAAAAATAAATAGTAAATTGCAATTTGCTCCTAAACTTTTTTAAAAATGAAAATCAGTCCAAAAAGTGGCGATTTGTTGCCCTTTTCTAGCCTAAATGAGTCCAAATTCTGGCAGCCTCCGATCACCCAAGCCACCAGATGTTGACACCGGTCAACAGCCCTCCAATTCTCCCTTCAATTACCACCCAGCCACTCCCAATTTCATCGACTGTAGTGGTCGGAATTAATGTTGAAAGTTCAATGTCCTCAAATCTAAAAATCGTCGAAAATTACATTCCAGCCATCCCCATGATCGGAGCTCACCTCCTATCAATTGCTATCACAAGACGACCACACCCATGCCAACAATTTACAACAAACATCAACAAAAAGAAATTAATTTCATGCTAGATTATTTGCCAGTCGCAACACAGCCTACTGCTGCGAACTTCTCAAATTCCGTCTCCGTCCGAAACACGCATGGTAGCAGACCACCTGGGCTAGGTCCTTCTTCACCAAGTGCACCTAACACAACCATGGGTCTAGGTCAATTTTGACCTTCAATTCGTGGGAAAAATACTATGTTCCAAAAATTGTAATTGGATTTCGACTTGAAGTTCTAATGAATCAAGCAAAATTGTGGAAGACCCATGGGTGGAATAGTTTCGCCATGATGAGAGGGTGTTGAATGGAGTGATCCGCGACCATGGGTCAAAGGGATGATGCCGAAATCAACCAAGTTTAGCGCGCGGCGCGATAGTCGCGACTGCGTTATTTTCAGTTTCAAATTGAACCTATTAGATAAGTGTTTTAGATGAATTGCCAACATGGCTGAGGTCGTCTGGGTGTGGGCAACCGGATGGTGGCGGTCTGCGTTCCTGTTGCTGGCCGGAGGTGCTACTTCCAGCAATTTGTCCATTTTTCGAGTAGCAGATTTTGCTTGCTGATTTCTATCGAATTATTGGATGATATGGGGAATTCTTGGGATGGAATTGTAGAGGGTGTTGAGGAGATTGTGTTGGTACCAATGTCCTGAGGTTGTGGCGGTGGAGAAAAGTAGATGTGGTTATCAGACGATGGAGGTAGTGGAGGGAGGTGGAGGAGAAAAGAGGGTGTGTTTTTGTTATTTTTAATATTTTCATAAGTTTTGGACTGATTTACATTTTTAAAAAAGTTTAGGAGCAGATTGCAATTTATTCTTTATTTTTCTTTTCTTTTCTTTTTTGTTTTATTTATATATGACGGTATATTGGTCATTTTATGTTAAAAATTGGTGAAAATGACGTTTAGCAAAAGAATGTGAAAGGTAGGGAAGTTTTGCACCAAAAAACAAAAGGTATAGACGTTTTCCACAAAAACCTTCGAAGGTAGGAACGTTTTGCGCTAATTATTCAAATTAAAATTAAAGTTTGACTTTAATAGGGGCTTGATGTGTAACTAAAATTAAATATTTGACTTTGACTTTTAGATAGTAAGAATGTTATAATGTAGGGCAATCAATTTTAAGTGATTATAAGTTTTCCTACGAAATATGTTGATAATATTAGTAATTGTAAATTTTACAAAATGTGAAAATAAAGAGTATGTTTAACCAATTTAAATTATAATTTCCAAATATGAACTTAAATCAAGCAAAAATCCTCAAACTTGAAGCATTTGGACATGTAGTCCAAACACTTAACAGTGTAAAGTTAATAGCACCTATGTAAAAAGGAAATGGAAAAATAAAGTTGTCAAATATTATGCACGACCCTTGACATGATTTTCGGAAAAACTTGCATACATAGATAAATTCTCGTATGTATAGTAGATGAACAAGTCAATATCATATTAGTCCAACAATAAACACGATATATAGCTAGATCTCAAGTAATGTTCTCAGAAGGTGAGTAAATACCGGTTGTATTCTTTTTTCTTGATCGAAGTTTTATCCCATTAATTTTTACTAACAAGATTTTTAATGAAAACACTTTCATAATGTATTAAAAAGAATAATACACACTTTTTCTTTTGCTAAGTTTTTTCTATGAAGGTTTTATTAAGGCATATTCTTGTGTTGTGAATGTTATAATCTAAAATAAATTTACCATCAACATAACTTCATAATTTTACTCTTATATGTTATAAATTGTATACAAGACTCTAAAATATAGCTAGCAACAAGATCTATTTTTAACGTACACTTATATGGGCTATAAATGAGATTAATTATGGTGAATTTTGATGAATTATAACTTATTTATGTATAAAATTTGTTTATTGGGTAAAAATTGATGCAAATTAACGGAATTGGAAAAAAAGGAGAAAAAAATAGAGGAAAATCAAAGTTTGAGGACCAAATTGTAAATATTCAATAGTTTATTCGAACAACTAAAACGATAATTGGAGAATGTTAGGAGTTCAATTTGGATGCAAATGGAAGATAAAGAATGAAAATTATAAGAGAAAATGATTTAGAGGAATAAAGAATAAAGTTCGGGAAACAAAGTGCACGACCCTAAAACTAACAGGTGACACGCAAGGCACCCTATTTTTCCAATCCTGAGAGTGGATGGCATATGAGATGCATGTGCAAGGAGTATTACTACGCGTGCGGTATAAAAATTGGCAAGCGTGATTATGTTCCCTTTTCTCAATCCAACTCTTTTAGATAACAACTCTATGATATTTTTTGACCTAAATCCGACTCTCATAAATATAGAACTTGGGCAAAAGTTTGGATCTCTCTCACTTCTCAAATCACTTCTATATTATAATTTTCATCAATAACAAGAGGCAAATTCACATTTTATTTTTTTGGGAGAGAACATCTATCTAGCAAGGAATTGAAACCCAATTACATGATCAAGAGCTTGAAGACTTTGGGATTGGAATTGAAGATCAAAATCTCTTGCATTCATTCATGTTTGGGTGATATTTTACTTATTCTTATCATTTAAACAAGAACATACTAGGCTAGATCCATATTTGATTTGGATGAAGATGAACCATGTTTACTTACTTATTTTAATTCAAGAAAAGTAGTTTAGTAATTTTTATTTTTATTCATTAATCTTGCATTCTCGTTGAATTATTTAATTGTTTACCCATCAATTAGATAATTAGTTGCTTGTTGTAATGTTGAAAAGTTTACAATTAAGTTTAGAATGTAGCAAGGTTAATATACGGGCAATAAATGTTAGGAATAACATATATTGCGTGTGCAATTATTTAGATAATCATGAAATTGAATGCGTTTTACTCATTCGAATTCGGGCTATAAATATGATTGGGTAGTGACTAGAATATACTTAATTTATCTTGAAAAAGAAAGTTAAATATCATAGGATTATCGATTGTCAAGAATACATAAATAAAATTGGAGTACATAGTTAAGAATTGAAGTAGATAACAATGGGCGAATTTGAAGACCCAGGACAATCATCAATTCATTTAAACAAACAAAACTTTTTAAATAATTAGTAGAATAATTTAGAATAAATAAAAAAAATCATCTTGTTTGTGTTAAATAATTCGGTTTCAATACAAAACTAGTACACATGAATTGAAATTTATTCATCATGGAACAATGCTCTAACTCATCACATTTACTACTTGTCAATGATCTCGTACACTTGCGAATTCGCTCGAATGGTAAGTACGTCCACCATCATGTTAACTACAGTCAATCAAGAATAGATAAATATCTTGTATAAAAATGATATTGCTTAAAGCCTAAGTAAGATAATATGGAACACATTTCACTAGAACTGTGACATTGAAGAAATTGGCTCACGGGATATGAAAGTATTGATATAATGAGTTTCATTAATTAAAATCAAACAGATAGTTGTACATTTTTCATTTCGATCAAATTTTATTGCACTAGATTTTCTTGACAATGTTTAACGAGACATTTTTTTTCTTTTTTCTTCATTTGATATTTTTGTCCATCGATATTTTTTCAAACAATGTTTTTAGCAAGATAGTTATTGTGTAATTATTCATTTTAAGGATGGGTGTTATAAATTAAATATT
This sequence comes from Fraxinus americana, assembly GCA_035079005.1. Lineage (NCBI taxonomy): Eukaryota > Viridiplantae > Streptophyta > Magnoliopsida > Lamiales > Oleaceae > Fraxinus > Fraxinus americana. The sequence continues at coordinate 4,828,221 of CM068714.1, read as the reverse complement.
TGTAAATGACAAATGTATAATTGTAGCTCTAATTATATTCTATAAATATAGGATTTAGCTCTCAATAAAATTAACTCGAATTTTGACTCTCTTTATTTTCTTCTCTTTATATTCAATTATTATCAATTTTATAACAATTTTCGACTTATAAGAATTTTACTCCATTTTCGTTTCAACTTATGCTGCAAAATTTTTATCTCAAAATGAATTAAAAAGGTGGAAAATTCTAAGGAAACTTAAAAAATTAATGCAAGTTTGTTCACACTTTTTTTTTTTTTTTGAAACACAACATTTTACTCTACAAAGGTTATGGAAATTATTTTCTTATTGGATTAATAGCAGAAAACCCCCTAAAAACGTTTTCATTTGCAATATACCTCATACATATTGGAAATCACCAAAAAAAAAAAAAAAAACCTTATGTTTGAAGCCTTTTGTACGAAAACCCCCCTACCATCAAGATTCGTTAGATTTGTCGTTAAAAATAATAAAAAGTGCCAAAATTAAAAAGGAATGATTGAAATTTCCGTACCCAAATTTTTTATTGTTTTTACAAATTGTACCCAAAGTTTTTAGATGTAGCACCTACAATCTCAACCCTTTAAAACTTTGTTTTTTCCCCACCCCACCCCACCCCACCCCACCCCACCCCACTACAATCTCAACCCTTTAAAACTTTGTTTTTTCCCCACCCCACCCCACCTCACCCCACCCCACTTCACTTCATCTTCTTCCCCACCTTCAACCATACCCAATTAAACTAAAATCAAAACCCGAAAAATCTAATTAAATTCAGAACTCTGGAATTCATAACTGCCCTAGCAGTCGAAAATCCACTCGCAGATAAATTTAATATTTGCCTTTATTGTGCAATATTACTGTGTGGGCATTTGTTATGCGCAAGAAGCTGGTATTTGGCTATCAAGCAAGCCTATTTTGATAGAAAAACGGAAAAGGATTATCGATCAAAACATTAATTAAATCCTAATTTATCAAACCATTTCTCAAATAAAACCATCCATGTTGAAATCAATGAGAATGAAAATAGCGGAAGCATAAACATACATTGATCCATAGATTTCTGATTCTTAGCCTGAATGAGTCATGATCTTCCAATTGATTGGTGATCTTTACTTCAATTTCGCTCTCTGTCGATGTGCATGCAGAGAGTCTCAAGAACACCAACAATTGGGGACCATAACCATGTAAAATAATAATAGTAACTGAATAGTCACTATTTTTTAGTTGCTTCAAATTGGTCTCTCGTCAATTTAAAACAACACTCCGGTCTCTACACTATATTTTCATGAAACATAATACACATTAGTCACAAAATATCTTTAACGGATCACTTTAATTGACTAATATTCTGTAAATAATAGCACTACACATTTTAATATACAATATGTGGCCCCATATATGTTAGAATTTTCCAACATATTTGTCACTGTTTGAAACTGTTTGATTCTTTCTTGCTGAAGTTTGTTTACAAACTCTAGCTGGTTTACTTTCCAAGATGACAAAATTAGTGATGCACTCGGGAGCACTTCACTTCGTGATATGATGGATGATATCAATTTGAACGGAATATCAAATGGAGGTAACAGCAGTTTTGATGGTGAGGTAGTGGTAGGAGAGGACGAGGACGAGGAATTGACTGAGAGCAACACTTTGCCAATGGCTCGTCTGGCTCTAAGGCATTCGATAACCTCTATGGAAACAACCATGTAAATGGGGACGACTAGGTTCCCGAGAAGGAGAAGGCTAGTGCATCTGGAGACTTTGGTTTCTTCCGTTTGAGATGTCAGACAACGACGATTTGTTAAATATAAAAAATTTGGGTACAATTTGTGAAAAAAATAAAAAAATTGGATACTGAAACTATCGTTATTCTTTTTCAATTTTGGCATTTTTTTATTATTTTTATCTAAAGGATCTTTACGGTATGTGGGTTTTTCGCACAAAAAGGATTCAAATAGAGGGGTTTTTTTTTTTTTTTTTTGGCATTTCCAATAGGTAAGGAGTATATCGCAAGTGGAAACATTTTAAAGAGTGTTTTCTACTGTTACTCTTTTCTTTTTTACCAGTTTCGTTTTCTTAATTAAATCGTGAAATTAATAGAAAATATTAAGGGAGAAATCCTGATAATTAACACTTGGCAGGATGTCAAATTTTCAAATACAGATTTTAATCAGGACTCCAACAAGGAAAAAAAACTGCATTAAATATGGAAAGTTAAAGATTATCGTAATTAATGAAACTATGAATTCGATCACGAGTTTCAATTATTCCCTATATTTATTGGGAGTTTATTCATTCACATCAATTAATTGGTAAAGAAGTAACACTTAAAAGGAATGTGTACAAATATTTATCAGAATCAATAAGGAAACAACCTGAAAATAACGTAATTGGTAAAGAAGTAACACTTAAAAGGAATGTGCACAAATATTTATCAGAATCAATAAGGAAACAATCTGAAAATAACGGATAGTTCGACTTTTACCCAATTTCAATTAGATTATTCTCTATTTCCTAGTTCTAGCCGAAGTCATGAAGGAGACAAGAAATTAACTATAAAACCCAAACTTTCGTATCGTTTTTCCCCATAATCTGTTTTCACTATACTCTGTTTCAATTATTCCCTGACACTGTTTCAGTTTCTGGTCAAGGAAAAGAAAATTAATGGGTTTCTGGAGTAAAGCTCGCATTCTTGGTGCAGGCACCTATGGAACCGTACATTTAGCGGCAAAGGTCGATTCTCCTCTTTCAGTTTCTACCGCCGCTGTGAAGTCCGCCACTTTTCCGTATTCGAATTGGCTGAAGAAGGAGGGAGAAATTCTGTTCGAATTAAGAGGTTGCCGTGAAATCGTCCAGTGTTTTGGAGAAGATATAAGTATTGAAAACAACAGAGAGGTCTATAATCTTCTCCTTGAATACGCATCGGGTGGATGTCTCACCGATCTGATCATCAAAACTGGAGGAAATATGCCAGAATCTCTCGTTGCGTGTTACAGTTATATGCTGCTTAAGGGTCTCTCTCACGTCCATGAGAAAGGGTTTGTTCATTGTGACATAAAACCCGCCAATATTCTTGTCTTTCCCAGTGCAGATGGTTCTTCCATACACAATCTCAAGATTGCAGATTTTGGACAGGCCAAGAAAATCGGAGAGGAGGATAAAATCTTGATTCCCGGGCGATCGATTCACAACAGAGGCGCACTGTTCTATTCGTCCCCAGAATCGATTGCTCTGGGGATTCACGAGCCAGTTACAGATATATGGTCACTCGGTTGCATTATAGTGGAGATGATCACAGGGAAACGCATTTGGTCGACTGCTCGGAGTGATGCAGAGTTGTTTCGGCAGATTGGATTTGGTAATCCAATACCCGAAAATATTTCCGACGCCGTGAAAGATTTCTTGAACAAATGCTTGGCCAAGGACCACGAACAGAGATGGACGGCCGACAAGCTATTGAGTCATCCATTCATTGTCAAGAATTTGGCAACATTGCCTCCAAAATTTAACGATCGAGTGCTGCTCTCTCAGACTAATCCCTTTTCGACTGGTATATGGGCTTCTACATTGAACCTGTTTACTGCTCCACCTAAGCTTCATCTTCCATATCCTCACCAACTTTGTGCACCACCCCGCAAGATTAATCACAATGTTCGTGTTTGCTATCTATTACCTTAGAAGCTATATCAACCCCGCCAGAAGGTTCAAAATGCCGATTAGCGATGTCTTTTGGAAACCATCTGAAAAAAATGTGATATCTAGTTTAGGAATTTGTAATATTTTGAATTTTCTAAGTTTAGGTGGATATGTAGATTTTGTTTAGTCAATATAATTCCAGGTAATATTTTCTTCGATCAGGTTATTTCAAGTTTGCACAAACACGTGTAATTTTAGAATAAATTTCAATTTTATTCTCATTGATTCGTGAATTTTAATAGAATGACTTTGGTAGTTTTACTCATAAATGTATGGAAAATAGAGTTCAAAAAATTTAAAATATATATAATTTTGTATTTTTAATTAATTACTTTATTTATTCAAGTAATGAATACAAGATTCATTGTCTATCATAACTTCGCTATGAAGAATATATTCACATGCATGCAGCTCCATAGTTAAGTGAGTGTCTGTCAAAGATCTTTCTTCACGTATAATAAGAGATGATGCAGTTCGAAAATTAATTACATCTTTCTAAGTAACTCTTATAGTGAATTCATTTTGATTTTTCACGGTATAATCGGAATTTACAATTTTTAATGTTGCAAAATGACATCAAACAATTAGTAAATCTAGTTGCGACGCCACAAATTTCACGATGGCGAGGCAAAAAAAAAAATTAATGGGCAAAATATACATGTATTACATAAATATAAAAAATTCAAAATTTCTTCAAAATCTAAAGAAATTTCAAATTGTTGCGGGGCCAATCTCCACCTCTGCCCTCTCGTTGCAATTTAAAACAAAGTCAAAACATCTTTTTGCAGTTTGCTCGATTTGATTTGATTGAAAGAATGATTTACTTTTAAAAAAAAAAAAAAATACAAAATATGGACCTGAAAGTAAATACAGCAAACTGCACCTTAATGACGTATAAAATATGTTCTAAAATTTTTAAGAGGAAATTTGGTCCAGTATTGTTCAAAAAATCACTAAAATTGAATAATACGCTTAAAAAAATTCATTAATCTTTTTAATTAACAGTAAAATATACGTCCAATTGAATAACAACCACCATTAAACTTGCCTTTCTCTTCCTATTCATTCAATTCAACATTTTCAAAGAGACAATCACAAGTAGAAAGGGATAACAGTTGCAACACAGGATGGAAATCAAGTAAAACCAGGATATTGAGCAACTCAATATTCCAATTGAATCATTGGCATTTGTTGACCCCAAAAAATGAGCTCAACAGTATCCCCGCCACGTCTCCTCCACGTGGACATCACCTGCACACTGAACACCCCGTTAGGAGGCAAAGGCCGCCGGTCAAGAAAAAGGTCCGGCAACCGTTCGCACTCCGACGATCAAGTCAACTGCCGGACGAGGAAAATATAAGTGCAAGAGAGGAAGAGGGGAAGATGATAGGGTTAGAGAACCTGCCTTAAAATGAAATGGATTCACATATATATAGAAAATGGAAATGTAAATGGGCCATACGGTTTATGAGCCTTGGCAAAGTCCAAAACCGAGGCTACGAGACTCTCGGCCGAGGCACTTTGTAAGTGGATGAGGCCATGACCGATGCTCCAATATAAGTGGATGAGGCCCTTTAGCCGAGGCTCCTTATAAGTGACTGAGGCCCTTTAGTCGAGGCTCTTCATAAGTGGATGAGGTCATTCAGCCGATGCTCTTTAGGCTGAATCTCATGATGTCTTTTTAGAGGACCCTCTAAGTCAATGTCACGTCAGCAATGTGAGACCATTCATATCATGTGCGTGCCACGTAACCTTGCTTCTTTAGACCTCGAAATCGAAGGGTAACAATAGTCCCCCAAGTCTAGGCATGATTATTTATGTAATGCATGGACTTGAAAGTAAAATTGAGATAGAGTTTCAGATAATAAGATACCCTCTTAGAGCTACTATGCTCTCCTAGAGCTTCGAGAAATAAGATGCTCTCTTAGAGCTACTGTGCTCTCTTAGAGCTTCTACTAATAAGATGCTCTCTTAGAGCTAACTGACTTTGAGGCTCTTAGACTTTGTAAAATTTAAATAAGTCGAGGCTCTTAGCCAAACGACTTTAAGGCTCTTTAGCCTTTGTAAAATTTACATAAGTCGAGGCTCTTAGCCTAACGACTTTGAGGCTCTTAGCCTTTGTAAAACTTAAATAAGTCGAAGCTCTTAGCCTAACGACTTTAAGGCTCTTTAGCCTTTGTAAAATTTACATAAGTCGAGGCTCTTAGCCAAACAACTTTAAGGCTCTTAGCCTTTGTAAAATTTACATAAGTCGAGGCTCTTAGCCTAACGACTTTGAGGCTCTTAGCCTTTGTAAAACTTAAATAAGTTGAGGCTCTTAGGCAAACAACTTTAAGGCTCTTAGCCTTTGTAAAATTTACATAAGTCGAGGCTCTTAGCCTAACGACTTTGAGGCTCTTAGCCTTTGTAAAACTAAATAAGTCGAGGCTCTTAGCCTAACGACTTTGAGGCTCTTTAGCCTTTGTAAAATTTACATAAGTCGAGGCTCTTAGCCTAACGACTTTGAGGCTCTTAGCCTTTGTAAAACTTAAATAAGTTGAGGCTCTTAGCCTAACGACTTTGAGGCTCTTTAGCCTTTGTAAAATTTACATAAGTCGAGGCTCTTAGCCTAACGACTTTGAGGCTCTTAGCCTTTGTAAAAACTTAAATAAGTCGAGGCTCTTAGCCTAACGAATTTGAGGCTCTTAGCCTCTGTAAGTAAGCAGCAAAGGCTATGCTCTGAATGTATATACATCGATAATGTAGAGGCATGACGAGCTCTCTGAAGATAACTGCAATTGTAATGCAACATCTCATATGGTGAGGCATCTCGCAGGGCGATGGATGAACATCGAGCTGGCGGCTCATTTTGAACTATCAGAGCCTTATAAGCAACTTCGGAATGATGAGGACTTACAGCGAAGCTCTGTAACAATGTGAGACGAGGAATAGACATCTCGTGAAACTATGAATAAACATCTGAAGAGGCGGTTTGCCTCTTCCTCTTTCAAGGAATGAGGACTTCAAAATATTGCATCTTCATTTATTCAAGGGGCGAGTACTCATAAAATATGTCGTCTCTTCCTTTATTCAAGGAACGTGGACTTCAAGATGATGTTCCTCTTCTTATTTACGAGAAGAGTTCCCTTAGCAGCACAACTATTGTAGAACAACCTAACTTGCATCACTAAAGGCGGTTCCATGTTCCCAACTTTCGTTCCTTTTTGTTAACATGATGCATCCTCAAAATCAAGAATCTTCAGAAAATCATCATCCTTTATATATTTAGCTCCGCAGGGACCTTTCGAACACTGCATGGCTAGATTTTTAGAGATGTAGCATGTTCCATCAGTATGTAAAAGAGGCTTCCCATCTTCATCAAAGATAACAGAGCCATTCTCATCTAGGAAAGGTACATCTTCAATTCTCTCAATTTGCACAGAATCAATATCAACTTGAAGCTTTATGGTCTTCGACCAGGGATAAGCATCTGGCGAAGCGGGGAATAAACATCCCGCTAATAAGGTCTCGACCTATCGGAGTCTTATAAACTGGCCTCGGAATGACGAGGTCTTATAGGTAGGCTCAACGATAGTGAGAGGCGAGGAATAAATATCTCGCGAAGCCAGGAATAAGCATCTGGCGAAGCGGGGAATAAACATCCCGCTAATAAATCTCGAACTATCGGAGTCTTATAAACTAGCCTCGGAATGACGAGGTCTTACAGTTAGGCTCAACAATAGTGAGAGGCGAGGAATAAACATCTCGCGAAGCCAGGAATAAGCATCTGGCGAAGCGGGGAATAAACATCCCGCTAATAAATCTCGAACTATCGGAGTCTTATAAACTGGCCTTAGAATGATGAAGTCTTACAGTTAGACTCAACGATAGTGAGAAGCGAGAGATAAACATCTCGCGAAGCCAGGAATAAGCATCTGGCGAAGCGGGGAATAAACATCCCGCGATTTGCCTCTTCCTTTTTTCAAGGAACGAGGACTTCATGATATACCGCCTCTTACAATAAGAAATCCATGAGATTGGATTTGCTTTTGAGAATAAGAAAACCATGAACTGGGGCTCGCTTTTATTAATAAGATAATCACAAGCTAGCCTCGTTGAGCGGGGGCTTGCCTCCAAGAATGCGAGGTCTTAAAGCTTGCCTTAAACAACATAATCCATATTTTTCATCTCACTATGTCATACTCGAACCATGCTCCAAATCTTAATAATAGTTTCAAGGCAACAAGGAAATCCAAGAAAATGATATATGCCGATTTCACATCAATGGACTCCCAAGCATGTCATATTAAAACATATGCTATTCGGTTCAATTAAAGCTCAATAACCATGAAGCTCAATTAATTCCAAGTGTACCATATTAAGATTTGTTATTTAATCACCAAGCAAATCATGCAAAAATGCGGCACTTATAGGTTTCTTCGGGCACGTCATGTCCAGAAATTGATAGCATGGAAAACGTATTTTAATTGCATACACATCTAAATTCTCGTGAGCAATTAGATCACATAAAGTATCCAATTAACCTTTCCAGAACTTAATGTGTTGAAGTTTCTTCTTGAGCTTATCAGCAGTACAACCAAACTTAAGTTAATTTGCTACTCCAGTTGGCTTTTAATTGCAGACTTAATGTCATTATTCAATATACAAAAAATTAAAGAATCTGAAGAGGTCCATCTTGAATACAAATGGCAGGCTCATAAATCTTATAAAGCTCTGTCTTCCACTGTTGCTAATATAAGAGACAAGACGAGAGATAATAAACTGGACCATAGGATAAGAGAGCATAATAATATGGGCTAGATTACCACTCCAAAAATAAAAGGGCCCTTTCATAATCAATGGCAGCCCAATTTATATTTTGTAAATGTATAAGAGAGAGAATTAATTATAGTGGCCCAATAATAATTCATGTAAGTATCTAAAGAGGGCCAAAGAAAAATAAATTCTGGGCCCAACTCCAATGAAACCCAAACTAACGTGCACGGGCTTCAATCATAATTAAAGTCCACTAACTAATTTTACCAAACAAACTTAGCCTCATAAAAGTCCATAATAACCCACAGTCCAAAATTCAAAAGTGGTCTCCACAGATTTTTTTTTTTTTTTAAACTTGATTAATGAACACGTAAAGCAAGTGAAGGTATACAGTAACCTGCAAGAGCCTTTTTCATTTGGCAGCAAAAAGTCAGCAAAAGCTGAAAATTGACAACCCATCACTCTGTCCGAAGCATGCCACCGCCATGTCTTGTAAGTTGTACCCATCACCAATTAATATGGACAGCATCGTGTCGATAAACCGGCGACCACTGTGATGTTGCAAGATGCCACTAGCGCTGATAGAAGCCTTAACAGCCTTCGCCGGAGGTTGGAAAATGTCACGCGTTAATAGCTGTTGAGAAAATTTTAACTTGAGCATTCTGTCAAACACGTGGTGTGCAACCTTATAGTGTGGAAACTTCTTTACAGCAAGTATTTCTAAGCAGCCAAACACGGAACACAATCGGTAGAGCCTCTATAGAAAAAAGACGTCAACTCCTTTCAACATGGCTGTAGAAAATTCCTCGGGTTGTCATGAGAATTTGATCTTCCTTTTTTGCTTTTCTTTCTTGCGATTAATTTGGGCTTGGAAAATTTCTTTCATTTTGGAGAAAGGTCTTGTTAACAGAGGCTCCACTTTTGATGCCAAGAATTATAATGGTTCCTCTTCTCTTTGAATTTGATGGCAGAACATGCTGGAATAAAAAGTGGAACTCTTTCGATCGTCACCACTTTTCCTAGTTCAGTTTTCTTGTGGCTGATTTTGTTTTTCATTTGGTGTTGGGTTTGAAGAATGATTAATTATAGACGAACACCAGTAGCAAAACAGAGCCCTTTTCTTTAACTGCAATTGCCATTTTTTGAAGAAATTCTGTGGCCGGAAACAACCATTTTTCATGGTGGATTTTTCAACCTGGTTTCTTCAACCCCTCGCCGGAATATTCCTTTATTCAAGGATTTTTAGTCTTAGTCCAGTAGCTCCATTTTATTCATTTTGGACGGCTGAGCTCTGTTTTTTGGTAGGGTAGGCTGTACAGAAAAAATTTCTTCCTTTCCGGTTGCTGTCTTTTCCCTTTGGGTAGAACAAACTGTCCGGAAAATTCTTCTTTTCCGGTGACTCTTTGGTACGTGGTATAACATGGTTAATGTACCGTTTCCCACAGACGGCGCCAATCTGTTGACCCCAAAAAATGAGCTCAACAGTATCCCCGCCACGTCTCCTCCACGTGGACATCACCTGCACACTGAACACCCCGTTAGGAGGCAAAGGCCGCCGGTCAAGAAAAAGGTCCGGCAACCGTTCGCACTCCGACGATCAAGTCAACTGCCGGACGAGGAAAATATAAGTGCAAGAGAGGAAGAGGGGAAGATGATAGGGTTAGAGAACCTGCCTTAAAATGAAATGGATTCACATATATATAGAAAATGGAAATGTAAATGGGCCATACGGTTTATGGGCCTTGGCAAAGTCCAAAACCGAGGCTCTGAGACTCTCAGCCGAGGCACTTTGTAAGTGGATGAGGCCCTTCAGCCGATGCTCCAATATAAGTGGATGAGGCCCTTTAGCCGAGGCTCCTTATAAGTGACTGAGGCCCTTTAGTCGAGGCTCTTCATAAGTGGATGAGGTCATTCAGCCGATGCTCTTTAGGCTGAATCTCATGATGTCTTTTTAGAGGACCCTCTAAGTCAATGTCACGTCAGCAATGTGAGACCATTCATATCATGTGCGTGCCACGTAACCTTGCTTCTTTAGACCTCGAAATCGAAGGGTAACAGCATTTATGGGTTCGTCGGAGATTGCACGAGAGGCAATGTGAAACTGAGCTCAAGTGTGGGCCATTACTATCTTCTTGAAAATCAATACAATAATTTCTATATCTAGTGTACAAAAAATTCATCCCTTTGCTGTTGAGTAATAAGGCTCCATGATTGGTCCCACGAGGGGGTCAGACATCCATGTAGAAAGGGTGAGATCTATACAAGTTGAGATCAAAGGTCTCACTAGCAATGTTGCAGATACTAGTCTTTGAAGCTGATGTGCATTTTGGGGTGATGGTTTATTGGGTGGTGTTGAAGAGGGTGGCGTCGAAGGAGAGGCGGCTGACGACGAACCCAAATGGGGTAGTTTTTAGGAAGGTGAAGGTGAGGTCTGAGGTGGGGTATGAGGAAAATGAAGCGGGTTTTTAGTCTTTGGCGATGAAGGATGGTTCCTGACGAGGGACCTGCGATGTGGGGAGTGAGAACTTTTTGGTAGATTTTCCATCTTGGGTTGTTGGCATCTATAATTCGGATTCTTAAATGGTCATTTTGTTCTAAAGTGCAGCCGTGCAGGCAAATCAAAGTAACAAAAGTCAATATAATTATTTCCTTATTTTTTTTAATGTTTGTTATTTTTATTTTTTTTCTTAATTTTTGTCGCTTTATTTAGAGCTTGTTTGGGAATGATTAAAATTCAATTAAAATTGAAAATATAGTCGTTATTGGGTCTCACTCGTCTAATAAAAGTCAACTCCAACAGTTATATTTTCAATTTTAATCTGATTTTAATCCCTCCCAAACAAGCTCTTAGTGTTTGTCACTTTTTTGGATAGTGTTTGCCGATTTTTTGTCACTTTTTTTAAAAATTTTTTTATCATATTTTAGTGGTGGTGAAGATGGAAATGTTGGTGGAGAAGTGGTTGAATTTGTATAAAATGATATATTTTAAAATTTTAATTGATGTTTTGTCATTTTTTTGAATTTTTATCACTTTTTTTGAGTGTATTGTCATTTTTTTGAATAGTGTTCATCAATTTGAATTGAATGCAAAATTAAAATAATGTTCGAATTTCTATGTTTAAATTTCCAAAGTACACTCATAGACATTTAGTCAATTGCTCCAATGAAACACATTGACTATTTCAGAGAAAAGTGATAGAATTTCATAGAAAAGTGACAGAATGACACTTTTTACATTCTCATTCTTACAAACACATTTGATACATCAATTAACTTGATTCAAATAAATATGAATTGAATGTAAGATTAAAACAATGTTTAACTTGGACTTTTAGAAAAGTGATAAGGTATTTTGTCATGTCTCAACCGGGCATATAATAACTCAATTGTATACCAACTTGAAAATTGCCAATTTGTCACTTTATTTAATTTATGTCACTTTTTTTAGTGTTTGTCACTTTTTATTAAATTTTTATCACTTTTTTAATGTTTGTTACTTTTTTTGTCAATTCTTTGAAAGTTCTATAACTTTTTTGAGTGGCAAATATCTTTTTTTTTTTTAAATAAAAGTGACATTGTATGTCATTTTTTTATTAAAAAGTGACACTTAACTTTAAAAAGTGACAGTGTGTCACTTTTTCAGTGTCACTTTTTTTCTTATTGTAACACTTTTTCTATTAAAAAAGTGGCAATTAATTTTACACAGTATGTTTTACTTCCAAAATATGTTTCATATGATTTTTTAAAACACCCTTAATTTTAATGGTATTTTTGTAAGTTCCCCAATTTTTAATCAACTTAGCCAACACCATAAACAGAAAACTGAGGAAAAAGCCCCCGGGCCCAAAATGAGAGCTAACCATCCAACACCATCAAAATCGAAAATCAAAATAAAATTTCTTTCCTTGTAGATAGAATTTACAATCAACTATATTTCAAAGGAATTTCTTTGTATTTTTCTCAAAATCTGCAAATAATCAACATAAATTCTACAGGTCAGCAATTTTTGAATTTTGATTAAAATAGTTCAGATTTTGTTTGTGTATTCAATATAGTGTTAGCATATATAAAATTCAACTTTCATTAATGGTTTTATGCAAGGTTTTTGTGAAAATACAATTGTAAATTGTGAATTAAGATTTTGCTTTGCATTAGAAAGTGACATGCTCTGTCACTTTTTTATAAGATTGTTACACATTATTTAAATTGAATTTTGTAATAGTCCATTTTTATTTAAGCATATATCTACATTTGATCTCATATTCAAAATTTACTTTCTACCTTTTTGAGTTGGATATGAATTAAGATTGTTCATATAAAATTCACACATTGTCTAATATAAAGCTATTTTATTATGTATAGATGTCACGACGATCTCAAAACGTCACACAACTTAGGTGCCGTTCTCTTTGTGTTTCAGTTTTGCGTTTTGAGTTTTGAAATCATTTTATATTTTGTGTTTTGAGAGTCCATTTTAAAATTTTTGAAAACACGTTCTTTTTGGCATTTTGTAAAAATATTCCTCAAAATCATTTTCTGGAAAACACGTTCATATAGATTTCCTTCTTTTCCATTCTCCAGCCAGAAAATGCCCCACGCCCCCACCAGCGCCACATCCTTCTACTTCACAAACCGACCACCACCCACCACCTAGACCACCAGATCCCAGCATCATTCCAACCCCCTGACCTCCCTCTACAACATCCACGAATTAATTGACCATAAATCAGCCGAAATCGCCACGCTACCACTCACGGTTTCGGCCAATAAACACCGCCGTCGGCCACATTTCCAATCGCGGACCACCACCAGTCCACTCCTCTCAACAAGGCGCATCCAATAGTACCATGGGTCACCTTCGATTGGCTCCAGAACTGGCTGATTCCGGCAGAAGCCGTGTGTGCTGAATCAGTTTTTTAGGTTTTTTTCCTTCGATTTTGGTGTATGATTGAATTGTTGTTTGTATGGTAATTGAAGAGCAGATTGAGGGCTTCACAGTGGTTTATTAATCCGGTCATTTTGGAGGAGGTTGACTGGAGTTTGGGGGGTTTGAAAGTGGCAGTAGAGTGTGGTTGGTAGTAGAAGGGAGGAAGAAAGGGTTTGTTTTGTTTCCTGTGTTGCAGCAGAATGGAGGAAGTCGTTTTGGGCCATTTCCCGTGTTTTCCATTTTTTGCTGTGTTTGTGAAGGAAACGCGGAAAACGGCTTTTTGGCCGTTTTCTGTTTTCTTCAAAATTTTGGTTTTCGTTTTCGAAAATGACGAAGAGAACGCGTTTTCGCCGTTTTGAAAAATCGAAAACAGAAAACGGCTTGAAAACGACAAAGAGAACGACACCTTAATGTTTTGAAGACAATCTGTTTTTGGAGGTTGCTACTTTTGAAGAACATGACATGATGCAGTTATAGGTAAGTGAAACTCAAAATTTGATGACAACATCAGTTCAAAGACCAACAGCTATCAATGAACTTGATGTTGGTGTTAATAAAAGCATAACAGGAGTTGAAGAAATCACTAATGAATAGGAAGTAAAATCATTTCAATTGTTACTATGAAAAAGAATCCACGAAAGAAGATAGTTTTAAGATTTATGAAACTCAAATGTTCGAGGGTTTTTATTTATTTGTTTGTTTTGGATTGTCTTTAAGTTTTTTATTTATGAAAGTTTTAATAGTACCGTCTTGACCAGTAGTAAAGAACAATCGCCAGTGAAGCAATCCAACGACCAATCTCCCTCGTAAATTTTTCAATTTTTTTTAACTTTTAACTAATTGGATTGAAAGTCACAAAAAGTCGCTTATCCATTTATTGACTCATTTATTTATAGAGGACATATCCAAATATTTTGTTATAAATTTTCGATGTGAGATAAGAATTCATTTGGTTTGGCTATAGTACATTATACATTTGCTTTGGCTATAATGTATTTTACATTTAATTTGACTCTAGTATATTGTATTATTATATAAATAGTTATTTATAATTTACAAAATTAATCGTTTTTCCTATCTTTTACTAATTAATGAAAATTTAAAACTCTTTATACTATTTATTGTTTATCGAATATATTTATTTTGTTAATCTCTTAAAATTGCATTTGATACTATAATTTGTATGTATTATTAAATAATTTTTAGATTGATTAAAAATTAAAAATAAGAAAATACATTTTTATGCTGTTTTACAGCTAGGCTTCTTGCCTAGTCCTAAACTTCCACACCTCACAAAGCATTACGTTTGTTAGAACGTTGTGTACATCAGTACATACGGATTGACTTTCTTCTTTTCTTTCTATATTTTGAATTTGATGACTTTTTTGTTTTCTCATCTACTTATTTTGGTAATAAGTAACATGCCATAAAAATATTTTACCAACTCATCTATATATAACAAATCGAATCGGATTGTTATATGATCAAATTGACATATATCCAAATTTGATCCATTTAGTTAACAGATTATAGAATTTGGATGTTGATCGGGTTATCGGATTGAGATCCTAAATTTATTTTTCATTAATTTCATCGAATTCAGATCAAAATCTAATTCGTTGATAGTCCTAGGTGAGGGGTAGGTTTTTCACAATTTGGCCCATGTTTTAACCATTAAAATGAGTTTTGGATTGGTCTTTTGAAGAATATGTGATTAAAAAGTAAGACAATTTTAGATGTACGTGCAAAACATTTTATTGTGATAATGTATTATTAGAAATGAGTATGTGAAAAAAAAAAGTTTCGTTTAAATAGTTGTCAAACAGGGGCTTGATTCTTTGGCCTTTACTTTTTGGAAAAAATAGTATGTTTGATAAATAAAAATTTAAATACTACTTAAATTAGAATTTGACAAATCTATACTTTATATGTTGACATTTTTGGACGAAATCTAACTGTAGTGTCTTGATTGCTTTTAAAAGTCAAGCACAGTAGCTTGATAATACCAAATTGAAGTTAAGTGACCTAATTGCGAGTATGATAAGAGTTATATTTTTGATCTTGTCCTTGTCCGATATAGATTTTAATCAGTATTCACTAATAAACAAAAATAAATTATGTTAGTTAACTTATAAAGAATTTTACTCCTTAAGGCTCATGTTTGGTCCTAATTTCTTAAAACTTATTATTATTATTTTTATTTTTTTTGAAATTGACTTTCAATCATATATTTTATAGGATCCATAATTTTTATCAACTTTTTCGATTACACATTTTATCGATTTTTATCAAAATTTACTTAAAATCTAATTTTTAGCCAAATCAAATAGGGGGATAATTTTCTTTTTAACTTATGCTGCAACTCTTTGATCTTAAATGAAATCAAAAGAAACGAATGTGTGGAAAATTCTAAGGGAACTTGAAAAAATTAAATGCAAGCTTAGTCCATGTGTGTGGAGATTTTAATCTCAGTCAAAGTGAATAATTAACTCTAACCATATATTCCATGCGACTCACAATTTTTTAATATCATGTTTTCATTAACTTTTATCAAAATTTATTAAAAATCTAATTTTAATATACACTAAACAAGGGTTTATTCACTTTTTTTTTTCCTTTTCTGAAATATACGCTCATTAGTCATTTACCTTATATATTCGTCGCATTTTATTCACTGAATTTTAAAATACTTTTGAAATGGTTATTGATCTTTAACACGTTGCACTCCATCACTATCTTTCCATGTTCCGTTAGTCGCTGAACTCATATTTCTGTCATTTTCTATGAGATTCTACCTATATTAAGAAAATAAAATAAAATAAATATTAACTAGATAATGAGATTCTCAATCTAAGACAAGAATATTGATATTGGTAAAATATATATAATTTCTCTAGTCGTCAAAAGTTATGTTCAAGGGAAAGAAAAATGCTAGCTTCAAATCGGCATAAATCTTAATTTAGATCATAATATTTCCTTATAAATAAATCAAAAGGAAAAATAATTAAAAATTAATTTAAATAAATGTTCAATTTTAAAATGAAATAATTAAATTTTAACTTGGGCCGACTAATTTTCAATTTAAAATTATTTATTTCATTTAAAAAGGAGTATATATATATTAAAGAATAAACAAAATAAGTCAAAAGGGAAAATAATTAATAAATTAATTTAAATAAAAGTAAATTTTTAACTTGGGCCGACTAATTTTCAATTTAAAATTATTTATTTCATATAAAAATGAATAAAAAATTTTAATTTATAAATTTTACCAAATATATATAAAGAAAAAACAAAATAAATCAAAAGGAAAAATAATTGATAGATTAATTTAAATAAAAATTAAATTTTAACTTGGGCGGGCTAATTTTCAATTTAAAATTATTTATTTCATTTTAAAAGGAAAAACATTTTTTACTTTATAAATTTTACCAAATACACACACACACACACACACCCCAAACTTTAAAATTAAATAATTAATAAATTAATTTAAATAAAAATTAAATAATTTAAAATTAAATAATGAAATTTTAATTAGTCGGCCCGGACTGTTTCTAGGCCGATTGTTACAGTTTGGGCAGACTCCCAAAAACAGTCTGGACCTACTCAGACTATTTACAGTCAGTCAATTGAGTGACCCTATTGTCAGTGATTTTTCATCATTTTTCTCGTCGAAAAACTCCATTTCCAACAAGAAAAACTTGTTTTTCTCCCAAATAACAATAAATCAAACATTTCTACTCAACCATCTACCTAAATAATGAACATAAAAATGAATAGATATTAAATCTAAACTTTACCATTCAAGAAAAATTAAAATCATAATCACAACAAAAAACTAACTTTGTTAAGATCACTTCGCTGGTGAATGGTTGGGTTGCCGAATGTGAGAGGGGTTGTGGTCGACCAGATCCCGAGATTTTCTTTTTCTTTTTCTTTCCTCCTTTTCGGTCGTGAGTGTGAGGAGGAAATGAGAGGGTATTTTAGGTTTTGGTCTTAAATTTCTAATTTCCCTTTTTTCCTAGTGGTCAAAGGCCAAAGTGGAAAAATAGCCAGCTCATTCCACTTATTTCCTCCTTTGGGAGAAAGTCATATATTAAACACTTCACGGGATTTCAAATTTTCAATTACTGGATTCGACGTCAACAAGGAAACAATTGTACTTTCATAATTAAGGAAACAATCGTGATTTCACTCAAAAGTTAAACTCCTAGTTCTACCATGAATGAACTTGTCATGATTTCAATCAGAAATAAAATTCCTAGTTCTACCATGAATGAACTTGTCATTAATTATAGGGAAAAATTCATAAATAAGGTGTATTCTTTACACCAATTCAAAAATAAGGTTTATAGTTTGAAACTTCAAAAATCAGGTTTTTTTTTTTTTTTTTTTTTTTCTAATATAATATAATATAATAAACCCACCCACATGCACCACCCCCTGCTCCGGTGACTATTCCGACGACCATTCCGACCACCACTCTTCTCCGGCTCCGATTCCGGCGACTGCTCCGATTCCGGCGACTATTCGGCGAGGTCACAGATTTTTAAAGAGTCACGTATTATTATAGTCACCGGTCACATTTTGGTCACAGATTTACAATTTAGTTAGTCACATATTATTTTTCAGTCACGGATAATAATTCTTATAGGTCACATATTATTTTACGGTCACAGTTCAAAAATTTTGTAGGTCACAATTATTTCTTTGGTCACATATTTCAAATTTAGTTGGTCACATATCAAAATTTATAGGTCACACGGTCACATATTTCAAAAGCTGTTTGGTCATGATTATTTTTGAGTCGCATATTACTAAATTTTTAGGTCGCGTTAAGTAATCGATCAGATTACCAAATATTTGGTCACATACCCTCAAATACTTGGTTACATAACCAAGTAATTGGTCACATACACCAAATAGAGGTCACACATCACACCACACCATACCAACACCGCTTGTCACAGATTAAATATTTGGTCACAGATAACTAAATATTTGGTCACACACCACCAACAATAACCACCAACGTGGCCGCCCCCGCCACAAAATCGCCACCACCACCATAGATCCACCAACAATAACAACCAACAATAACCACCAACGTGGCCGCCCCCGCCACAAAATCGCCACCACCACCATAGATCCACCAACAATAACAATCATAGATCCACCAACAATAACATCACTCAATAGCCAAAAAAAAAAAAAAATAAATAAAATAAAATGCAGCAGCGAAATCATTCTTTGCACTGTGGCAACGATTTTGCCGGATGGGCAGCAAATCATTTCTTTGGGAGCAACGATTTGTGCCCCTTTCCGGACGATTTATTCTTGCGGCAACGATTTTTGCCGGATGGGCCGAAATCGCACGGCGAAATCGGCTGTCTTGTGCGAGGGGGGGAGGGAGGGGAGGAGAGAGGGAGGCGGAGGCGCGGCGGCGGCGGCGGTGAGGAATGGAGAGAGAGAGAGAGAGAGAGAAAAAAAAAAATGGATTGAAAATGAATTAGGGTTTGAAAAATTAGTATTATAATATTATTTAAATATTTAATTTTTACCTGATTTTTGATTAGATAAATATTGGACCTGAATTTTGAATTTGAAAGTTAAAACCACTGGTTTTTTGTAATTTCCTCTTAATTATATTTACTACGAAAGGGACAAGAAATTCAGCATAAACCCAAAATTTTTGCTTCCCTCTATTTCAAAATTTCACCATGAGCTTGTTTGGGAGAGATTTTATTCCAACTAAAATTGAAAATATAGTCGTTATTGGGTCTCATTCGTCTAATAAAAGTCAACAATAACTGTTAGTTTTTCAATTTTAATCTGATTTTAATATCTACCAAACAAGCTCTATATTTCGTTTCAATTTCTGGTTAAGGAATAGAAAATTAATGGGTTTCTGGAAGAAAACTCACATTCTTGGTGCTGGTGCGTATGGAACCGTACATTTGGCGGAAAAGTTCATGAATCCTCATCTTTCTATTGCTTCCGCCGCCGTTAAGTCCGCCACTATTTCGCATTCGACTTCACTGAAGATTGAAGGAGATATTCTGTTTGAACTGAGAGGCTGCTGAGAAATTGTTCAATGTTTTGGAGAAGATATAAGCTATGAAAACAATAGATAGGTCTACAATCTTCTCCTTGAATACGCACCTGGTGGATCCTTCACCGATTTGATCAAGAAATCTGCCGATAATATGCCAAAATCTCTCGTTGCGTGTTTCAGTTATATGCTGCTTAAGGGTCTCTCTCACGTTCATGAGAAAAGGTTTGTTCATTGCGACATAAAACCCAACAATATTCTTATCTTTCCCAGCGAAGATGGTAGTAGTATACACAATCTCAAGATTGCAGATTTTGGACTGGCCAAGAAAATTGGAAAGGATAAAATATTGCCTCCTAAGCGATCGATTCACGTCAGAGGCACACTGCGCTATTCGTCCCCAGAATCGATAGTTAAGGGAAAGAACAAGCCAGTTAGTGATATATGGTCTCTTGGTTGCACCATCATGGAGATGATCACAGGGAAACTCATCTGGTCAACTGCTGGAAGTAAAGAAGAGATTATTCAGGAGATTGAAATTGGTGATCCAATACCTGAAAATATTTCGGATATTGCAGAAGATTTCTTGAATTCGAAAAGTATCATAGAGACAGATGGAGAGCCGACATGCTATTGGATCATCCATTTATTGTTAAGAATTTAAAAGCATTTGAAGAATCATCACCAATTTTTTAGATATTTTCTTATGCAACTAACTAGAGAAACTTAGAAGAATCCATACATCACCATTATCTAGAATCGTCAAGATTTGTGTAGAAGAATCCAATGTCTATATGTGTGTGTGTGTGTGTATGTGTGTGCTCATTGCATTAGTAGTGTATTTGAGTGTGTAAGTGAAAGAGTGCAAAGAGAGTGAGTATGCAAGAGAGAAAGTGCAAGGTGTGTGTTTGTAAAGAAAATATTTTTGTTAATAAAATCATTTTCATTTGGCCTTTAAACTCAACAATTTGGTATCAGAGCCAGGCAGTCGGAGAAGAATTTTTGGGTTTCTAGAGATCGTGCACAAAAGGAGATTGTGAAGCTTTTGTAAAGCTTGCTTGATTATGAAGAGGTAAATCAAGTCAGGCTAGGCGACCTACAAATGGTAGGCGGAGTAAAGAAGCTCAATAATTAGAACTACACCACATGTCAAACTTGCATGGAGTCGTATCTCCAAGGGCAAGATTTGTGGGAAATTGTTGGTGGGGGTGACGTGATGCCACCAGAGGAGGCCGGAGCTCTGAAGAAATAGAGAATTAAAGCGGGTAAGGCCATGTTCGTCATAAAGATAACAAATTGAGGAAGAATTGTTGGAGTATATAAGAGACAAGTCTACACCAAATGAAGCATGAGACACTCTAGCCACTCTATTTTCAAAGAAAAATGACGCGAGGTTGCAATTGTTGAAAAATGAGCTACTCTCGATCACTCAAAGAGAACAAACGATGAGTCAATATTATAATAAAATTAAATTTCTTTGTCGCGAAATTTCAGAATTGGATTCTTCAAGCAAGATTTCAGAGTCTGGAATGAGAAGAATAATTATACATGATTTGATACCTGAATTTAGAGGATTCATTGCTGCTATACAAGGTTGGCCAGAGCAACCTTCATTGGTCAATCTCGAAAATTTGCTGGCTGACCCAGAAGCATTAACCAAATAAATGTTAGGGGTCTCAATAAAGAAAGAAGATGAAGAAGCTTTATTTAGTTATAAAAAAAGAGGTCGATACAGTCAACAAAATAAGGAATTAAAAGAAAGTTGAGAGGATTCTATGACAAGGGGAGCAAAACAAAGTCGCGACAAAAGAGGTCAGCCGTTTAAAGGATTTCAACGAACTAATGGCTCGTGTTTTGTAGGTGGCAAACGAGGCCATTATGCTAGAGACTGTCGATTTAGGAAAAATCCAGCAGAAGGCAATATGGCAACCTCTAATGAGTAAGAAAAATATGATAGTGAAGAAAAAAGGGATGTTGTGGCATCCACAACAGTAATTGAGCATGCTAGAGAAAAGAAAATCAATTCAAGTATAAATGATGAATCAGCCTTGGTAGTGGTCCTGCCTGAACAAATAGATTATGAAAATGATTGGATTGATGAATCAGAAGAAGATGATTGGATAGAGAAAACAAAAGATGGACAAGATTCAAGTGATGAGAAAGAGCCCACAACAGATAACACCAGAAGAAGTAAGGCCAAGTCAACAAGAGGCGGTTGAGGTAAGAACAGGCCACAACCACAGCTAAGAAAATCAACCAGACAGAGGAAACCAAACCCCAAATATGCTAATGCAGCAGTAGAAGAAGATGACAGTATCAAAGAGCCAGAGACCTTTGAAGAAGCAATCCAGCACAATGAGTGGAGAAATGCAATGAAAGAAGAATTCATGGCTCTAAAGCAAAATGAGACTTGGGATTTGGTGCCAATACCTATTGGGGTAAAGCCTATATCTTGTAAATGGGTATACAAAATAAAAAGACGTCCAGACAGATCAATCGAAAGATACAAAGCTTGGCTAGTAGCTCGTGGATTTTCACAGCAACATGGTCTGGAATATGATGAGACATTTAGCCCAGTGGCAAAGATCACTACGTTACGAGTACTAATAGCATTAGCAGGAAGTAAGTCTTGGAAGCTATGTCGATGGATGTGAAAAATACGTTTCTCTATGGGGAACTTGATCGAGACATATACATGGAGCAACCAATGGGATTCGAGAATAGAGAAAATCCAGGATATGTTTGCAAGCTAAAGAAGGCCCTATATGGATTAAAGCAGACACCACGAGCATGGTATAGTAAAATAGCCAAATTCTTAGTTTATAGTGGATACTAAGTAGCACCAATAGACTCGAGCTTATTCATCAAAGCACAAAGTCAAAAACTAACAATAGTGCTAGTGTACGTGGATGATCTCATCATCACTGGAGACAACGCAAATGAGGTCCAACAAATCAGAAGAAATCCATCAGTAAGATTTCAAATGAAAGAGCTTGGAGAGCTAAATCATTTTCTGGGGCTGGAGATGGAAATAACAAATGAAGGGTTATTTTTGTGCTAGAATAAATATGCCCGAGATCTCTTACAGAAGTTTAGCGTGATCTATTGCAACCAATATCGATACCAATTGAGATTAACTCCAAGCTATGTGCAGATGAAGGCAAAGATTTGGATAATGCAACCATGCATCAACAGTTGGTGGGGAGCTTAATATATTTGACGCTGACACGACCGACATCTCGTATGCAGTTGGGATAGCAAGCCACTTTATGGAAAAGTCAAAGAAACCACACTTTGAAGTGGTCTGAAGGATCTTTAAGGTATGTAAAAGGAACTATTGATTATGGACTCTTTTACAAGAAAAATAAAGATTGCAGGATCATTGGCTTTTGTGATGCGGACTTTGCTGGATGTCGTGATACACGAAGATCAACAACTGGGTACATATTCAGCCTGGGGTCAGCTACAATTTCATGGTGCAGTAGGAGACAACCAACTGTATCTTTGTCTACCGCAGATGCAGAATATAGAGCAGCAGTAATGGCAGCTCAAAAGAGTACGTGGCTAACATAATTAATGAAGGATTTACATCAACCAATAAGCTATACGTAATTATATTGTGATAATCAATCAGTTATTCGTATAACAGAACATCCAGTTTGCCACGCAAGAATGAAGCATGTTGAAGTGCACTATCACTTCGTCAGAGAGAAGGTACTTAAAGGGGAGATCAACTTGAAACACATCAATACTGAAGAACAAGTCACGGACATTAACGAAAGGACTCAGCGCTTCAAAATTCGAAGAGTTTCGAGCACAACTTGGGATTATAAGAAGATTAGAGTCAAAATGAAAAGTTGGTGCTGAAGGGGAGAATTGAAGAATCATCGCCAATTTTCTAGATCTTTCCTTATGCAACTAACTGAGAAGCCTAGAAGACTCCATACATCACCATTATTCTAGAGTCCGTGAGAATTTCTTATAATTAATTTATGGAATTATCTAGAATCGTCAACATTTGTGTAGAAGAATCCAATGTCTATATATGTGTGTGTGTGCGCGCGCGCTCATTATTTTAGTAGTGTATTTGAGTGTGTAAGTGAAAGAGTGCAAAGAGAGTGAGTGTGCAAGAGAGAAAGTGCAAGGTGTGTGTGTGTTGGAAACTGATCAGCTTCAACTTCTGAAATCATCTTCAGTTTCAGCCTTAAGTGCTGCCATTCATCTTCAGTTTCACATATTGAATGAAAATCTGTCCGTTCATCAGTCATGGAAATCAATTTTCAGCCGTTCATCTCTTCAATTTCTCAACTCCTCATTCAATGCATTAATGTGATGGCTCTTCCTCTACTAGTATAAATAGAGGAGCTTATAGTTGGAGAAAACACAACAACAAACACAACAAAAACAGCAAACACCACAACAAGGGAAAATAGTTTCCTCCTCCGGCAATTTTTCCTACAGCCTCCGTTTTATTTCCCATTCCTCATTTGCTAAATTCTTCGAGCGAAAGACACAGCTAGTTCGTAGGCGGTTAAGAATGTTGGTGCTCCACGCAAGGATGAGAATGTTGGTGGTCAAATTCTACCAACTCATAAAAAATGTGCACCCAGCAAGAATCAGAATCAGATTGTTAGTGGCCAGTTTCTACTACCTCACCAGCTATGTGCACCCGCCAAGAATCAGAATGTTCTTGATCAGATTCTACTACCTCACGAGAAATGTCTACCCCATCAGAAGGTTCAAAATGCAATATGAAGTTCGTTATGTTGCTATGGTTTTGCTGCGCAGAACTTGGTGTCTTTTGGAAGCCATGCTAGTTTAAGTATTTGTCATATTTTTGTATAGTCTAGGTTACTTCTAGTTTGTCGAGACAGCGAGTTTGTTTTTCTTTTTGTTGATATGTAAATTTACAACTTCATGTTTGAATAAACTTACAATGACTTCGTATTATTTTCTTCTATTAAGATCCAAATCAATAATTTCATTACCTCTTGGGCTTGATTTTAAGTATTCTCAATTCTCGTCAACGTAACCCCATCCATTGCTGGTGGGGTGCGGCCAAAACAGAAGATTTTTTTTTGGTACTACACTTGGAGAATAGTACACCATGAGATGTAGAAAGATTACATTCAAATATATACAATTAGTAGGGTAACTAAAGAATTAAAATAGTAGCCATTTATTCCCTAATGAAATTGTTATTTAAAAAATAATGGTTTTCTTGTTCGATTGTACAATGTGGCTCGTGTTGGAAGTACGTGTATGATGCAAAAGTACATACCAAATATATTTGTACTACTGGCAATTTTATGTGTACTGCCATATGTTCTTTTACCCTTCATAGAGTAGTCGTTCACCTACCTTATAGTCATTAAAAAGGGGTTTCAATGAGTTTCTGTTAGCAACCATTTTGGTAGGAAATTGTTATACAACTTTTTCATGCTAAACTTTTAAACTTCTGTCGTTTCATGAGTACTTCAGATCAAGATCATGATAACTCATCGATAAGAAAACAAATTGGAGAGTCAAGATCATGGTCACACATTGTCAAGGTAACGAATAGGAGAGTAGGGAGACAGGGACGAGGCGGAGCATGAAATGGACCATTCTACATACATTTCGGGTGTTGATGCCCTTTCCATGCACTGCCTCTTCCCTGGCTCCCCTCTTCCCCTTTTTCTATCTCTTGTACGCATATTCATAATATTTGGTAAATTGAGATTTTTTACGAATATCTAAGGCAGTGTTTGATAGCAAAGGAATTCCATGGAAGAAGGAAAATGCTTTCCATTTTTCCCAAATTGTGGTGTTTGATGCCGTAACTTTTCTTAGGAATTGTTTGCCACCACAAACCTTCACACGCCAGTTTTCCCTGATTTCATGGAATAGATTTTCTTTTGGTTTTGTTGGTTTTTCATTTTCCAGCATTTTTTTTTTTTTTAGCAATGGCAACAAATTCTCAACTATTGTAAAAAAAAAAACTTCACTTTTATTGATAATTTCCATATAAAACAAAGCCAAACGAATATTATTCGGTATGGTAAAAACATTTTTTTTTATTTTTTTTGCAATTGAAACAAATTCTAGACCCAATGGTAAAAAAAATTATCACCTTAATAGACAATTTCCATAAAAAACGAAACCACGGACACCAAACTTTCAACATTATCCAAGTGAAAAATTATACCAATCAAACACAATTAATTACAACTCTCAGTAAAACAATTTCTAGGCAATTCAATTCCTTGTAAAACATTTTCTTTCCACCAATTTTCCATATTTTCAATCAATCAGACCCTAAGTATATTTGTATGGATAGTCTTATTTTTAAATTTCTTAGTCAAGATTTGTGAGAGATTTTGGTTCGCATGGCTGTCACATTAGCCCTCAAAATTTTATGCTTCAAAAAGTAGTTATTTAACTAACATCAATACAGAAAAACATGATTGACAACAGAAATTATAAACATTAGATTATTATTATTATTATATGTAACTTACATAAGTAATTACATTCAAAAGATAATATCATATCTGTAACCTATATGGAACAACATAAAGTGAGACCGCTCTTCCCAGTTATGCTAAGCATTTAGATGATATATATATATATAGAGGTAGCTACAGGTCAAAACTGTGGCTGTTGAAATGGAATACAGATTTATTATTAATTCTATTGAGATTCTGTTTCCTGCACTCTTTAGCAACACTAGTCTGAAGTGTTGGAGGGCCACAAACAATTACACCAATGTCGACATTTTCCCAACGCTCTGCCATCGTCCCGAAAATTTCTGCAGCATAGAAAGGAGTAGAGTCAATAAAAATTGCATTCTCAAGTCTCAAGAACTCTCTCAATAACATGAATTTGTTGAACGGGATTGGATGGGAAGAGGCCGTTTACCATCACAAAAAGAGGATAATTAAAGAAAAGCCGAGTAAAACAGAGACAGATCTAGGAACATACCACTGAAGTCGGGTCTTTGTCCATACCGAATAATGTTGAGATACTGTTCCTGCCCAGTTTTCTTATGTATCTGTGTCTCTTTGGGATGCACAATGCTGCTAGTATTTGTGGAGTTCTCACATTCCTCTTTGTATGAAGTTTTTCTTTCCCACATATGCCATAAACCAATTACAAGACCCCCAAAAAGGACAACGCTAATGGTCATGCATGCTATGAATAAAAGGCCCTTATACCACCAGTAGTATATGTTGTAAGGATTTATGTACAAGATATCTAACAAATAGACAGTAATCACCAAACCTAGTGTAGACACTATAACGTATAACCCCGACCATAAAATGTGTCCAGTACCAACCAACACAGACATTCCACATTTCTTGGAGACAGGGAAGTTGGAAGAATTAACAGGTTCCATAACATGACCCTCTTCCTGCAATTAATGCATCGAATCAATCCATTGACATGGAGATACAGTAATGTTAGAACAAAAAGATGTGTGCAATTACCAATGAGGGTTCTGTTTGTCGAGTAACGTAGGTTTGAATCTCAAGGTTCAACGCATCAGGAAAAAATGGACAGATAGACTTCATATCGACTGTCTGAAGAAGTGGAAGCTCTTTCGATGTTTTAATGGCCCATACTATCAACACATTTCTTGGCAGACAAGGCTTGCTATCATTAATACGGTGAAGAACATCACTCAGGATAGCAAGGAAAGGTGAAATTCCTATGCCGCCTGCAACTAAAATCAGGTGTTCGTACCTAAGAGAAAAGCATGGAGGATCAATTAATTAGTAAATCTACAATAAACAGTGGAAACTCGGAATATATATATCGAGTAACTAATAATGCATAAAAAATTGCTAAAACTTTTAGGAGAACTTTAACATATGAATCTTCAACATTTTTATCGGTAACTAATAATGAACAATAAATTGCTGAAGGTTTTATCTTTTCTTGTTTAAACTTCGACAGTAAACATGAGGGTAAGTCATGGTTTGTACGTGCTTAATAAACAAAATTAAAGTACATACGTCAAGTGGTATGCCGATTCGTGACCATAAGGCCCCTCTATGGAAGCTGTTATTTTGGAGTGGGGCTGCAGGAATGGCTTTGTTTCAAGCTGTTCCTCCGAAATACTCGAGATTAGTTTCTCCAGTTTTGCTGTCCAGCCTCCAAGAACCTTTATGAGGATAGCAATATGATGTTTACCATCAAGAGGACTAGAGGAGACACTAAAGGGATGCCACTGAAGCCAAGATAATTCACGAACTTGAAGAAAAATCCAACCAAGAGCATTGTAGTTCAAATCTACATTGCGAAAAGAGATCGATGATATATGTTGTAATGGCACTTTAAGTTTTAAAATCAGCAAATTTCTTAAGGACTCTTACTTTCTGGTTTTGAAAGACTCAACTCCACAGTTCCACATGGAAAGCATCTTGCCGAAAGTACATTAACTGTCTTTCTTGACTGACAGAATCGAAGAAAACGATCAAGCATGAAGAGAAATATTCCCCCAGCAGCAAAACAGAAAATGAAATCACCAACGTGCAAGGCCAAGAAGACGACAAAAACTACATATAATTGGTGGGTGTAGAAGAACAACTCAAAGTTGATCCTCCTTAATCCAGGAAGTGATGTTATCCACATCAGTAGACCAGCTAAAAGGCTAATGACTCCAGGAAAATTGGCAATGCCAACATTTCTCCAGTCCCTTAGCTGCATGAAAATTATGAAAATTAATAAAAGGAATTGTTAGAACAATTTCATATCTAATGTCTTTCACTAATTTAGAAAATCAAGGAATGATTGATGAAGCAAGATATGCAATGACATCAGCATAGGGGAAGACTTTCTACAGGACAGAATTAGCCAATAGTATGCTCCTATTTATTCTAAGTAAACTTCAGCCTTCTATAGATGACCAATGATTATTTGTTTATATACAAGTACAATTTCATGAGTTTAATCGGATACATGCAACCAGTGTTTTATTGTTGTATGAGCACATTACAACAAAAATTCATTTAAAATGACAATCTCATCATTAGCAAGGCAGTATATGTCAATGTCATTCAGGCAACATTAAATACATAACACAAAAATTCATGAGCATACTTGTATTATAATATACATCTCCAGGTAAAATATCACAATCTATTTATAAATTCCCATTTAGAATAGGTAGGATGAGATTTCACCTCTTGCTTGAGACGTCCCTCTATTGTCCATCCAATCACATAGAACAGACCATGAAGAGTAAACAGCAACATTGTTAGATGTCCTAACCAGACATGATATCTGGTTGCGTGCTCAAAAGGGATATCTATGAGCCGGAGAAGAACTGATCCTCTTGCAACAGGCAGAAACAAAAAGGTCAAGCAAAATAATCCAATCAATCCCAACCTGAGTCCTGTGAGCTCCAGCATCAAAACACTGAAATAATTCAAGTTTTAATGGTGGTCAAAAGGTCATATCTAAGATATTTCAAAAATAATTTACTTCTATACACAGTAGCTAAAAAAATGAAACAGACAATGAAAAAGTAAACATCCGAGCTTATAATTTCATGGTTATAAAATCCTGTCTAGGATATTTAATTTTTCATTGTCTGTTTCATTTAATCTTTCAACATTGGTTACTAAAGGTTTTAGAAAACATTTCATTCTGTTAGGTAGTCTGAAGGTGGAGCAAGTGGAGCACAGAAGCTGAGTGGAGTGATCATTAGCATTGCATAAGAATTCAGAAAAACAACGTACTTCTCTCTAATAGTGCTGTATACAGGTAGAATTTAATGAGAATTCATTAAAAATAATGTATTTTGACAGATACAGTTGTCCACACTTTGATGTGTCAAAAATTATCGCATCTTTCACCATAGAAAGTCAGCTGATCACTGGGACTAGTTACTATAAAACAGAACGAGACTGTTGCAAGTGGAAAAAACTTGCTCCAACTCCCAAATAGTTTCTCCAAGAAACAAAAATTGCAAACGAAACAAGATATCAGGTTAGATATCACATCATATAAATATCTGCTTAGATCAAAGTAATTTCAACGATCTCTCCCTGTTCATGAATTTCGAAAATCACACATTCTCATCTTTTAATTCCTTCACTTCAGAAATAAAAGGCTTAGAACACTTTCTGACTGCTAATAGGAAAATATGTGTTAATGGAAAAGCACCAGTTTAGAAAAAAAAAAAGATGAAGCACAGTCAGGAGAAGACTCAAGCTGAGAACGGGAATGGGACAACAGGTAGGGAATCCACTAAGAAATTTTCTCTAGAGCATCTCGTGGAACCAAAGCAATGGTACGACACTCTTTGATTGACAAATTACTGAATGGCATTTTAGTCCTTTTCCCCAAAATCCATCTCTCGTTGTGTATTGATATAATAGCAGATCAAAGATAAGTATGATAAAGACTTATTAGAAAGATGAAAAATATTACAGGTCCATTTCCTTTTGAAAGTCTTTGAGCTTAATATAGCAGGTTGAGGTGGTTCTAGATTAACGAAGCTAAATTGAGTTCACTCATAGCAGCTAAAACCGACAGAATTTTGGCAATAAACGTCAATCTCTTATTCTCAAAGATCCAGTGTTTTAAAAAAAGGAAACATGTTGATCGTGACTATAGACGTAATAAACATATATTGACAAGAAAGAAAGAAACTATAGATATTGCAGACTAGTACCTTTGTTCTTTAGAAGGCAGATGATGAAACAAGGAATATACAATATTCCGGTTCTTGATGGATAAAACAGAAACTGCCCAGATGACGTATGCAGTAAAGAGTATGATTCCAATTAACTCTGCGGCTGAAACAACACCAAATGGTCCATCAACGAGAACAGGGAATGTCCACAAGCGGAAACGTGGATATCTTGAAGTTTTTGTCCTGTCACAAAATTTCAGACTATGAGTAATGTAAAGACCTAATAAGCATGTATATGCTGAGAAAATGATGGTAATAGTGAGAACGGCCAAGTATGTTATAACAAATTACATACTCGTGAATCTCCTCTTTCCCTGAGATGATGAGATAAACAGTGGCCAAAAATGCAATGAGGAGGATAGGGCCACTGAAAAGCAGAAAAATGCTTCCTGCAACAATAGGGTACTTAAAGACACGTATCCTGCAATCAATTAGCAAAATGTTCAAGGATGAACTTGGAGTTTCCAGCTAACCTGTTTCGCCGAATAGAGTTCCATTGGTAGCTCGACTCCACTTCCTGTACAAATCAGTACCGTAATCAGATGGATACAGGAAGATAAAAGCAGCCCAGGCAATGAAAATTGCCCACAGTACCACTCTGAGAATCCATTTTGCTAATGAAACCCACAAAGTTTTATTGTTGGCACCCTCCTCTTTCAAAATAAGTGGTTCATAGCCTGAATTCTCATCCATTAGGCCAAAATAAAAAACCCACAGAAATTCAGTAATAAAGAGGGCAAGTGTAGTTTAGATTCCATACAAGCCATGGATATATAAATATAAAAGGTTCAGAAAAACACAAATCAATCAACATTGATCAGGTTAATTCAGATTAAATGAAAAAAATTGGAGAAATTTAAGCCACATAAAAGGTCACAAATAATCTCAATCGTTGTTAGTAGTGCCATGTTTTCAAAGTGATATGACTTCTCAACGTTCATGACCAACAATTCTACTTTTTGTGTTACGCAACTCACATATCTATTATATATTGTGTCATTGGCCCTTCAAATTTGCACACACTTGTTAAGATTTGAGGTTTTATCTTAAAAAGTCAATCTTATTAAGAGATGTAATACAATCTTTTATAAATTGATCTATATTTTCATATTTATTCGATATGGGATTTTTATCCCTTAACATGCTCTTGCTCGTTTGAACAGACCAATCTTGAAATCCGTGTGCTCAATTTTTTGAGTCTTGGATCGAATTGCTCGTTGGAGTTTAATGGGCTGTAATATCACGTTAAAATTTGGAATTCCATTTTAAAAGGTCGACTTTATTAAGAGGAGTAACTCAATCCTTTATAAATTGATATATGTTTTCATATCCCTAACAACACTGACATTCTTTGGACAATCTTTTTAAAAATAGAAAATTGAAAACTAAATCATTTTACCACTTTCTAGATTTACTACAAGTATAAAATGCTGGTATTGCATTAATCAATAACCTAAAATATAAATGTTTAATCAAATGTGGGATTATCTGCCTTCAAAATGGGAAAAATGAATGTTCCATAAAGGATAAACAACAAACCCCAGCATGATCCATGTAATCATAGTATTACGTGATAGAACATAAGGGAAGGGAGATATTTACGCTAATTTTTTTATTTTTATTATTTCATAAAAACAAGGGAATCTTAAAATCTAAAATTTAAGAAAAAAGATGCCACATATTTATGAGCAAAAGACCAACGAACCTTGTCAGTACATCAACAATCAATCGATGAGAATAAAATCGAAAATTACCTCAAAATTTATGTGTACCTCATTCACTCTGCATAGCGTGCGTCGCCATCGATGGATGGAGAAAGCTGGGGCGCAAGACATTCCCAGACCATGCGATTTAAATTATAATTTTCTTATAAATGTCGATTCACGGGTAAATTTCACAGGCGGTCACTGAACTTTACCCTTACTTGCAATCAGATTATTGAACTTTTGATTCAGAGCAATTAAACCATTATACTTTAATTTGCGATTAATCCGTTAATCTTCTGCTCAATCACTTGAGACAACTTGCGGTGTGACCGTTATAAGTGATTAATCTTCACGCAGTCTGCCCAGTCAACAAAGTGAATTTCATGGTTGGTCATTGAACTTTAATCTTACTTGTAATTAGTTGGGACAATCACACCATGTACTCTAATTCCAGATTAAAATCTGATTTTAATTCAAGTTAAAGTCAAACAATCAATATTAATCACATCTTTTATGGATCCCACTACTTTTTAATTACACATTTCAAAAACTTCACAATATACTAAAAATTAAATTTTAATCTCCACCAAACACCCTCTAAATACTGTAATTACTTAATTACTATAACTAAGAAAAATTTTAAAAAATTCGACTATTTTAAAGTTTCCAACTTGACACTTCCTACTTAATCTAACATAAGTTGGACATCTATAATAATTAAAATAATAAATATATGGATATCAAAAAATAATTGATGAAAATATGTTATTTTCAAAATTTATCTCTTGCAAAGTCCATATTAATTTCAAAATATATTTTTGCTCTTTTTTTTCAACCACATTTTTCAATAAAATAATATTATATGTAAATTCAAAACTTTTCTTTATTTTTAACCACACATTTTCCTTCAAATCACTATTATATAATACATTTTTAACACAAAAAGAAAAAAAAAATGAGGCTCAAACAAACTCTAGTTATATATCAACAAAAACATACACCCCTATCTCATAGATATGGACATCATTCATGTTATGAGTTCCTTCTCTATGTCCGAGGAGGTTGTGAAATAGTGGAAGTCAGTGATACAGATGTCACTTATGGTATTCATGAATGTGGGAAGGCTATATGTTCCTTCTATCACTAGCCGCCTAGGTTTTTTTTTTATAAAGGGAGGAGGCAAAAGGAATTCACGATGGGTGTATGTGCACGATAGATGTATGATTTTAAGATAAAAAAATATTAATTGAAAACTTAAATATTGTCTAGTTTTTCAAAACTTAGAAAATTGTTTAGCTTTAGAAATTATTAATTAATTATATTAATATGGTTTTAGTTGTTAGGTATGCATTATTTATTAATTTAATAATCTTAAAATAATTAATATATTATTAAAATAAACAAATGTTATTTTAGAATCTTGGAGTTAAAGTTAATGATGCGATTGTCGCGAATTAAAAGTTCAGCGATCTAATTGCAATAAGACTAAAGTTTTGTGAACTCTGGTAAATAACCCTACGGACTTGACAAAAAGCGTGGAGAGTCGGAGACTCCCTTTAACGTCCACTGTTAAACGGAAGGCTAACTTAATGGCTAATTGCTCGTAAATTATAATATGATGGTGTGATTGCTCTGAATTAAAGTTTAGTGGCCTAATTGAAAGTAAGAGTAAAGTGCAATGGCACAGGTGAAATTTACCCGTTTATTCTTTTAAAAAAAAAATTCGTATATCATTCCTCGTTGAAAAATTTGTCCACGCCACCTTAAAGATTTCAATTATCTATAGGATAAATAAGCGAAAGCGTCTTTTGTGGATATATCTTAGCTGAAACTGTATCCGTGAGATTGATTGCAACAATTGTACTAAACCTAACCAAAATCACTCATTCCTCAGCCAAACCTAGACCACTTATTCATTCATGTGTTAGCCGTTTAACGTTATTAAATGCTCATACGATCCTTGTCGGTCCAGCCAATGATCCATCCATCACGCATTAACTCGAGACTGAACATCACAATCAAAACTTCTCGCGTGCTCACTTTCATTAATCAAGTTCAGTCATGCTAAATTCATCAAAAAATAGTAGATTTCGACCTCCTCAAGAACTAGGAAAACCTATCACTACTATGGAACAAGACTCAGGCCCTATTGTTTGATTGGGCAATCATCATGATCCTGCAACCTAGTGAGTCTTTGATTATACAATCATGCTACAGGTACAATGATTGTTGATAATCATGATTTGATATCATCATATTCATTCATTTCAAAAAATCTCAAAAGTTATTTTTTAAATCAACTGTCCAAATTTTATCACGTCAACATTATCAATAAATCTTGTTAACCATCATTGTACAAGTAAATTAATTCTTGATTATAAGACTTGGTAAGGTGATAACCTAACTTGAGAATGAAGTTATACTCATGTTTGGTACCGTCAAAAATCTTGATTAAAATCTAAATCAAAGTCAATAATTAATTTTAACCGCGCATTTTATCAACTTTCATCAACAATTAATTAATTAGCTCTTGTTTGGTCGACATTTGCAACTCATTTTTTCCTCGTACTTATTTTACAATCATGCAATTCATGGGGCCCACGAATTTTATCAATTTTTCAATCACATATTTCATCAACTTTCATCAAAATTTAATAAAATTTTATTTTATCTAAATCAATTGGAGCTTAATGATAAAGAGTTGGGCTGAAAAAATTGAATTTTACTTATTCGAATGCAATTGAAATGAAATCCATATTAGTATTTCTTTTGGAAATCAATCACATTTGGTATACATCAAAGTGTTCTACATCAAGTTTGATAGTTTACCACATGACAAACTATCATTTGACATTTAAAAAAAAAAAGAAATTTTCCACCAACAATTTTTTAAAACAAAGACAATGTGAATTATGATGTACACGTCATTTCCCATTCAAATTTAGTGAATTGTTACGGTGTGTACATTGCTCAAGTTGAATTCATTTTGAATTTTGTGTTTTGCATATTTGTTTTGAAATTGTCGAAAATACGTTCATTTTGTTATTCTGAAAAATTATGTTTCAAAACAGAAAAGTGGAAAATGCGTTTGTTAACCCCAAAAAATGAACTCAACAAATATCGAGCCCACCCTTGCCATGTCAAGCAATGATCCGGCGCATTTCTACCGGAACATGAGCAGTAGTATAGTTGGATGGAACGCGGGAGGTGCTATCCGACAAGAGACACAATTGTTCAAGCTCCGGTGGTTTGATTTAAACGGCCATTGCGCTATCAATAAGAGCTCGATCGATTTCCCTAAAATGAATATCTGTTTTGTAATGGAATATGTGAAATGATAAATAAAAGAGAATGTCTTGTAATGTGTTATGATCTCAATATAAGTTGTATTATTCAAGATCAAGCAAAGCAAAGTGCGTAAATATGTTATTTTGTGATTCTCCGTCCCCCTCTTCTATACAATGAGGGGTTTATTTATACTAATCTAGCTGACGTGGTGACCGTTAGATCAAGTCCACGTGGCGACATCTCCTAGACTGAAGCCTCACATCAATGTTCAACATTTACAATTAATGTTTTTCAGATGATCCGTTGTTCTACTTTGTAGTCTAACTCACTAGCACACATTAACACTACAGACATTTTATGGCAGACATCACGTCAATCAGCTCTGAGAGATCTTACAATCTGCTATGAAGAAACGTCTGCGTTAAACTTCAGTACTTCGGTCTTAACGAGCCTCTGCATTTGCATGAAGGAGTTTCGGACTTAGGAGCCTCTGCCTTTGAACGAAGGAGCTTCAGACTCAAGGAGCCTCTACCTTATGAAGGAGCTTCGGACTCAAGGAGCCTCTACTTTCACATGAAGGAGCTTCGGACTTAGGAGCCTTTTGTTGATCTTGCCTATGTTGGCTCCCCCATTAACTTTTCAACGGACTTTCTGTCCAGTGGCTAAAGGGAATATGTGGCTGTTCACACGGATTGCTGACTTGGAGCTTCCAATTCTGGAGGGTAACAACATTTACGTTGAAATTTTGAGAATTTTTTTAATAATAATTTATTCAAGAAAGTTGATTATTCAATAAATTTTAATACTTTAACGTGAATATAGTATTAAATAACATATAAATTTTGAAGTAGTCGGAAAACATGCGATGAATTTTACGTAAGTGGTTCTATATTCCCTTTAATCTATCTATGTTGTAGTCCATTTTTGTTGAAACTACCATGGTTTCATTGATTCTGCCACATTCGTCTTTCGCGAATGTAGAACATTGTAATATGTTTGATTTCACTTTCTTGTAAATTTTTTTTCGATAAAAGCGTTTTCATTTTAATCCGAACATGATATTGGTTCCTTATTCCTAACTCTCTAACCACCCATATTCTATAATCAATATAAATCAAATTATCACGAAATGTATAAGTCCTTCCATAGACACATGTACATCAACTCTAAGTAAAAATCTCACTATCCTACTTCTAACTAAAAGATAAAAGTACCAAACAAGGGCTTCATTTATTATTTTCTTATTTGTGTTGAATACAAAAATAAGAAATTGCAGCAACAGAGAGAAAAATCCATGCCAAATCTTTTGTGTTTATGACCAACTCCACTCCTTCAAATATTCTGGTTTCTCATTATCTTTGTAGCTTATGGCTGGAAAATAGACATTAATCATTAAAACACATAAGGGAATCACTTATATAAGCAAGTAACAAATTCAAACTAATTTCATATATTCCCAAAAAATAGTTTATACAGAAAAGAGAAGTTATGTTTGATTATCAAAGATGGGAATTGTGTCCTTCTTTATCGCCATTTGCATACAAAATCTTAATTCACGGGCAATATTTGCAATCTTATTTAGTACCGTTGTTCGCCCAACTTTAATTGGGCATATATCTATGACCACATCTTTTAACATAGACCCAAATTGAGATCGTGAGTCACAACACGTTGCCCTAGTCACAAAATATGCCTCGATGGAAAAGACCGATACGTGAAAAACACACAATGATATAGCGCAATGCTACCCCCCACAAATTCAGGTTACATATGAAATTAACCATGTAGTGTGCATCAACTCATTTAAAGTTTTGCCGTATTAGCCAAACCACCAACTTTCACTTCTTCTAAACCCATCAACCTTGTGACATTTCATCAGTGAGTTCCTAGTGGCTAGTGTCATTTGATTTCACTTTACTGCAATTTAGCAACCATAGATAAAAGTGTTCTATTAAAGCAAAGGTCACGGCAGTTTCATATTCCTTAACCAATTTATTGGAGAGTGAATACAAAGGGATCCAATGGTTGGCAATGGACATTACAAAAATGGACATTCTTCCAAACCCGCACCCTGCCAATTTTTACTCAATCCGAAAAATGGACCTTCTTCCATACCAATTTTTTGTCGTTCCACCAGCTTCTTCTAATTCTCCACCACTTCTGCCTTTGTCCTCACCTCATGTGTCTTCTCCACCTACTAAAATTAGTTTATTCTCCTTAGCCTATACCCTCTCTATAACGACCCGGGTCCCACTTAACGAGCTGTCACGACCGTTAGATCGACGACGTACTGTCCTCACGTACTAACATGGGTCTTTTCAGCATGCTTTATCCTCACTCGCACGCTCCCTGAGAAAACTTCCCAAGGAGTCACCCATCATAGAATTGCTCCAAGCCAAGCACGCTTAATTGTGGAGTTTCTAATGATGGACTTCCTGAAAAGAAGGTGCACCTTATTAGTATGAGTAGTACCTATCAAATCTTTTAAGTTTTCTTGGTCTGGGTATTACAATCACCCCCCGTTAAACTCGCGACGTCCTCGTCGCGCTTGATACATCTGAGGATTCGTTGCCAGGCGTTGAGATTCTAGAGGTGGCTCCTACGGGTTCAAGAGGTGGCTCCCGCCCTAGCGTAGCACTTTGTCCCGCATAGCACTTAGTTCCCGATTTTCGACTAGCAACCGGGCTCTGATACCATTTGTAACGACCCGGGTCCCA
This sequence comes from Fraxinus americana, assembly GCA_035079005.1. Classification (NCBI taxonomy): domain Eukaryota; kingdom Viridiplantae; phylum Streptophyta; class Magnoliopsida; order Lamiales; family Oleaceae; genus Fraxinus; species Fraxinus americana. Next base: position 4,790,372 of record CM068714.1, on the reverse strand, counting down.
CTTAACGGGTTGTCCCAATCGTTAGATCGACGACGTACTGTCCTCACTGTACCAACATGGGTCTTTTCAGCATGCTTTGTCCTCACTCGCACGCTCCCTGAGAAAACTTCGCAGGGGGTCACCCATCATAGAATTGCTCCAAACCAAGCACGCTTAACTGTAGAGTTTCTAACGATGGACTTCGGAAAAGAAAGTGCACCTTGTTGGTATGAGTAGTACCTATCAAATCTTTTAAGCTTTCCTGGTCTGGGTATTACACTCTCTACTGTCGGCCAATATACTGCCTACATCTTCCAGTCCTCCACCACCATCTATCCCTCTTTCAAGTTCACATCCACCTCTGCCTAACCCACCAGCTAGCTCACCGTCCCCACCTGCGTCTAATCCTCCAGCTAGCTCACCACATCCACTATCCTAGTGCCCCTACAATTTCACCACCATCTCCATCAACTAAGCCACAGATAAAGTCACATCCATCGCCATCATCTATACCGTCTGCGGGGCAACCAACGCCACCAAATAACGATCCACCGCCGGTCCTCCACCACCAACACAATCACCAGAAATTCCACCTCTACCTTCATCTACCTATTCCCCTGCGAATTCACCGCCCCCACAATTATCCAAGCCGCCTTAGTATTAAAAGTGAAACTTTGTGATTAGAGCTTCATGAATCAAATTATTTTAGACCTAACAAATTAAAAAATCAAAGGCAAAACCTGATTAAAGAATATGATATAGAATAGCATGCAAAGAACCAAAGAATATAGCAAGCAAAAAACTAGAGGCGAAACCTAATTGAAAGAGCCAGTAGAAAACCCGCGCTCAAAGAAATTTTGGATTGTGGAGTTGTGAGAGAGTAAAAGGAAAACCAGAGGAAGCCCTATGTTACGAGAGAGAGAGAGAGAGAGAGTAGTCATTTCCCGTGTTTTCTGAAAATTACCGTATTTTGGCTTCAAAATAATCAAAACGTGCTTTTGGACGTTTCCGTTTTCAGTGCAATTATTTTTTCATTTTCAAAAAACGCGTTTTCAAAAATAGGAAAGAAAATGCGTTTCACTGTTTTGGAAAATCTCAAGAAAGAGATATCATAAATGACAACAACAAAAAAAGAACTTAATTTCTATCTCATAAGAATATTTAATTTTACTTTTAACATAAAAAAATCTCGGGCAGTGCATTGAATGATGAAAATATATACTTTTCGATCCAAATTGAACGATCCCAAAAACAGGGAGACTTGCTAACAGGCAATTCATTCATTGAAAGTTAGATCTAATTAACAACCTACAATGCGAGTAGCTGATAACCATTATACGGATTAAGCCCGATGCTTGGATAACAGATCTTAATTCTTGACAAACAAAACTTCAATTTGTAAACTTACGAACAAAAAAATAATATCCCGATCTTTCCATAATAACTGCATAATTTCCACAAATTAAACAAAATTTTACTCAAAATGAAGTTCTAACTTGCACAAGCCCACCACAATTTTTACAATAAATGAATGTTTCTGATTTCTAGCTATACATAAACTGAATGATCAGTAGGTTCTTCAATCTTCGATGGTGTGGAAAATAAGTCCAATTTATAGGCCTGCATATCGGATCCAAAGGGATTAGGCAGCACTGGATTCTTAAAATTTAGTGGCAATGCTGACAGATTCATGAAAATAAATGGATGATTCAACAGCATGTTGGCCGTCCATCTCTGATACTCATTCTTTATCAAGCACAATTTCAAGAAATCTTCCGCACAATACGAAATATTTTTTGGTATATTTGGATGACCAAACTTAATTTCATCGATCAAATCTCGTGCATTCCGACTAGTCCAAAGGGGTTTGCCTGTGATCATCTCCACAATAATGCAACCAAGAGACCATATATCAGTAACGGGCTTGTGTATCCCTTTAGATATGGATTCTGGGGAAGCATATAGCAGTGCGCCTCTGTTGAAGCTCGATGACCCTGGAATAAACTCTTCCTCCTCTTCACTTCTCTTGGCCAATCCAAAATCTGCTATCTTGAGACTGTGTATGGTACTACCATGTTCATTGGGAAAAACGAGTATATTATCAGGTTTCATATCACAATGAACAAACCCTTTTTCATGAACGTGGGAGAGACCCTTAAGCAGCATATAAGTGTAACATGCAATGTGAGATTCTGGCATTTTTCCTTCTTTGTTTTTTATCAGATCAGCGAGGGATCCACCGGGTGCGTATTCAAGGAGAAGATTGAAGACGTTTCTATTGTTTTCAAAACTTATATCTGCTCCAAAACACTGGACGATCTCGGGGCAACCTCTCAGTTCGTGCAGAATCTCTCCCTCCTCCTTCAGTGAAGACAAATAAGCACTACCGGACTTCACAGCGGCCACGGAAAGGGAATGAGGAGAAAGGGAAAGACGAGAATCGAGCTTTGACGCGAAATACACGGTACCATACGCACCTGAACCAAGAATGTAGTCTTTTCTCCAGTGATGATCCGTGTCTTCGCACGAAATTTGAGCTCCTGTCATTATGATGAATTTTCTTAAACGAGAAGGCAAAATTTGAAGCAAAACTAAAACTAAAAGAAAAAAAAAAAGGGTTTCTGACGAATTCTTTTAACGGAAAACTTGAAGCAAAACTGTAAGAGAATGTGGGGTTTGTGATGAATATTTTCTGCCCTTTATAGGAAATAGCAATTACATTCTTGATAGAACTATGAATTCGAATTAGAGAATGATTGTAAAGCTTTGACTTGATTGAATCCAGTTTGAAATCAGATTATAAGCGCGTCTGAAGCGTTTTTACGTACGTTGCATGCAGATAGTTTCCATATTGGGTCAAGAATTAATCTACGTTTACAATTTTTAGATAGAAAAAAGATTTAAGGATACTCTTATTAGTTTCCTGTTTCTACCTGATATAATTCCGTTATTTAATTGTCAACAATGAGAAAAATGGGGCTGAAAAATAAAATTATTTTCTTCACCTTTTTCTTTGTACACAATTGTTTACTCTTAATTGCATTTGTGTATAAGTTGGGATGGAAATTATGGAATACTCCGCTATCTAATTTCATTTTATGAGTTTAAGAAGATGAGAATGAAATTATTTCGTGTTTATGTCCATCTAATTTAATTATAACTATAAAAATATAATGACTTGGAATCATTTCTTAGTAATATACAATCGACGCTATGTTCTAACAAGCACGCCTAGACAGTGAGAAGCACGGATAAAACTCTTTACTTTGACGTAAGCGCGAATTAAGCGATCAACTTCTAAGTTGACATCTTAATGCGCGCAAGGCACGACTAGGTGCACTTTTTTAATTTTTTGTTCTTTCCTTTTTAAAAGGCTTTTATTTGATTTTTAATTTCAAATTTTCAAATGACTTTATCTGTACAAAAGTTAAAAAAAATGACTTTATTTGATAAAGATTTTAAATAAGATTTAAGCTATATACTATCTATATTATGTAATTATGATCTTGAGAAACATCGTACCGTTGAAAACGTCGAAGATATGTATGAAAATCCTATAAATCTGTTAAGTAGGATTTGTCTAGTTGAAAGATGAAACTATGAAAAATATTCTGGTTTTTGTATTTTGAAAACTTGAAAATTGACTAATTGTAGGAATTATTAAGTAAATAATAATATAGAATTTTAGAATTTCGGTATGTATTAATTTAATTATTAAATGATTTTTAGAATGATTAAACTTTGATTTAAATTTTAATCAATTTTATAAAATAGCTCTTCATACAAAATATCTCATCATTCCCACTGAGTTTCCACGCCCATTAGCCTTGATCGTCATGAACAAAATCACCAAAATAAAATACAGCAATCCATAATGTTGAGTCCATATCTGTAATTAAATAACGAGATTTTAAAATCTTAGTATCAATAAACGGAATGTATTAATTTAAAGTCGTTTAAAAAGTACGCAACTACAACATCAAGAGCAATCTTTTCTTTCACTAATCATAACAATATTTTGCACCTCATTGTTAGTTGCAGAAACAGATTCTAAAATTTAATTTTTTTCCTCCAAATCTGATTTAAACGATTTCAGGAAGTTCTTTAATGGGGACAACATCAAAAATTGCAGAAAGAGATTGGCTTCAAATGAACTCAAACGGAAAGTGGAAAAAAAAAATTAAGAGTAATTCAAAAACACCAGAAAATACTATGACAGAAATTACCTGATAATCTTCCTTGCCCGTGAACAGCGATGGAAGCTGTTGAAGTTAGCAGGTGCAGTTAAAGTTAGCCGTCAACAGTGAAGAAGGTGTTGAATATTGATGCCAATTTTGTCATTTATATTCAACTATGGGGCAATGATGAAACCATTGGGCTTAGCCCATGTTGTTGGAAAAGATTAAATAACAATTGCCCAATAACACAATTAGTTTCAGGCCCAATACCCAAGCCCAATGAATAACTTAAGTGAGTTGCTCTGGACCGTGGATGAAGAATTGATCTAATGGTTGATGGATTGTCTTTATATTCCAGCTGGACCATCCACTTGGTAGAAGAGATAATTCATTCTTTCTGTGGCTTTGTGCGTGAAAGAGAGTTCTGGGGATTTCTTGCTTTTTCGTGTTCTGCTCATTTTTCCTCACTGATTAATTCTTTGTGAAGGGATTAAAACACTTAGTTTTAATCGTTGTTCTTAGTGAATATTATCTTTGTGATATTGTCTTAGTGGTTGAAGGGGATTTTTGAGTTGTAGATTGATTTGTTCGATCGGTCCATTGAAGTAGCCTCTTGATTTATTGTCTTAGGGTTTGGGTATTTTGAGGCCGTTTCTATATTGTACAGACGGGTACAATTCTGTGTGAATTTCTGAGCCCCAAGTAACAATTGATTTTACTTTGTGTAAATTGTTCTCGGTATTCTTGGTGAATATTATTGTCTGCTTCCGCGTGTTCTTGAGGCTTATTCCTTTACAAGTGGTATCAGAGCCTCGTTAGGCATGGGTAAGGCATCTGTGAAATTTGATTTAAGTGTTTTGTCGTATTGATGCGTTTTCTTGAAGTGTGCAGTGTCCATAAGTGAACTGGACGAAATTCTTGGGAGCTAGGGTTTGGAATCTGACTCTGCAGTAAGAGACTGGAGTTTGATTTTTAATACTGTTATACACAGTATTTTGGTGAGACCATTTCATTACAGTCGATTAGGGTTTGATTTGCACGTTTAATTCCTATTTGTGAATCCATTGATATACTGTGATTTGCATGCTAAATTTGTTTTTTAATTTGTGAATTTGTTGATATCACTGTAATTGAATATATTCAAGAAACTGGAATAGTTGATTTCTCCCTGTTACTATTGCGATCAGTGCATACCAATACCATATCACTGAATTAATTTAAGTCTCATGCTAGTTTCTTATTGTTTAATGCAAATTGGAATTTGTTGTTGCATGCTATATTGATATATGCTGTAATCTGGATTGCATAACTGCTAATTGACGAATTACACGTTATTGCTGAGTATTACACATATCTGGACTGCATAACTTTTAATTGACGAATTATTTGTTATTGTTGATTATCATACCTATGTGCAGCACACACGATTCACAGTAATCTGATTTTTCATTTCACCGGTTTAATTCTGAATTGTGCTTGGAGCTTGGGCTTCCTGCTGGCTGAGGGCTGGTTATTGAAACAACCTGTGACTGGTTCTTGGTGAACCTACTTGGAGTTGTGTACTTCGAGCTGAACGTGCTTGGTTCTTCAAATCTGCTTGGTGAAATTTTCCTAAACCCCTGCATGCCTATTTTCTTATAAATTGCTTTGTGGCTACATATTGAATATTGTCTTTCTTCCCCTGTTTCCCCTGTGAATTGTGTTCCCTGGTGTTTAGAATTGAGCCTTGACCTGGGGTCTTGAATCTCATGGAATCCTGGTGAATTCTAACACCTTGAATTGTTAGAATCTTGATTATTAGTCTGTTTGATTTCAGTAGTTTTATTCTTTGTGAATTCTTGTGGTTATAGACCTGTTTAATCTCACTGTCTATCTTTGTGATTCTTTGAGTTTATTAAAAAGTCTATTATCACTGTTATATACTGCTTGCTAGGTTAATAGTCTATTTACAGTCTGATATTTCTTCATTCCTGTTTTGATTGCACTGTGACTTGTGTGATATTAAATTGTTGATTGAAATATTTGATTACTGTTTTTCTGTGGAACTGTGACCTCAAAAAATTCTTTGTGTTGATTAAAAACTTCAAATGACAATGACAACATTTGAACTTGGAGTTTTTAATGGAAAATGGGATTTTCCCATTTGGCAGCAAAAAATGAGAGGGGTCTTAGTTCAACAGAAAGTTTCTAAGGCTATAACTGGTGAATTTCCTGCTACTATGACTGATGATCAAAAACTTGAATCTGATGAACTTGCATATACCTCTATAATTCTTCATTTGTCTGATCAAGTGTTGAGGAAAGTTGGTAAACTTGATAGTGCTAAGGCTTTATGGGATAAGCTAGAAGAGCAATACATGTCTAAGAGTCTACCTAATAAACTCTTCCTTTTAGAGATGTTCTTTAGTTTTAAGATTGATATGTCTAAGGACCTGGATGATAATCTTGATACTTTTAATAAATTAGTTCAAGATATCGCTAATACTGGGGAGAAAGTGTCTGATGAATATAAGGCTGTTATCCTCTTGAATGCTATACCTGATGTGTATAATGATGTTAAGTCAGCTATTAAGTATGGCAGAGATACCTTAACTCCTGAGATTGTGATTAATTCTTTAAGAAGTAAAGAATTAGAGCTTAAGGTTGATAGAACTGGGAAGGAGTTTGAGAGTTTGTCTGTGAGGGGTAGACCTATGGCTAGGCAAGTAAATGGTCAGAATCATCAAGGGAGCAATCATAACAATTCTGAGAAGAAGGGGAAATGGAGATCTAGATCTAAGTCTAGGAGTGAAATTAGGAAGTGCTATGGGTGTGGAAAGACAGGACATTTTATAAAGGATTGTTATAAGAAGAAGAATGAACAGAGAGATAAGAGAGTGGATGAGGGAAATGTTGTTGAACCCCTAGGCGAGTCCACTGTTGATGTGTATGTGGTGACAGAACCTACTTCTGATTTGGATATTGTCGAGTGTGTAGATGACAATGATCAGGATAGTGAATGGATTCTGGATTCAGGGTGTACATTCCATATGACCTCTAGAAGACCTTGGTTAGAGAACTTTAAGGATCTTGATGGTGGAGAGGTTGTTATGGGTAACAATGTAGCTTGTAGCATTAAAGGAATTGGTAATGTGACTTTAAAGTTTGACAATGGATGTACCTTTACTTTAGAAAGAGTAAGGTATATTCCTGATTTGAATAGGAACTTGATTTCTATGGGTAGTCTAGATGACATAGGCCTGCAAGGTCGGATTGGTAATGGTTCTTTGAAAGTAATTAAGGATTCCTTAGTTATTTTCAAAGGTACCAAGAGGAATGGTATATATGTCACTAGAGCTAGTGTAGTTCAGAGTCACATTGCTGAGTCCTCTAGTGCTGAGATTGATGCTACCTTGAAGTGGCATAATAGGCTAGCTCATGTGAGTGGAAAGGGCTTGCATATTTTGAGTAAGAGAGTGGCATTTGGTAAGAGTGTGACCTTTGATGAAGGTGATATGCCTTGTTTGAGTAAGAGAGTCTCTAGTGATGATCCTAAGAGTGATGAGGATGAGGAGACTAGAATGCAAGTGAGTGTGGATCATTCTCCTGGACTTGTTGAGGAGGAACAAGTTGAGAATGAGGTTGATGGGGAGAATGATGGTGTCACTGGTTCTCATGAACCTGTTGAAGGTGGTGAATATGACTTAGTAGGTGATGTGGTTGATCTTCTAAGTGATCATCAACTTGCTCGTGGTAGAGTTAGGAGGGAGATTGGGGAACCCGTGAGGATGGGTGATTATCAATATTTTGCTGTTTTGTCTTATCAAGACTTAGTGTTTGATGAGCCTAAATCTTATGAGGAGGTTTTGAGTTGTCGACAATCTAATGAGTGGCTAGGTGCTATGGAAGAAGAGGTGAAGTCCCTTGTGAAGGATAATACTTGGAGATTAGTTCTTAGACCTAAGGATAAGTCCTTGGTGGACTGTAAGTGGGTTTATAGTATTAAGGAGGGTAGTTCTTCTAAAGAGCCTCATAGGTGTAAGGCTAGACTTGTTGCAAAGAGGTTTATTCAGAAACCTGGTATTGATTATTATGATATTTTCTCTCATGTTGTGAAATATACTACTATTAGAGTCATGCTTGTTTTTGTTGCTAAATGTGTTTTAGAACTTGAAATAATGGATGTTATAACTACCTTCTTTTATGGTGACTTGGATGAAACATTTTATATGGTACAATCTCATGGTTTTATTGATTCTAAAAGGCCTAATCATGTTTGTTTGCTTAATGGATCTTTGTATGTTTTGAAACAATCACCTAGGCAATGGTATATTAGATTTGACAATTATGTGTCTTCTATTGGCTTTGTGCATAGTGCCTTTGATCATTGTCTTTATGTTAAAAGAAATGATAAGAATGATGTGATTGTTTATCTACTTTTGTATGTGGATGGTATGCTGCATTAGATCGCATTAAAATGGCTTTTAAGATACTTGAAAAATTATGTTGACTTAGGATTGCATTTTAAACTTTGTAAAGAGAGTTATTGTGTTGAAAGGGTATGTAGATTCTGATTATACTAGTAATAAGGACAATAGGAAATCTATAACTGCATATGTGTTTACTTTGTGTAATACTTGCATTAGTTGGAAGTCTATATTGCAGTCTGTCATTGTCTTATCTACTATTGAAGCTATAAAAGAGTCTGTGTGACTTAAATGCTTGTTATGTGAATCTATTTTGTTTGAGAAAATCTCTACACAATTCAATCCTGCGGATATGGGAACAAAAGGTATTACTTCTTTTTAAGTTTAAATGGTGTTTGCAAATTCTAAGTATTGATACCGGTTAACTTTGTGTTTTGTAGGTACTAATCTTCTTGGTGTTGGTGTTATGAATCACTAATATGTTTTGTGGTTTATGGCATTGGCATCAAGGGGGAGATTGTTGAATATTGATGCCAATTTTGTCATTTATATTCAACTATGGGGCAATGATGAAACCATTGGGCTTGGCCCATGTTGTTGGAAAATATTAAATAACAATTGCCCAATAACACAATTAGTTTCAGGCCCAATACCCAAGCCCAATGAATAACTTAAGTGAGTTGCTCTGGACCGTGGATGAAGAATTGATCTAATGGTTGATGGATTGTCTTTATATTCCAGCTGGACCATCCACTTGGTAAAGGAGATAATTCATTCTTTCTGTGGCTTTGTGCGTGAAAGAGAGTTCTGGGGATTTCTTGTTTTTTCGTGTTCTGCTCATTTTTCCTCACTGATTAATTCTTTGTGAAGGGATTAAAACACTTAGGTTTAATCGTTGTTCTTAGTGAATATTATCTTTGTGATATTATCTTAGTTGTTGAAGGGGATTTTTGAGTTGTAGATTGATTTGTTCGATCAGTCCATTGAAGTAGCCTCTTGATTTATTGTCTTAGGGTTTGGGTATTTTGAGGCCGTTTCTATATTGTACAGACGGGTACAATTCTGTGTGAATTTCTGAGCCCCAAGTAACAATTGATTTTACTTTGTGTAAATTGTTCTCGGTATTCTTGGTGAATAGTCTGCTTCCGCGTGTTCTTGAGGCTTATTCCTTTACAGAAGGGAACAGACCGATTTGGGATTTCTTTTGTTTAGGATTGAATACTAAGCCCCCGTTTGACATCCACTGAGAAACGATGTTCTAAAAAACTTGTGCATGGACAAAACGTAAAATACATCCTTCAAATTATCAACTCTTTTACATCTCAACGTTGTATCAAACTTAAGTTTTTTTTTCTCCAAGGTGGAATTTTCAAATTAAAGTAGTCAAAAGAGCAAGAAGTTGAGATTTCTATAAACTCCACTCGAGACTATGTATCGACTTTTGTTGATTTCAATCTGCAATATTTATCAAATCTTGCAATCATGGGCGGACCCGGGGGTCCTGGGGCAGGTCCCCCCCCCACCAAATTTTGAGTTTTTTTTTTTAAATATATAATATCACGTTTGCTATGAATTGAAATATAAATTTAAATTTAAATCAAAATTAACAATTAATTTTAATAACATATTTCATGGAATCCATAATTATTTAACTTTTATCAAGATTTACTAAAAATTTGATTTTAATCTCCATAGGGAAAAAATCACAATAAATTTTAATTTTTCTTTTTTTCTCTCGACTTTTAACAAAATCTTAACTCTACATCAAACAATGGTGAAATATTGCATTCTTAATACCATTTTGAAGTGTTCAAGGTCTAGTTTTCTACGTCGTTAATGATGTATGAAACGATCAATCGTAGCAAATGTTACGACTTGTCAAAATAAGTCGTTCAAAATTACTATTTCGAAAATTTCGATAATATGCTAACTTTAAAAATTCTTCGACTATCGTACGCTAATCGAATCTACAAATTACTTATATTATCTCGAAACTTATTTTGAGAACTACATTATAGGCATATTAAATAATTCAAACAGATATCGAAAATAGTTAAAAATACTAAACGCGAGTTTTAAAGAAAGACGTTTAACTCTCATTTTTTTTAAAAAAAATCAATTATTTCATTAACATTTATTATTTTTACAATACAAATTTCTCAATATAATTTTCATCATTTTATTAGAAAATTTTATATGGAATATGACATAAAATTTTTTCAAAGTTTTACATCTGAAAAAGTCATATCCCATGTAAATTTTCGAATGCAAAATTACATGGGTATGATTTTTTTGGACGTAAATTTTCGATCGTAAAATTTCTCTCAATTTCTTTACAAGATTGATTGTGCCCCCTAACTTTTGAGTTTTGCGTCCGCCCCTGCTTGCAATGCTCAATGGTATATCAACCTTAACCTTGTTTGATGACCATTATTTAGTGAAAATAAAGCTTTAAATAGTAAATTTTTGAAGAATGTGTAACGAAAATGTAGAGAAAAATATCTGCATTATATATAGAATATTTTATTATGTAAATGTGTGATTAAAAATGAGTAAGAAGAATAAAAAGTTTCGAAATAATGATTGCCAAACAGGGCTCTGAATATTTTCCTCACCATGAATTTTTCAAATTAAAGTAGTCAAGAAAGTAAAAAGATAGAAATCTCGAGAGAGAGAAATCTCGAGAGAGACTACTCAAAGCCATATACACCAAGACTCCTGTTAAAATGCATTTGACATTTTTTATGTTCACTCGTTAAGCCCCTGTTTGATCCACGTACTTTAAAAAAATTCATTATTTTAAAATTCATTTTCAATAACATATTTTTTAAATAAAATAATACTACACGCAAATTCAAAATTTTTCCTTATTTTTTAACCACATATTTTTCATCACATCACATCATAAAATACATTTTTTGTCTCAATAACGTGCATCAAACACCCCCTAAATTAAATTAAATTGATAATGTTCCCACTCTTTAAAAGCCTATACAAACACTGATTAGAGTCTCATAAAATATAGACTTTTAGACCTGATTACAGTCGAGTAATTACTAACGAACATATCCAAGAAAGTGAAAAACTAATAAAGAACTAAATTCGGTGTGTGAACAAATAAATTTCTTGTTTCGCTTAGTATAGGATATATAGATTTTTTTTTTAATATATTTTGTAAAAAGTAATTCTTTTTGCAGATATGTGATTAAAAAGTTTGAAAACTTTACATGTTAACGTATAAAATTATTTTAGTGAAAGAATGTGTAATTAAAAATAATTTTAAAATGGTGAATTTTAGATAATGAAAAAAGTTGGGTTCTTGCTTTAGTTTTAGAGAAAAATTCATAAATAAGGTGTATTCTTTACACCAATTCAAAAATAAGGTTTATAGTTTGAAACTTAAAAAATCAGGTTTTTTTTTTTTTTTTTCTAATTCTAATATAATATAATATAATATAATAAACCCACCCCACATGCACCACCCCCCTGCTCCGGTGACTATTCCGACGACTATTCCGACCACCACTCTTCTCCGGCTCCGATTCCGGCTACCATTCCGGCGAGGTCACAGATTTTTAAAGAGTCACGTATTATTATAGTCACCGGTCACATTTTAGTCACAGATTTACAATTTAGTTAGTCACATATTATTTTTCAGTCACGGATAATAATTTTTATACGTCACATATTATTTTACGGTCACAGTTCAAAAATTTTGTAGGTCACAATTATTTCTTTGGTCACATATTTCAAATTTAGTTGGTCACATATCAAAATTTATAGGTCACACGGTCACATATTTCAAAAACTGGTTGGTCACAGATTATTTTTGAGTCACATATTACTAAATTTTTAGGTCACAGTTGAGTAATCAGTCACAGATTACCAAATATTTGGTCACATACCCTCAAATACTTGGTTACATAACCAAGTAATTGGTCACATACACCAAATAGAGGTCACACACCACACCACACCACACCACCGTCACCAACACCGCTTGTCACAGATTAAATATTTGGTCACAGATAACCAAATATTTGGTCACACACCACCAACAATAACCACCAGTGGCCGCCCCCGCCACAAAATCGCCACCACCACCATAGATCCACCAATAATAACAACCAACGCACAGCACATCACTCAATAGCCAAAAAAAAAAACTAAAATGCAGCAGCGAAATCGCTGCTGGATGTGCAGCGATTTCAGCAGCGAAATCGCTGCTCTGCTGAGGAGGGAGGGAGGGGAGAGGGAGGCGGAGGCACGGCGGCGGCGACGGTGAGGAAGAGGGTGGTGGGAGGGAGAGAGAAGGGGGGCAGCCGTGAGAGAGAGAAATTAGGGTTGAAAATGAATTAGGTTTTGGATATATTTATGGTTTGATATTTAAAATAAAATACCTGAAAAGTGAATAAAAAACGTACAAACCTGATTTTTAAAAACCACTCTTTAAACACCTGATTTTTTATAATTTCCCTTAGTTTTACTTAACACCAGGCCCAATGTTGGAAAGGCTTTAACTGGACGTTTTATGTGGACCATTAAGGGTCACCTATAAGCCAATATGTTGGTAGAGTCAACGTTGGCTGGCACATCCAAGCTGGCAGCTCAACTGGGTCGGTCCAGGTGGATCTCAGGCCCAGATCAACGAAGATTGGACCAAACTAATTAAAGTTGGGTCATTAGGGCACATGATTATGATCTTAATCATGATCTTATCTTATTCACAAAGAAAGTCAATTAAACATAAAAAAATTAACAAAAAGAATTACTAAACCGTACTCCGAACCATATTCATCCACTTGTCAGTTTTCCTTCACGAAATTTCTCCATTTCCTCCCAAAGTCAGTATAAATTATTGATCGATGCCTTTAATTTAAACTATCTAATCCCAGCAGCTCACGCGCTTGCACCTTAAACATTTCTCACCTTACATAAATTTTCATACCTACCCATTCCACCGATTTTTGCAAAATGTATGTGTGGTTAGATTTCAAATTTCAACTAGTCCGTACGAGTCTAAAAAAAAGCCTAAAGATAAAGCCCGTTTGATACACATTCTTAAAGAAATAATACATTTTAAATAGTGATGTGAAAAATATGGTTAAAAAAGAAAGAAAATTTTTGAATTTACGTGTAATATTATTTTATTGAAAACTGAGTATTGAAAGAATGATTTTTTTTTAGAATGTGGATCAAACATTGGGCAAAAATCTATATAGTAGGACTAGATGATAATATCAAATTTCGTCCATAATCAAGTTGAAAGACCAAGCTTCACGCCTACCTACCCAATACCATCCATACGAACACGCTCCAAGTTGCATGCATTTCTCTTTCTCAACAATGATCTTCTCGTTTCATCTCAGATATTCAACTTTTACTAGCCTATAAACAAGTCTAGATGAAGCCTCAATGTAAAAATAATAAACTATAGAGCATGACTGAACGACAAAATTAAAATTTACAATTATTGGAAACACCAAACTTCAAATTTGAGGTTTGTCGTCCAATTTACCATCCGTCAATGATTTATTTAAATTCACATGTCCAACTTTTCTCGACGGTCACTTGTGATTAAAAATATGGGTAAAATAATGTGTTAATTAATGATAACAAATTGAGCAATCAATTTTAAATTCTTGTTTGAGCCAAATTATTGTAGAATGAGAATAAAAAATATAGCAGTTATTGAGGTCCACACATGAGATAAAAAATTTAAATTAGATGATATAATAGACAACGATTATATTTTTCATTTTAGTGAGATAATAAGGTGGTTCAAATGGAGCTTAAACAACAAATCTCGAATAACTTCACACATGCCTATTATTATCCATACTACACGCTCCAAGTCGCGCGTGGCCCTCCTCCTCATCACTGATCTACTCATTTCATTACAGACAAAAAACAGTATATTTATCTGGCGTCGTCCCTCAAGAATATCAAACGAAGTGTCTATTGTGTGGAGTGCAGTGACTCTCTATCTAAATACTTCTGCAAAGATCATTTTTTCACTTGCTCACGAAGCAAGGACTGAAGAGGAAGGTCTGACTTTTAATCTCCACCACCATCTCTTCGTGTATCTATACATATTTGATGATATAAGTCTTACCAGTTTCTTAATCATCATAGAGAAAAATCGATAGTTCCATCAGCTATAATCTGTTTGATCGCAATTTTTTCAGGGTTATTAATTGTGGTTTTTTTACTTTGTTCAAGGGTATCAGCTACTCTCTAAGTGATATTTCTTTTCATTTCTTTCTTTTCCCATTTTTTTCTACTTTTCCTTTATTTATTTATATATTTATTATTATTTTTTTGTGGCTATATCCCGTTTTTCTTCTTGACATGTTAAATATATCTGATTGATTGCAGCTTATTATAGATTTGGTAGTGTGTCAGTTTTACTTCTAGCTTTGGGCCTCTGACTTTGCACAAAGTTCTTAGTCCAATATGTTGAATACGAATTTACCGTTCCAGATTCTATTTTGTTATGGTGGGTTTTATGTATCTTATTTTCTCTATCGACAGTCTATTTTTGCTGTAATTTACAGGATAAAAGTGCTTGTCTTGAGAAACATGAAGATATATCTGACCTACAAATCTTGGGTTTTTTAATGTTTCCTTGATCCCACTTGATCACATACTAACTACCCACAACTCAATTTCCTTTTTGGTTCAAATTTGAAGTATAAAGTTCTGTTAATCTTCTGATTAGACCATTGGTATATAATTTGAAATAACTTCTTTCACACCTAGTTTCTGAAAAATTGAAGCTATCAACAAAAGAAATGGAATAAGGTTCGTGGATAAATCCCGAAATGCTTAAGATGCCCAAAGGGTTTTCTCCTTTTTATTTCTTTTCACCTCAGTGATAGTGAAATAGTTTTGTATGGTCATTCAGGGGGGCATGTTATTGGTTGTTGATTTATTCATAAGAAAGGTGATGGAGCAGTGACTAAAGGGCTTATTCATGATCGTTGCAGTGTTGGTTTAGTACTGAATTGGGTGTTGAGATTAAGAAACATTTGTTCTAAAGTGATAGACATTACTGTTTGTTGAGAGCCTTGAACACAAATAGATGATCTGATCTACATCAGGTTATTCAATGTGAGGTTCCTTTTGAGAATTTGTGTATGCTCGACTTCATTTTTTTTATAAGAGTGCATTAGGAATTGCTTTCAGGAACAATAAACCAAATACTTAAATGAGTGTGCCATATTTATGTGCACATAAATTTCGTACGAATTGCTCCTTTCTGTGTCTCGTTGAAGAAGAATCGTTGCCCCAGACAAAAAATTTATAATGGCATTTAGATAAAGATTTCTCTGTTTCTTAGTCGCTTGTTCAATACAAATGTTATGATGGATTTCAACACTATCCTTTTGCTCAGACCATGCCCTTTATATATTATCAAATTCTAAAATTTATTCTCTTGATCATGTTTTATTGATTGTCTTAACAGGTGATTTTCAAAGATGAATCGCAACTATCTGTATGCAGTGTTCTGTTTGTTAGTGTTAACATGCTTCCTACTCCCTTCTTCGGATGGCCTAAGGAGAATTAACCTGAAAAGGAGACCCTTGGATCTTCTCAGCATCAAAGCTGCCACACAAGCTAGATTGGAGGGGAAATATGGGAAGGGTTTAAAGAATGCACAGCTCAAGCTAGGTGATTCAAATGGAGACATAGTAGATCTGAAAAATTACTTTGATGCTCAATACTATGGAGAGATTAGTATCGGGTCACCCCCTCAGAATTTCACTGTGATATTTGATACTGGCAGTTCCAATTTATGGGTTCCGTCCTCAAAATGTTATCTTTCTGTAAGTTTATTCCTAAAAATATTTACTCCTTAGATTTTGTTTCTCATTATTCAGTTGCTTAGCAAATTAAATTCCTGGGCAGATTGCATGCTATTTCCACTCGAAGTACAAGGCCAGCAAGTCCAGTACATATACAGAGAATGGTATGTTGACGTATTTGCTTATTTACATGCTATTTTGATGATTGTGGAGGATTAAGAACATGTTGAGCTGCCAATCTTAAATTTATATTACAAACTGAAACTTTCCATGATTCAGGGAAGCCATGTTCAATTCACTATGGCTCTGGATCGATTTCTGGACATTTCAGCCAAGATAATGTCGGAGTTGGTGATGTTGTGGTTAAAGATCAAGTTAGTTCCCTTTTTTTAATCCAAATTTGTGTCTACTGTACTTCAAATGAACGTACTGAAAACATTAAAATTTTCTTTTTCAGGTTTTTATTGAGGCTACAAGAGAGCCAAGCCTTACCTTTATAATAGCTAAATTTGATGGAATACTTGGGCTTGGCTTCCAGGAAATTTCGGTTGGCGATCAAGTGCCAGTCTGGTATTCATTTGATTCGAGTGATTGAGTCAATGTTCTGTGTTTCATCTTTTCCTATGATCACTCCCTTAATGCCCACCGGTAAACTGATTTTTAATTTCGAATTACAGGTACAACATGGTCGATCAAGGTCTTGTCAATGAGCCAGTATTCTCTTTCTGGCTTAATCGTGATACCGAAGCAGAAGAGGGTGGTGAGATTGTCTTTGGTGGTGTTGACCCCAAACACTACAAGGGAAAGCATAGTTATGTTCCTGTGACACAAAAAGGTTACTGGCAGGTATTTGAAGATATAGATTCTCCCTGTTTGACACACATTCTTTAAGAATACATTCTTTCAAAACTCATTTTCAACCACACATTTTTCAATAAAATAATATTTTACATCACATCAATCATTTTTCCTTACTTTTTAACCACATATTTCTCATCGTATCACTATTTAAAATACATTCTTTTCTCAATGATATTTATCAAACACACCCATTATTTACTTATAGTTTTGTTCTTCTGCATGAACTAAAATCAAATTCTCAATTGTCATATTTTCCTCCTCCACATCTCCTCTTGTTCTCTTATGTGTGTATATCTTTCTTATACCAGTTCGAAATGGGAGATTTTTTTATCGGAAATGTATCAACAGGTAATATCCACAGCTGTTGTAGTTCAGAAGGTTATCTTGTTACCAAAAACTTGAACCTAAAAATATACAGAATTCTTGTTTTTCAATCACGTCACTTCATTTTCAATTCTATCTTCAGGTTTTTGTGAGGGTGGTTGTGCTGCTATTATCGATTCTGGAACGTCCTTGCTTGCTGGTCCAACTGTACGTTTTCCCCTCATTTTATTCTTGTTTCATTCTCAGAAATATAACTGATGTTAACATCAGGTTTATTGTATTCTTTAGATATAAAGTTTTGTTAAACTTATCGTACGGGTTAAGGCAATAATAAAATTACATGTGTTTCAGACTGTTGTTACTCAAATCAACCATGCCATTGGAGCAGAAGGAGTAGTCAGCATGGAATGCAAAGTAATTGCCTCTGAATATGGAGACATGATATGGGACCTTTTGGTATCAGGGGTATGTTATACTTTTACCTCTCGCCACCCTCTTACTCGAGCCTACTTATATGGAGGAAAATCGAAATGACTTATTATTTTTCTACAGTTACAACCAGACAAAGTTTGTTCACAGATCGGTTTATGTTTTTCCAATGCTGCTCAGTCTGTGAGGTGTGTTATACTTAAATGAGATGTTTTTTCATTTAATGGTGTAATTGTCTTGTTTGGTATACTATTATAAAAACCTAGAAAAGACGTTTATCTGGATTTTGTTGTACCATTAATGATGTTGTATGCATCTGCTCATGACTTGTTTCAGCTCGAATATTGAAATGGTTGTCGATAAGGAGAACGAGGAGGGAACATCAGCTCGTGAGAGTGCACTGTGTACTGCCTGCGAAATGGCCGTTGTTTGGATGCAAAACGAGTTGAGACAAGCAGCAGTAAAAGAAAAAGTACTAGAATATGTGAATCAGGTGACCTGGGGTTAATTATCTTCTTCATCAACCTAAGAATTATTGCATATTGTCTGGATTCAAATATCGATTTTCACGTTTTGATAGCTTTGTGAGAGCCTCCCCTCTCCGGCAGGCGAGTCTGTAATTGACTGCAATTCCATGTCAGACATGCCAATGATCACATTTACCATTGGAGGCAAAGCTTACCCTCTCACTCCAGAACAGGTTTGTTCATTCATTAAAATTGCTTATTTTTCATCTTAGCTTATGAATGAGAAAGTTATAAATCCATTCCTAATAATCAATTAAATTAGATTTGTATGTGTATCATATTATGGCTTTCAACTATTGAGAAAACTCCCAGTCCTAAACTGTTTTGTTTTGCTGGCACACTAGTATATTCTCAAAACTGGTGAAGGCATAGCCTCTATTTGCATTAGTGGATTCATGGCTCTGGATGTACCAGCACCTCGCGGACCTCTGTGGTATGTCATATTTTATATTTTTCTATAAAAATTCGCCCACGTTTGATTAGATCATAATCCAGTTTGGTACTTAATATTCCTGAGCTCTTTCTGAATATTTTTATGTGGCTACAGGATTCTTGGAGATGTGTTCATGGGCGTTTATCACACTGTATTTGACTCTGGTAAACTCCGACTGGGTTTTGCTGAAGCTGCATAAGAAGCACTTTCTTATGCAAGGACATGCCGTGTTAGTAGTTATTAAAAACGAACGCTTGGGATGTAGCCAGTGGCTTTGTAGTTTGTATTGTGTAATTTTCATATGTACTGTTTGTGGCTTTTGACTTGGGATTTCCTGATGTATATATAATACCCTGGGGTGCATGCTATCTTCTTTTTTCATATGAGATGCATCTACCAAACACGCTATTTGGCTCATCAGTGCATTTCTACTAGTAATGTGATCCAGATTGAAGAGAGAGAATGAGATTAGGTGATGAATGCCTCTGCTCTATTTGGATCCTGTAGATGGCTTACAGCTTGGCCATGATAAATTTAACTAAAAATCCTTGATTTGGCAACCTAAGAATCAACCATGTATATATATAATCAAACCTAAACCCGTTGAGTGCCTTTAGTTCTTTGAACGTTTAAACATAGAATAGACAGAAAAAGAGAGCTACATGCAAAACCATCGAGAATTCATAAAAAAGTCAGCCTTATTTTAAAGACGTTGGTTCATAGTTCTTCGATGATAAACTGAATGTTATGGAACAGGTTCTAAATATAAAAAGTAGTACACAACCAATGATACAATGTAACATTTCATGGTATGCCGAGTTGGCAAAGTTAGAATTCTCTAGTCTTCATAACTGCTGTTGAATACCCAAGCAGCAGCTACCTTTGGCTTCTTGGCAACATTAATGACACAGCTCTGCTTTATTAGAAAATAACAATTACAAGAGAATAATTACGATCATATAATCCATATAATGGCACGTCAATGAATAGTGGGTGGTTAGATGATGCGTAGTGAAGTTGATGCTTTATGCTTGTGCAATGTGATTACGGCAGGTAAGTTGATGCGTACCTGAACGAATTTTCTTAAGAGTGAAAAGTGATGCCGCACCAAAAAAATTCTTTCCGAAATTTGCTCTAAACAGAACATTAAGATTCTAGAACTGCATACAGCATACATTTAACACCGCTCCTTCAAAAGGCAACCCAACAGAATTAATTCCAGATGTACGAGGCCACTGGATGAGATAAGACCCTCAATACTCGAATATTTTTTTCTAAATAAATAGCATTGCTACGAGACTTGTAATAATATAGAAAAGGTACAAGTCTGTACATGTTAAGCCTTTCAAGCTTCACTATTCGCAACATGAGGTACGTCTATGATGTGTTCTCCCGTGCTGCACGAATGAGGACTTCATGCGAGTAAATGGAAAGGCTGAAGCACAATGCAAACAAAATGGCAATAGTCGAATCTGATATTAAATCTTGAATGCAACTAGCAAATACCTTCCGAATTTCTTGTAACTCACTTGGAATTTTTTGCTCATGTTCTGCTATAACCTGGATTTCAATAATGAACAACAAGCAGACAGTAGAAGCCACCAGGAAATAAAAACTGCATCAACTCGCAAGACTTTCCAAAGTTGGTGTTCCCTTTATAAAATACCATTCTCGCCAAAGACATACATATATACCATATGCTGACCTCTGATATATGGTGTATGTTTCAGAAAAAGTACCTTGCAAGTTCCTCGGTTTCTTCAACCTCATTTTCCAACTTTCTGCAGCGGATATTTCTTCTGCTGTAAAATAATCATCATCTTCTTGTTTTCCAAGCCCTAATATTGAATCCGTACTTCATGATTTTATCGGCTAGAAAGATAGTGCGGTGCAATATTGGGACTACATTGCATGTTATGTATTTTGTCATTCTTATAAAAGCATGACCTCATGAATCTTGAACACTTTCAAACGCAAATCCAATAACCGATCAAACAAAACACAAGCTGCACGATAGAGAGTAAAATACAAACTACTGGGAACACATGATGATATCATTCGAAAATTGTAATACGAAAGATAAATTGAATTCACCCAGTCCTTACCTCATCAATTTCCCATTGCCTCTTATCTATAGCATGCACTCCTGTTTACCATTTTACCATCTATTTATCCATATCTTTAAACCAAAATCACTATAAAAATCCACAAAAAGATTTAATACCAAATAACCTATTCCGGATTTAAAATGAAGAACTACAACAATCTAAAACTCAACAGATAAAAACTTATCTCCATTTATACTACCCTTAGGTCCCTTACAGCAGTAAGAAGCCCTGTTTTGTATTGAGTTTTCTAACTCCAAGAGTTCTCAAAATAGTAGCAAATTTATTGACAATTCATATTTTTTTTTCCAGGACTAAAATTATTTATACACAGTAGTCAGTAGTGCTAGTAAAAAAATATCTGGTTAACAACCTAAAAGTCAAGTGAGAGTGTGCTTCTAGAATTATTCTCCGAATCCAAATCAAAATCCATCGTTCCAGCTCAAAAAGTATAATCAAAATGGGATATAATAAGCTCATTCTGATTAAATTACTGTTTTCCTTCTCTATCAAGAACTCAATGATTCTAAAACCCAAGATTCCTGAGTCAGTTAAAATCAAGAAAAACATACATCATACACACAGACATAAACATTAAATATCAAATATCAAAAGATATATTGTGTGTAGAATTGAGAAACTTCACCTCATTAAAAGTAAATTTTTGCCTATAATGAGAATTTTCAATTTCGGATTCGAGGAGGATAAAGGGCCTAAATTGAAATTCGGATTACTAAATCCACGTAACGTAAGCACCGGAGGATCTAGCCTGGGCTGGTATATGCACTCTCAATTGGGCTACAACTTCTAGGTGGGCTCTTGGTTTTCATCTTAAGAAATATAATTTTGAATTTATATTAAAAGGAATAATTTACTAATTGGGAACAATACATTTATAAGGTATTTACTTTACACCTTTTCAAAAATATAAAAACAAGTTTGAAAATTCACAAATCAGGTTTTTTTAATTTTTAATTAATAATTAATGAATTACTAAATCAATTTATTATTCAATATTTAATTCTAATTTAATATAATTACCCCACCCCACCTCCACCACCCAACCGACTTTCCGATCACCACTCTTCTTCGGCGACTGTTCCGGCGACCGTTCCGACGACTTTTCCGGCGACTGATCCGATTCCGGCGAATATGTTAAGGTCACAGATCTATACAATTTGGTCACAATTTAAAATTTTTTAGGTCACAATTCAAAATTTTTATAAATCACAATTTGTTTATTGGTCACAACTTAAAAATTTAAAAGTCACAATTTTTTCATCGGTCACAAATCACAAAATTTGTAAGTCACAATACTTATTTAGGTCACAATTTATCAATTTATTTGTCACAATTAATAATTTTTAGGTCACAATTAATAATTTTTTGAGTCACAAGAGTATTTCTTAGTCACAATTTATTATTATTGGTCACAATTTGTGACCACCACCACATCCCAGCAACAAAATTCCCGTTCCAATGCCGACATTTTCACCACCACACCTTCACCGCCACCGTCACGACACGACATCACCGTCAAATAAACCACTGTACATCCACCTCCACCTCACCATACCACCACCGCGCACAACTCACACCACCACCTCCACCGCACACAGCAGCACACCAGTCACCGCACCACCACAAAACCGCCACCACCTCACGGCAACCATTACCAACACCACACAACACCACCACCGAACACCACTACCGGCAGCCCCCACCACAAAACCGCCACCACCTCACGGCAACCATTATCAACACCACACAAAACCACCACCGACGCATCCAACCCCACAACAACACCACCACCGCCGCCGGATCTGCGATAAAACCATCAAAAACCACATCACCACTACCGTTCGCGACGGATCTGCTGCGATAAAAACCTCCAATGGATCTGCTGCGTGCTGCATCGCGAACGGCAAATCGACGCTGCCGATTCTTTGCCGCGGCTGTCGCGAATCGCAAAGCACTCGCAAATCGGGCAAGATCAACGCTGTGGCCAACTGCTACGCAGAGATAGGCAACGGATATGGCCGCATCAGCCTTAGAGACAGAGAGAGGAAGAGTTGAAGAGAGAAGGAGGAGAGGAAGAAGTCGACGGTTGTGACGGTGGCGGCGTCGGCAAATAGACGGGAGGGGGATGAGGCGGTGGGAGGAGAGGTTGGAGTGGAAGAAAGGGTTGAAATGAATCAAATGATTAGGGTTTGTAGATATAGATTTAAAAATAAAAATAAAAAATATTTTTAAATTATTAAATAAACCTGATTTTTGAAATATTGAACTTGTTATTGGATTTTTGAAATTGAAAATCTATTTATAGGTGTGGGTGTAATTTCCTCTTACTAATTTGTATACTTTGTACATAGTTATCGTAACCGACTCGATTTTCAACCCGAACAAATTATCGGGTCTCTGAATAAATGGTTCAATGATTTAGTTAGAACACAACTTTTATTAAAAAAACATTTTCTAAAAAGAAAAATGGATTTTTATAAACCATTATATATATATATATATATCACTTACATTCGTTCTAAAGGTTTTGTAAGTGTCAAAATGGTTGAGGTAATGTTTCAAAGTGGAAGCCAAAGTTCGAATCCCTACTAAAGATTATTCAGAGAGATGTAAGTAGTGTGATGCTACCAAAAAGGTCCCCATTAATTTAATTTATGTTAGCTAAAATGTATTTCAAATGTTGTAATACATCATTAAAATAAAAGCGAAAACCTACTTTTAAGAAATAAAAATGTAAGCAGTGAATTTATTTCGAAAATTAGGGCCAACTTGCTTAAATTTAATTAGTCATGTTCTCGTAATATGAACACCACGAGTTTTATCCAACTTTATTTGATTCTTCGTTCGTTTTGTATGCATAAGATATTATTGTACTTTTAAAGATGCTTCCTAACATTTCGAGTCTAAGCAATAATTTGCGAGCTTTATTAGTCAAATTGAACTAAACCGCAAAACTCTATCCATATATACAAAAAAGTATCTTATACGATATGATAAAAAAAACGCTTGTTTTGGTCAGATTTTAATTTAAGTAAAAGTCAAACAATCAATATCAACCACATCTTTCATGGACCCCCATATCTTTTCAACCACACATTTCAAAAACTTCTATCACAATTCACTTAAAATCTGATTTTAATCTACACCAAATACCCTCATGCATTAATAGCAACTTAATAATTTTACCATGAAAGATAGCAAACTCAATTTACCTTCCAACTACATAAAATTTAACGTTCGAAATTAATAGTTTAATATTTTAACAATTTAAATTAATTAAGTGTAGGAGTGGATGAAAATTTTGTAAAATAAGTAAGTACTTTTTGAAGCATTATATTGGCTTTCAACTTTGACAGTATTACTCCCTTATTTTTAAAATATTTCGATATTTTACTTACAAGAAAAAGGAACTCCTTGTATTTTTTTTATAAGTAGGTTTTCACTTAAAAATATTTATAATTACAAAATTTCATAAGTTTGCATTGACCAAAGTACTGAAAATTATTGACATTATTCTTAATAGAAACTAAGGCCCTACGGTTTATTTTTTATGAAAGTTGGAAATTATTTTCCATTTTCCACCCAAAGCCCCACGTGACCCCCTTTTCTTGCTTTTCATTGAATTTTCCCACCAGTTTTGTGGGAAAATGATTTTTCAGAATTTTTTTTTTTTTTTTTATAACAGGAAATTTTTTTTATCTCCAATTGTAACAAGTTATATCACTTTGATGGACAATTTTTATCTAAAACAAAGTCAAACTAACACCAAAAGATTCAACATTTCAATATTTTCCACGTGAAAAAGTATACTAATCAAACACAATTAATTTAAAATTCTCAGGAAAATAGTTCTAGGCAATTCAATTACCTAGAATTCATTTTCTTTCCACACAAATTCCACTCTTGCAATTAAACGAACCCTGAGTGCAAAACATGCATTCCTTCAAGGGGATAGAATATATAGTGTTCCAATTTTCGATTTAATTTTTTGGAAGCACCATTTAGAGCAAATGCAACCCACTTAATCCTTCTTCATTCAAAAGTCATCATTTTTTTTAATTAAATCACTAATTTAGAGCAACTCCCATCACTAATTTAGGTCAAATATTACCAAATAGTTTGCTTAAAACATTATTAAATTTAGCTTAATTGCCCTAATGATTCCTAATCTAGAACAATCAAGACTTTCTATGAAACAAGAAACCTGAAATTCAAACTTTTTTATTCGAACGTAATTATAACGGTTCTAGGGTAGCGAAATTTTTTGTCCAGTAATTTTCGACCATATGAAAGACGTAACAATCTGGGCAGCGTCTCGGCGAGAGGCTCGATGAAATAGATATGTCACTGAAAATACGGACTATCTGCACCTGGACTGTTTCCTAGGATTGCATTTGGGTCTTTCATGTGCATTTTATGTGGATGCAAAAGTCTCCTTTCCGGAGGCCTAATAGCTTAAAAGTGTAAGACGTTGCTTTAACGCTTAATTTTTAACATGTTTTAGCTAAGATATTTAGAGTAATTGAATTAATTAATGAATGTGAAGACAGCAAGAACACACTACATGTATGTCTTAGCTATATAAATATAGCAATATTCTTAAAGCAATGGAATATGATTTGGAGTTCCGTAGATTGAAGTACAAGTTGGAGGGAGACACAACCTCTGGCTCTTATGTTAGAATTTTTTAAGAATCTAAAGACAGCTTGAAGGCAATGTTTGGAAGCTTCAAAGGAAATAGGGTTTTAAGCTTTACTTCAATTGTATAATGTCTTTCAGTAAAAAGGCTCTTAGAACCCAATTATATGAGTGAATTCAAACATTCAAAAGGTGCCCTAAAGTTTTCTTTATATTCTTTTGGTTTTTTTAATCACTCTTTACACTAAATAGATAATACTTATCACCTCCACAAAAGTTTAATTTACCATAGGGTTTGTATAGTTATGCCCGAGTTGTTATATTAGACGAAGCGTGTGCAATTCAGTGTATCGATAGATTCATCTTATCAATGTTTAACGTAACGTAAGTATATATCAAGAATAAGTGTCATTAAAGAACATTTTAAGCAACCCCTTGAGCCCCTATGTGGTTTAATTAAAAGTTTGATAAAAACTGAAGAAATGTGTGATTGAAAATTTGATAAATTTTTTGGATCTTACGAAATGTGTGATTAAAATTGAAATTTGAAGAAGGAATGGTAATGAACGTAATGTTTTGAAGGACTTGATCTTTTGCAATGCAAATTCTAGATGGCACCACCAACTTTCTTTTTATTTAAATACCCTTCTCGAAATATGATATTTACAAGTTATATCTCACTTTATTTGATTCTTCTTGCCAAGATTTCTTCGTTCCATCCAATTATAATCTCTCAACCAATTAAATAAGATTATAGTAGATGCAGTAAGTCGACACTTTCAAAGATGCTTCCTAACACCCGACTCTAAGCAATAATTTGAAGTCAAACTAAATTCAACCTTACATTATGTAAAAACAAAAGATAACTTATGTGACACAATAACAAATATAGATTAATTATATGAACAATGCTCGAATTAAACCAATTTTGACATTAATTTTGACAGCCCTCTCACATATATTTGGTGGGGTCCACGATTAAACTAATCGTGGCCCCACCCATGGGAGAGGGCTGTCAAAATTGCCGTACAATTTCGACTGTACATTAACTGTTTGTTTGGTAAAGATTAAAATCTAATTAAAATTGAAAATATAGTTGTTATTGAGTCTCATTCGTCTAATAAAAGTTAATAATAACGACTAATTTTTCAATTTTAATCTCTACCGAACACGCATTTTTGTAATTATATATGTGTGTTGCCACTGACATTAATCAGTCATTAGTCATATTGATTTTTGAAATAAAAAGGTGAATAATTAATATGGACATGTAAGAATACAGACTGGAATTTCGTGCTTCAAGAATCACCCAGTGATTGAAAAAGGCACAACTTTTTGAATAATGCTACCTGCAATCGCTCACTGTAGCAGTCGCCCTATGTGACACACACATGTCAAGTGTGTATTTGATGCATTAAATGTAGTAAAAAAAACTACCACAATAATGCATCAAATAACTACATGTCATGTGTGTGCCACATAGGGTGACTGTTGCAGTGAGCGACTGCAAATAGCATTACTCCAACTTTTTTCTATTAAAAAACAACCCCATTAAGCATGTTTAGCCAACTTTGGAATCAGCGGTCCATGATACACGTTCTTTGCCTAAGTTCTTTACTATCAGAATTATTGATTTCATTTCATTGAATCACAGCCATCGATCAGATCAATGGACTTCAATCTACCCTAGATTCCTTTCCAAGCGTACTATAAATACCACGGCTTCATAGCCATTGGGAAATCAAAAAACACCTTACTCTTAAACTCCTCAAAAACCCTCCTAGGTTAATACATTGTCTGTACGTCTCCTGTAAAAATGGCAGGAAACAACAGGCAGAAGAAATCTTCGGATAGTTCTTTCTCTCTTTTCAACATCTTCAAAGGCAAAAGCTCGAGGGGTCGAAGGGCAGTTGAAGATACAAGTTATTATGATTCTGTGAAGGCGTACAAAGTGTGGCCAAGTGACGAAGATAGAGATCGGTATGTGGCCGAGCCTGGAATTGACAAGCGTGCTTCTGCTTACATCATTTCAACCACACAGAGGTGGAAAAATGTAGCATCCGACTAGTTAATTATCGGCATATCGCCTGATTTATTGTTCCTTAATTCCATCTGGTCCAACTTCTGCATTCATTATGTATTAACTGAAACTGCTAAATAATTATTAGTATTGTTATAGGATGTGGTGTTTGCTCTAGTAAAGTTGTGATTTGCTAATAACAGAATGAATGAATAAAGCCTATGCTTAAGGCTTGTCTCTTTTACTTGAAAGCAGCTGGTTTTCTTGATTGCACCCATGGTTTGGTCCTCATGAATATTTTCAAGCAAATTATAAGCTCAAAGCTGTTATCTGTGATTGCGCGTGTGAAGGATTTACACAAACATTTACAGATTGTCATCTCTTTCTTGAATTCATGATATCAACTACTAAGTTTTATTCTCAATAATTTTCAAGTCGACTAAATAGATGAATTCTTATTTGCTGTTCTCATCTAAAATTATAGTTGGACTTGTAAGTTTGTTGAAACCAGGCTAGAAATTTCTGGGTGTGCATGGCAGTACAGCATTGAATTCCAGCACAGACATGTACGGCATGTTTGGTTCCAGTACAATTGTCTTGTGGAATGGATTCACGGTACTTAGAAAATTATAAGGATATTGTAATTTTACTTTTGATTAATTTGGGATCCTCACCATTCAACCATGGGGATATTTGTTTCTTTTGCAAACTACTAAGCCTCCTTTTGAATACAATTTATAAATTTCAATTAAAATCAAACATTACTAACAAATTTCATAGGATCCATTATTATTCCTCTTATTATTTATATTTATAAATAATTTATATATTTGCCGAACGGAGGGCATGATGCATGCAAAGGACAGATATTTCTTAGCTATCCTTCGTCTCCCTTAACAACATTAACGCACTGTTCTTTGATGGAGTTTATGGTGGTCCGTTTCGCTAAGCTTAATTTTTGAGCTTTGTGGGAAGTACGTCTTGAATTCGATGCACATATACCAATTTCTAAATATAGTTAAACTGCATTATGCTTCCTTTCTTAATTTACCTATGTAAAATTAGCCCATGGATTCTATTGGCTGCTAGTTTTAGTAACCAGGTTTATGCTTGTTTTGCTTAACCCACATGCAAGAAATTAATCCCTGATAGTGTCTCCAATAATGCATAACCAAAGAAGAGGAATTTCATACAAAAACCTTCATACTAAGAATGGTTACATTTAGGGGTTTTCTCTTGATTTTTCTCCACTTACCTCAATTTATACCTTATTTAACAATGAAAAAAGGTCTCTAGCTTCTTTAGGCAAAAGGTGCTTGTTCATTTTGCTTTACTGTACAGCTGTAGTCTAAAGTCTAGATTGAAGGATGTCCTCTAAATTAGTACTGGTTATTCTTTTTTCTGCAGGGATCCCTTTTTCTTTGAGCTGTTTCTGATGGCACTATGATGCATGTCAGCATGTGCTGTCTTGAACTAGGTTTTTGAGCCGACAATTTCATTTCACATTCCACTGTACATTATTAGATTAAAATTTTGTTTAAAGTTTCCTCCAAGAACTGAATGGCTGCAAATAACTGTATATTTTACGAGCACAGCGTCGATAAGTTACAGTAGTGCTTACACTCGTTGAGGTCGACAGAAACTACAGGTTCTTGCACAAACATACTCTAGAGTTATATCCTTTTAGTAGAGAATTTTATTACATGATCTTTGGCTTATTTGTACTCCATTCAATTGTTTATTATCAATGATCCTTCACTAAAATCTTTGTCCCTTCAAATTTTCAGTGGAAATGATTGGATATGTTCCAACACAAACTTTTAGATGGGTGGTGCAATATGATATATGCGAGAGTAAGCAGATGTTCTAAATTCGAGTCTCGTCGTCACTCAGTCGTGCATGCATTAGAAGTTCAATAATAAAATGAATCTAACTTACTCATGAGAATCCATCTAATAGTTCAAGTCCTATTAGATGTGACAATTCAACAATAAAAATCGAGCTAGACGAATGAGATTTGATATGGTGTTTGGTGTGTACAAGTACACTCAACCCTTAGAGATTAAAACCTACCTTCCTTCTTTTCCTTTAATATTTTTTCCCTTTTCAGGGTAGATGGAAAAGTGGGGTTTGGTTGGAAACTCCAATAGAATAGTGGATTTGGAGATCGCATGAAATTATAGCAAATCTGCAGAATACATTACAAAGGCAGTCCTATTATTCTCCCTATTCATGTAACAAAAACCCTTTATGCTTTCTTTCATTTGTACTTTTGCATTGTTCTCTCTTTTCATTTATCTAATTTTTTTTGTTTCCTAATGGCTTATACCAACTCCACAGTAGCTTAATCTTTACGTTTCCCTTGACAACGTTTTTAGTATACTAAACTTTAATGAGATTTTTCTTATTAAATACTATTTCTACTTTACAATATAAATTGTTTCTTTTCATTCTAGCTAATTGGGGTACAACTGCACGCCTTTGGTGCAGTGGTTTGAATTCTCGGAATTTGTCTTGGCCTTTGAAAAACAAACCTTGAACAATGAACAGTGAATCGAATCCCGCCCGGACTCAGATAGTGTTCCTATACTAAAAAAATAAAAAATCTTGAACAGTGAAAAATGATGGCCGAGTTGATGAATTTTATAATTCAAACAGAATCTTTGATTATCTTATGGATTTCTGGACATTGATTTGGTCATATATACTTGAATGGACAATTTGCAGTGTGACAGATTCATTAAGAACCCTATGCACACAATTTATTGGAGAATATATCCAGTCAACAACAAGACTACCAGACCAATCCTCAACCCTACAACTCCCTTCATTACACTTTACCTAGTAACAATTGATACCTTCCAATGAGCAAAATTATTAGGTTGTTTATACTATTTATTCCATTCTTTTCTAGCATATGCTCATGAATTAAGAGCAAAAAATGTATCAATAATATCTATAAAAGTGTGACATGACCCCTAAAATTTTATTAACAATTGATAGTGCATCAAAGTGGAGGGTAACATTGGCCATTAGGGTCTTACCTACTTGTTACAGGGAAAAAAAGAATATGCAATGGCTATTGGCCATACCATGTGAATTTGATTTAAGAAAAATGAAATCACTATATGGTGAAGAAATTATGATTAAGAAATATAGTTCACGTTTGGTCCCCATTTTTTAAAATTCTTTTTTCACAAACTCATTTTCAATTACACTATTTCATGATATCCATAAGTTTTATCAATTTTTATATTATTCATCAACGTTTATAAAAATTTATTAAAAAAATAATTTTTATCAAAACCAAACAGATGCGCGATGGAGATGATGGTATTTCTGGGTTCTTTAAATTTTATGATATAAACTGAAAAATGATAAATCTAACATAATTATAACTATACTCTTTGTCGATCTTCACGATAATGTTCAATAACTCCGCAATACTCTTTATTGAATCTATTAATACAAAATACATTATAATTACCACCCGTTTGAAGAGCTAAGAGGAAGGCAGACAAGGAAAAAATGGGTCAAATCTAAATAGTAAAGACATGTAATCCTATTTGGTACGGATTCTTTAAAACTCGTTTTCAACAACATTCTTCCAATAAAATAATTTTGTATATGAACTCCTAACATTTTCTTACTTTTTAACCATACGTCGAAAAAATCATTTTTCACAAATCTACATCAAGCAGGTCCTAATGAATTTTTTTTATGTGACTTAGTGTTATATAAATCGACTATTATAGAAAAAAATTGAAATTACTAATGGTTGGAAAAATCAAGAAATCAACTAAATGGAAATTATAGGAGATCAAAGTTTTGGCTACTAGGTAAAAATGAGCATAGTATGGGGATCGCTTTTTCAATACCAAGTAAAGTATATGTCCTGATTCAATATTAAAATTGATATAATGATATTTTTACAATTTATTGGATGGAATTTTTAAGTAGAGACCTAAGTGTTAGAGTGAATTGTTTCAAAAATCACTGAACTTATACCATCGTCACGAACTGCTCACCGAACTTCATTCAACTTCACAGTGTTCACTTAACTTTGTCATTTACCTCTCCATCCACCACTGTCAAAAAATTCGTCTGTTGAGCGCTGACGTGGATGACGGAATTCTTAGGTGGCGTTTGACGGTGGTTAAAAAATTACAAATCAGTAAAATCATTGTTTCATCACTCATCCAACTTATACTATACCACAGTTTACTCATCGAATTTCAAAATACTTCTCAATGGTCACTCATCTTTAAGAATTGCACTCCATCCATTATTCGTCATATTTTATTCACTTCGTTGCTAATTTATTGTCCGAAAATTTCACGGGTAATTAAAATCATCAAAAAAGTTATAACTCAACCAAACCATCAACACATGGAAATCACCATATGATCGATTGAATACAATTAGAAGTAAAATCGGTGAAATATAGACAAAATATTTTCACAAATCAAGTTAAGTTTTCGATTTTCAGCTTTAGATTGAAACATATTTTTTACACAATAAACGTTCGAATTATAAAAGTGATATTTCTAAAGAATAATTGCGGACACTTTATTGGATTTTTAAAAAGTTTATGAGGCCGTGAAAGTCATGTTTCACACATCATGATTTTAGTAAATTGATAGTTTCATTAAGTTATGATTTTTCTAACATTTGTAACTTATTAGGTGGATTTTATATGCGAACATTAGCAACAAAGTGAATGAAATATGACAGATAATGGATGGAGTGCAATATCTCAAAGATGAATGATCATTGAGAAGCATTTTTTAAGTTCGATGAGTAAACTGTGACTTAGAGTAATTTGGATGAGTGATGAAACAATATTTTTGCTGATTTGTAATTTTTTAACGGCCGTCAAACGCCACCTAGAAATTCCATTCGCCACGTCAGCGTCCAACAAACGGATTTTTTGACAGTGGTAGATGGAGAGGTAAATGGCAAAGTTGAGTGAGTACAGTGAACCAAAATGAAGTTCATTGAGCAGTCCGTGACCATGGTATAAGTTCATTGATTTTTGAAACAATTCACTCCTAAGTGCTAAGTGTCACCGAAATTAAAATCTTCGACATGGTTGTCGCATACTCCATCAGATCTCGAGTGTTACGTGAAACTGAAGTTTGGAGACCATGTTTTTTAAATGAGTTAACAAATAGAAAGCTGAAAAATTAACAAGAAAAAGGCAAAATATACAAGTTAATGGAGGTTTTACTCAAATCATATCTGAAATCAAAATGTTTTTCATCACAAGAAGCAAAAGTCTCGATTATTATCACCAAAACGTGTAAATGCATCATCAGACTTGGAAATGGAAATTTTTTGAAATCCAGAAGATGATCATCAAGGGAAGAAGACATTAGACCACATTGTATTGTGATTATTATCACTAAATGGCAGCATCATTTCATCCCCATGCCCAAAAGAATTCATTTGCTGATGATCACTGGGATTGTTCATCCAATCTGTGAACCACTGAGGCCTTTGCATGGCATCCATTGTTAAATCCACCGCCGGTTTCTGCTCCTGCATATGAAAAATATCTGGTGTTACCTGTGGTGGTGGTGGTGGTGGTGGTGGTGGCAGCGGCGGCGCAACCTGCTGCTGAGGAGGAGGAGGATGAACAGTCTTTTTGAGCTCATCAATTCTCTTGTTAATCTCCTTCAAGTTCTGATCAAGCAACCACCCGAGATCATTCAAATCTGGCAACATCAAATTCTGCAGCCCTTTACCCGTCAAGCACTGGTACATAACCTGAGTAATTTCCTTTTCTCGATTCTCCTTATGATGCTTCTTTAGCTGCTCACACGCTTTGGCGATTCTCTGCCTGATGAAACTCTCTTGATTCACCATTTTCTTGCTTTGTTCCATCTCCGGCATCCTCTTGAACTGCGCCAACACGCGATGGACACCACGATTGTCCGGCCAAACCTCGGGCTGAGACTCGTAAGGGCTATATATAATGGCACATGTATCAATACCACAAAGGGTACTGAGTTCACTCACCTTCTTCATCAGACCCTTCTTCCTTTTCTTGAATGTTGCTTTTCTTGCCGAATCATTAGTGATGAAAGCAAGTTTCACCTTCTTCCTTGTCATATTTTGATCTGTGGTTTCTTCTTCCAGGCATCCATTGCTATATATAATGTTTAATAAGATCCTGAAATTCATTTTCATGATTTTTGAATTTAATTTGTTTACTAGTAAGAAACACCGAGTTTTTGGTAATAATTCATTGATTGACAGTATCAACTGAATTATTGCCCTTGATGCACTCTATTCAATTTTTGGATTCCATGGAAAAGGTTAATAATTAAGTGTAAGCATATTGGTGATATGCTTACACCATAGGTAACCAGAACGAGTATTCAATTTTTTGTAATATTTAGGTCTCTAACTCTATATTCCGATGACTTCGGTTCCATCAACTCTTCTTGCACCAACATACATCGAATGGCATGCGTGAATATTGTGACTGCACTGGTTCTAATCCACAAACCGAATGGTTAGGTCCAGCAACAATCACTCGTTTGTATAATATTTAGCCTTGGTTGACCCTTTTTTTTAAAATTAATTTTTTTATCAAACTCAGAGAAAATATGTATTTATGTGAGTCTTTAAGATGACAGAAAGGAGAGAGAATTAATATTTGGAATACCACAGCAACAGCTGGCTGCTATACTAAAATTTGTATTGATGGGAATTAATTAAGGTTTCCTTCTGTTGATTAGATATTATCTGAGGATATATGTGGCTAACTATGAAATAAACATGAGTAAATCATGGAAAGAAAGAGTTAGTGAGTAGCAGCGAGTCCGAATTTATTGTATTTATCTCTCTGTAACATTGGACCGTCTTATTAATCAAATTTTGACACATTGCTATAATTTTAAACTGACAAGACGTGTTTTTTTCTTGTTTTTCTTAAAGTCTAAAATGTGTTTCGCTAAAATTTTGATGACCCTTAAATTTATTTAAAATTGAATCCATAAAATACTACCATAGGAGTCCTATCCTCCGGAATTTGACTTGCTAATGATCATATTTTACATAGACTAGGTTAATTATGCACAACGGAAAAACCTTTTTTCCTCAACTTTAAATTGAATATTCAGGGCCTGTCCGAGAGAAATTATTTCAACAAGAAAAGGGGTTTTTGGACCTTTTTTTTTCAAAATTGTGGACCCACTATGACACAACAAAGTCAAATATTGTAGGCAGAACACTGTAGCAACGATTGGAATTTTGCTTGAAATCGAAAATAGACACAGCCTCAATAATATTAACTTTACCATTTATCTTTATTTTAAACCCTTACCCCATAGTCGGGCTATACCTAGTGATGGCAAAATATTCCATCCTTGTCCAAATGAGGCGGACGCTCGTCCTATCAGAAAATCTCGTCGTGCATCTTATATTTTCATTTTTAATAATATTTTAAATACATAGAAGTAAAGTAAAGGGAGCTGAAAATGGGTTTTTTTAGTTCCAAATTACTGTAGATAAAAATTTTATTAAGGGCAAGTCTGGGAGTACTTTCTTCCAATTTTCAGCAATTAATTGACCATTTTTTTACTGCAAAATGGAGCCCACTTTGGCAGCAAAACCTGACATTGTAAAAATGAACTAGCGAAATAAATTAAATATTAAGAGCAAAAACGTCATTCTGTCATAAAATGGTCCAATATTGCGGCTGTCACGTCAATCTTCATTGGAAAATGGTGAAAAGCAACTGTTCAAATTTTACTTGGCAACGGTTGAAATTGCAATTTTAAGTGCAACCAGACATACACTAAGGAATCGTTGAAAATGTTTTTAACCTCTGCCTAGGTAATCTTTAAATGGTTTATAATTATGATTGAATTTTTTAAATATTTTGATATTTGAATCCAAACGGAAGC
Organism: Fraxinus americana; assembly: GCA_035079005.1. Classification (NCBI taxonomy): domain Eukaryota; kingdom Viridiplantae; phylum Streptophyta; class Magnoliopsida; order Lamiales; family Oleaceae; genus Fraxinus; species Fraxinus americana. The sequence continues at coordinate 4,754,727 of CM068714.1, read as the reverse complement.
TTAGAATTTTTGGCTTTCGCGCCCCTCTCTATACGGGTTTTTAAACCCGCCCGATTGCATGCACCGAATTTCATAAACATAAAAAAATAAGGAAATCATAACTGTTGGGTTTTGGTGTCGAGTTTGAAAAGAAAAACGCGCCGATTTCCAATCAGGTACTCCGTTATTCATTTGTTTTTTTTCACTTTTGGTTTTCATGTTTAATGTTTGAGATTTTATTTGGAAGGGTTTCTCTTATGAATTCTTTAGAAATATTACTCTGACTTAACGGTGGACATATAAACTCTCTCACTCTCTGTGGGGGACAAGCGTCGAGAGAATGTATATTGCTAGTCTGTAACTTCTGGTGTGGAGGGAACGATAGTTTAGATTTTGGATGAAATTGAGGATCATAGAGACGGAGACTGAGTGCGGGACCTGCGGGTGATGGAGATGAGGGTGGGTGGGTGGTGTTAAATACGGGAGTTAGTGTTTGATGAAATGCCGCTAAGAAATTTTGATTGAGGATGGAATGGTTTCTGCAGAATTTGACAAGTTTGGGTACTTTGTTTGGCCTCTATTTTAATGGGATTTTGGAAAAGTAACTTTTTGAGAATGTATGATTAAAAAATATGGAAAAGTTTTGGGTTTATGTGTTATTATTTTATTGGGGAATGTGTTATTGATAAGAAGTTAGAGAAAAATAAATTTTAATTTTAATGGAGCTCAAATAGAGTTATCCGTGATATCATGGATAATAGGTTGGAGAAAAGGGGGCCGGGGGGGTATTTTTTGGTGAAGGGGGATCTGGGCGAACTGGAAGCGAGAGGTTTGGAATTTGCATTTTGGTATATAAATTTTGTGTGCACAACTAATGGGTTTCAGAACAAGAGGATTTGATGAATTTATAGATATAAAATTATTTCTCCATTCCAAGTCCATGCTTCTAGCTACAACCTCAAATTCACTTTGCCCTCAAATCTTTGCATACTGGAAAAGGGTCATATGCTTGCCATTCTGAATGTTACATTTTAACTTAAGTTCTTTCAAGTTGGCGGCAATTGTTTAGTATAACTCAATTATAACAATAATGGTGGCAATGTTGATAATTTATCATTGTGGATTGTGGTGGAAATTTCAATAATCTGTTCGAAATTGTGTACAACTTCTAAGTTTTACTGAACTTTTAAAAGCATGTTTTGTGCATAAAAAAAGAAAGAAGAAACATGTTTTGTGCGTTTAAGAAAAAAGAAAAGGCATGTTTTGTAAAATATCTGTTATGATTTTGCAGGGGACAAGAATATGAAAGTCAAGATTTTACGTATCCTTTTATATCCCTTAACACACCCCCGCAAGATGGTGGCTCATTTGAGCAGACCAATCTTGAAATCCACGTGCTCACTTTTTGAAGTCTTACCGGGATCGAATCGCTCGTTGGAGCATAATGGACTCTGATACCATATTAAGATTTGAGGGTCCATCTTAAAAGGTCAACCTTATTAAGAGGAGTAGCCCAAGATCTTTATTAATTGGTCTGTGTCAACATCTTTATTCGATGTGGGATTATATCCCTTAACAATATGTAAATGCATATTAAATATTCCTATATTCATGCGTTTATTTAATTTGTATTGATTTAAGATAATATCACTATGCAAGAATTCAAAGTTTTGTTTTGGTTCCAGATATCTATAGCCATTTCAATGATTGGATTACTAGAAGCTCTACCTAATCATCAGGGATATGACTTAATCACTTGGCATAATTTTGCATTAATTTCGAGATTTGGTGAGAGAATAATATTCGAGATTTACATGACTTAGGTACAAGCAGTTGAGTGTTAGGTGAGAAGAAACCAGTAATTTATGGTAGAATGTAATGTTGAAGTGGACTTCCTGAAACTGATTAAAGCTTGTGTATATGATCTGTCAGCGAATAGAAGACAAAATGCCTGAGCTCTTTACGCTGTGTATGGGTCTATTAAGCTTGTGTTTGACACCCATTTTGGAGAAAAAATGAATTCTGGAATAGTGATTGATGAAAAAATGTGTGGTTGAAAAGTAATGAAAATTTTTAGATTTGTGTGTAATATTATTTTATTTGGAGAATGTGTGGTTGAAATGAAGAAACAGAAAAAAAAATGAAAATGCGAATTGGTGTCAAACAGGGCCTAAGTTTCTAGTTGTATGGAGGTAGCTTGTTATATAAATTTCCAAAAGCATCGCCTGATTGTTAGATGGAAATCCAGCATTTCTGATTTGGTATTCAGACTGAAGATTTAGTTGAATGCGTTAAAATGATTACTGGGCTGACTACAACGTGGAAATGTTTATCGAAATTATTCCACCTGTCAATTTTTAACATCTAAGTTACACTTCATTATGTAATAGCACATTTAATCAGATTGTCGAGTATTGAATCTGCTTTAGGTACAAGATTAATTTTGCTTTTGAGACCTTGAGAAATGGTTTTCCTTGACCCAGTCATTCATGGATACTGATGGACCTGATGGACAGAGTATGCTCTTTAATATCCCTTCTAATATTTGCTTATTTTCTGGAATTCAAATTATTTAAGGAGATGAAATTTTGTTCTATAATAAATCACAGATGGCATGCTGTTGCTTCATGGACATGGGATGCCCAAGATGAAACTTGTGGCATTTGTAGGATGGCTTTTGATGGTTGTTGCCCTGATTGCAAACTCCCAGGGGATGATTGCCCTCTGAGTAAGTCTTGGAAGCTTTTGCCAGTTTTTGTACATTTTGCTCTATTTTGATGGATGATTCTCGTGAAATAAAAGGTGAACCTTCCAGTCAGCTTCCTTGACTTAATTGTGATTTTTCTCTCTTTTTCTTGTACTAGGTTTCTTGATGATATGAAAATGTTTCCCATCTTTTACCTCAATAATGACTCAAACCACCCCCCTTGTTAGAATGGCATTGGAACCAAGGCTTTAGTTAAGGCAAAGGTTATTACAGTCTTTCAAATATGAAATTTATTTTTGTTATCATCTTTCTTACAAATCAAATTTTTTTGGAGATTTCGTCCTCATAATGTGAATTTCATGACCTTGTATTACTACTTGGGTTAAAAATGATGGCCAAAATATATGAAGTTTATTTTCGCAAAATTTGATGTCAACTTTCAAATTCTATTCAACATGGAATTATGGATAAGTTATCTTTATGCTTGGCAAGCCCTGCTAGATAGTCATAATTTCCTTCACAGTTTACAAAACTTCAAAATACTTGGTCATCTTTGTTCGCCCCAATTTTGTTAATATGAGGACAGGTATCCTTGTGTTTAAAATTGGTTTGTACATTGACCGGATGCCTTTTCTCTACTCATTCCCCTGAATGGTACCTAGGCTGGTTTTGTTCTTGAACAGATGACCATGTTTCGTGAATTCGGTCTCCTGTATCCAAAGGGTCAGCGATTACTATATCTAAGAGCTAATAAAATTTGGCATCCGGATGGATAATAATTAATTGTTGACCAATCGTTGTGCAGTTTGGGGTGCTTGCAACCATGCCTTTCATCTTCACTGCATCTTGAAGTGGGTGAATTCGCAAACTCCTCAAGCACATTGCCCCATGTGCCGTAGAGAGTGGCAATTTAAAGGATGAAATCCACCTGTACGAGTTGTTCTTGTCCTTGACTTTGTTCCTCACTCTTGATGCCCTCTCCCCGTGTCAACAGAAAAATAAATTAAATGTTTGTTTCTCGTGTTCTAATTTAGACAAAGTCTTCTGCAACTGTGAAAATACTAGTGTGGGCGCGCCTTGTGACTTCAATAAATACGAGTTTTTTTTTTTTTTTTTTTAAATATTTGGCTTAACAACTTTAGGCAGACAAAATTGACATATTTTGCATCTGATATCGACATGAATAGATTCGGGAAGATATCTTATTAGTTAGGGCCTGATTGATTCATCCAAATTTTTAGAAGCCATGAATATTTGGCTTCTTTTCTCGCATCCTTGTCTGAACCATAGCAGAAGCCAAAATTGGAGCAATTTGTGACACAATTGGGTCAATTAAGGGTATGCCCATTATCATTTTGCATTGCTAAGGGATTGTGCCAATTTGTGGAAAAAGAGCTCCAGATTCGTTAGTTGGAAGAATTCCTCAGTTCGCGTACGATTTAAGGTAGAATTACAGTCCAAATTTTGTGTCGATTAGGGCATCAATTAGAGAAACTGAGTAGAGACTAGTGGTTGTACGATGCTGCTAATGATTTGTGTGTACCCAATTTTGTAAAAAATCATTCCCAAACTCGTGAGTTGAAGGAGACGGAACTACCTCATTTTTCTTTCGAGTGAGACTTGTATCAACCGGAGTTGTTTTAGATGATATCCCACTGTGAGTTGGAGCACCTAGGTGAGGCGAACCAACTCACAGTAATGCATGACCATAGGCGTCATTGGAGTCGTTAGATTTTAAGGGCTGATTTTGATCTCCATATGATGTTTGTCCAATTGTTAGTGTGGGATGGTGTGGTGGTCGGTCGACGACCACCGATAGCTTTGATTTGATGGGATTGGAGAAAGGAAACAAATGAATATAAATTAATCTACAATAGGATTTGGCTCGGTTCGGTCACATTTTCCTTAGTTTTTGTATTTGGTGGAAATTGATTTTTCAGTTTTTTTTTTTTTTTTTTTTGGCAATTGAGAAAAATTTTAGACATGTAAAAAAATTTATTATTTTTATTGACAATTTTCATGCAAAATAAAGTCAAACGAATGGTATTCGGTATGATATTTTTTTTTAGCAGTTGAAACAAATTTTAGACTCAATGATAAAAAAATTTATCACTTTAGGACAAAATTTCCTTGAAAAATGAAGTCAAAAACGAACATCAAACTTTCAACATTTTTCAGGTGGAAAATTATATCAATCAAACACAATTAGGGCGTGTTCGGTAGAGATTAAAATTGAAAAATTAGTCGTTATTGTTGACTTTTATTAGATGAGTAGGATCTAATAACGACTATATTTTCAATTTTAATTGAATTTTAAGCTGTACCGAACATGTCTTTAATTACAATTCTAAGTAAAATAAATTCTAGACAATTTCAATTCTCTATAATTCATTTTTTTTTTTCACCCAATCGAACGGACCCTTAGAGAAGTAGGTAATTGCCGACACAACAAAGTTGGAGATGACATAAAAATAAGTCTAAAGTAGATTATTTAGCATAAACAAAAAAAAAATAAAGAATGAAGATTCGCTTCCCAGTGTCCCCCACACACTCAGTTTTTCCTTCCCCACTGTCGTGCTTTACAAGTTGCAATTTCTTTTTTCTTTTTTTTTTAATTGGTTTAGTGGGCAAAGTAAGCTTTTCAATTAAAATCCAATTCTTATGACAATCGATAGATACATAAATCAACCCTACACAAGACAAATGGATAGGGAGAGATTTTAGAGACACCAAACTATTAATACCTAACCTGATAATTAGGTAATGAAAAATTTACAGAGGATCAGTTTTTGGTGATGGCATAGACAGCATAAATAATTCCAGGGAGGTAACCGAAGATGGTCAGCAGCAAACATATCCAGAATTCAACCTGTCAAAAAATTAATTAATTATTTATTTATACTGCTTTTCTCCAACATTTTTACGGATCTTTGCAATTTAATTGTGTATTAAAGTATAAAAATAATATTAATTAACCGCCAATTTATTCTTTCGACAGAATTAATTTAAAATAAAATAAAGTAGGTACCTGGCAGCCATATTTAAGGAAGACGCCAAGAGGAGGCAAAAGAATGGCCACAAGAATGTCTACGCAAGTTGCCGTACCTTCATCTGCCATTTCTGCTTCAAATTCTGAGAAATTATAGACAATATATATCACTTCGAATTTCTAATTGCGAACTCGATTGTTAGAGGGGTAGATTTTATAGGCGGATGAGCAATTAAATTATGGACACGTGTTGCGTGGTGATTTGGCAATTGTTTTTTTGCACGTTAGAGTTCCGTTACCTTGATGACTTGCTTTTAATCAGGCCACGTGGCATGTGCCTGCCCTTGATGGATTTCTTTTAAAATAAGAGATAATTGCAGTAAAAGCCTCAAATCTTTGAAACGTTAGCAGACTTTTCTCAAATCTTTAATTTGTTGCAATCACCCTTAACCTTTTCAAAAGTTATGTTGAATCCCTTTTGAACAGTTTACATCCATTTCTTCGTCATTGACCACTAAAATAAGAAATTGACTATTTTCTATCAAAATAGGAAAGGGCAAAATGGTAACTTAATATTTTTTTCCACAAAATAATTAAAAAATTAAATAAAGGAAAAAGGAAAATATATCTTCTTTTCCCTCGCCCTCGCCCCGAGCACAAGCCCAACCCTTTTGATCATCATCCTCAGCAGAGAAAAAATTAAATAAAAGAAAAAGGAAAATATATATATATATATATTTTTTTTTTTTATGTCTTTCAAATTTTGGTTTAATTTGATGATTGTTTTGGGGGTCTCCTTTTGATCATCATCCTCAGCGGAGAGAGTTGAAATAATTTGAAACTCGTTCAAAATTTGCTTAGTTGCTGAGTGATTGTGCAACTGGACAAATAAATTGAAAGCTTGGGCAAGACAATCGCAGTTACTCATATTTGAATCATTTTCAATTTCAGATCTCTATTAATAAAATAACATTAAAATTCTAAATTTGAGCATTATCAGTTTTCCTTTTTAATTAACTATTGCCCTATTGGGGATGCTGGTGCTTCTCTTTCTTTCTTGATTCTTCTGGTTTTGGGGTGGAAATGTTGTCCGCATCTGGAGATTTGCTGTAGATATCTGGGTTGTGATAGGAATTCGATTCCATAGAACAATTTGAAATTCTTACTTATTTATTCTATGAATTTTGATATTTATTTCCATCAATCAAATATATATAAACATCATCTAATTGAATGTGTCCATTAAAAAAAGGTTCTGTTTTGACAAATCCAGATCCTAGAAGAAGAAAAACATAGTGCACAAAGTGCATCAGACAACAAAGAGCCCTTTTCCTTACAAAAATTCTCACTGATAAACCCTAAACCTAATTGTTTGTGAAAGTAGCAGAGGTGAAACCTTTAATTATCTCAATTTGTTCAATTATTCATTGAAGTTATACCTCCATCACGCTTTATTCACTAAATTTTAAAATTCTTTGGAGTAGTCCCTAAACTTTAACACGCTGAACTCCATTACTCACTCACTATTTTCATTAGTTACCAAACTTTAAAATACTTCTGAATGGTTAATGAAATTTAAAGTGTTACACTGCATCGTTCATTCACCATATTTCATTAGTCACTGATCTTATACTTTTTATATGTTTTGCTTACTGAACTGTAAAGTGCTTTGAAGTGGTTAATGAATCTAATTGTTCAAAAATTGGAGTTTTTGAAGTATAAAATATCATATACGTCTACAACGTCATTCTTTCTGTTTCAATTACCTTGTGACAACTCTAAAAATGATATTTTATTATTCTTAATTAATATTATTGACTCTAAATCAAAAATTTCATTGCTGGTTGATATGTTTTTATTTTTTTCTATTTGGGTTTATGATCTCAATTGAAATAAAGAATTAATTTCTCGACGTAAAGGAAAATTATGATCTTAATTAAGATTTATGTCATTTTCAACCTAGTAACGATTAGAGAAATTATATTTTCTTATCCAATATTAGCCCACGTTTGGTGGACTTAAAATTTAAAAAAAAAATGTAGTTTTTAATAGTATTTTTTGAAAAATGTATGATTAAAAAATAAGAAAAATTTTGAATTTATATGTAGAATATTTTATTGTGTGAATGTGTGGTTAAAAATGAGTATGATAAATAAATTAATGTAAAGGGAATCAAACACGGGCTTAATGTTCTCGTCTTAACTTGAGAGTCTCATTAGCTAACCGATATTTATTTTATTTTATATTGTTTTATTATCTAGGTCAAATTTTATAGAAAATCAACTTTACTCAAAAATATTTTGAAATTCAATGACCACTTGAAAGTATTTTAAAGTTCAATGACTTGTGAAGCACAATGAATAAGTGATGAGTGCAATGTATTAAAGTTCAGTCTTCATTCAAGAGCATTTTAAAGTTCAGTTACTTATGAAACATGGTGGGTAATTGATGGAATGCAACGTGTTGAAGTTTATTCACCATTCGAAAGTATTTTAAAGTTCAATAACTAAAGCGTGACGGTGGTATAAATTGAGTGACTAATGAAACAAACTCCAATTCTATTAATTGTCCTAACCAAACGGACCACAATGGAAGCCTATATAAACTCGGCATAGAGCCGTCCATTTAGGCTTTAGCCACGTGTCACGATACTGAAGTAAGTGATTTTACAAACCAAAGTCGCACTTTAACAAACGCGCTATGACATTACAACGTTGGATTAATATCAATTTCTTTATTGCATTTGGATTTATGTTTAAGATCTTCCTATTTTAATAATGATGATTAAGGGCCTTGGCACAACTTTAAAAAAACAAAAGCGATATCAAACGAACATTTAATATTACATTTAGCCCATGTTTGATTTGGCTAAAAATTAAATATTTCATTATTTTTTATAAAAATTGATAAAATGTGTAATAAAAAATAAAAATAAATTTCGAAGGTCAAAATGGGACTAATTGAATTCAAGTTGTAAAAGAGGACTCGGGACTGATAGTCTTCTTATACAAATCATAAAATTAAATTAAATTCTCAACTACATTCGTTCAATCTCATACTCAGAATTTAGTCAAAAATATATTTCTGGTGATAAAAGTCAAATTTTTGATAAATTTTAATAAAATTGATGGAACATGTGATTGAAAAGTTATGAAATTCATGAAATGTACGAGTAAAATCAATTTTTTAATCGAACCAAACGGCTTTATAAATTTTTTTGTCATGGTTATACCACTCCACGGACAATTTACTAGCTGGGTTAGTTGGTTTTCAACCTGGGCCTTACCAAACAGGCCTAGTCCAATTGTGGAGCTTGTGCCTAATTGGGTTGGTGGACCAAAGACTACAAGTGGGCTAGATCTCTCATTAACTGAATATGAGCTTTCAATTATTGGGCAACCTAAGCAAATGAAGCTGGTTGTCTTCTGACTAGGCCCAGCCCAGTCAGCGTCTCTACTGCTACATAATAATGCATACTTGTTCGGGAGTGCTTAAATAAAAATTTAATTAACAAGTCTCAGAAAATTGGTAGATAAAAGGTGAGTAATAAGTTGTGGATCAATAGAATGTGCAAATAAAAAGTAAGTTTTATCAGCATAAATTATAATTTAAGCTTTGCCAAACATATCTCAATCCCGTACAAGAGGCACTTACATGCTTAATGCATAATCTTTCTAAAACAATTTTTTTATTTTTGATCGTGTGACGGGAAGTTGTCATCGCCATTGTTATCCTGTTTGTGAAAAAATATGATTTATAGTTAATGTAAAACAGGTAGAGACCTTCACAATACTGGATATATCTTTGTATTAATTTTCAACGTGATCAAGATTAAAATTAGAGCGGTCTTAACAAAATTTTATAATTTGTCACAACATAAGCTTTTACCGCTAACACTGAACTATAATACAATTGGATAGCGTCGATGAGATAGGCATGGATAAACCGTCTAGAGAGAAAAATAACAACAATGATAACAAATTGCCCGAAAAAAAGTGGAGTAGTTGTCAAGACATATACATTCTACTCTATTTGCTCATTTGCAAGTGAGCAGGGGAATTCTCATCCACCCTTCTCTTACCTCCACCCCCCTATAAATATCAATTTTCTAAAAAAAATGCTACTTATACATTAGGGAGTAAATAAGGATGTCCATAATGGACACCCGGCACCTCCCAATTGGATGAATTGCCGACCCCACCTGCACTTCATCCAATGGGGAGGTGCCAGGTGTCCATTATAGACACCCTTGTGTACACCCCGATATACTTGTAGCACCTCCCATGTTCTAAATAGCGTAAAGCGTAACGTAGCGTCGAGGTCGAGAATCAAGAATTACAAGTTTAAGCGTGCCAATGCGAAAAATAAGTGTTATAATGCGTTTCGTATTTTTAATATAATTTTTATTATTTTTATGACATTAAATATATTTTTACATAAAAAATAGATTTTTTTTAAGGGGAAAAAAGGGGAGGGATAAGGCGCGCTATAACAGGATAAGGTGACGCTTAAGCATGCTTACGCGACGCTTAAGCGCGCTATATCATGCTATAGCGCGCTACAGCGATCAACAAAAAAGGTTGACCGCTTTTTTACGCGAATACCCCGAAGCGGAGCGTTTTCGCCGTGCTACATGCTTTATCGCACTATACTGGCGCTATTTCCCGCTATTTAGAACACTGATAAATATAGTCAATACACAATCTCAAGATGACTTTTCATGGACGTATGCTTAGTCAAAACTCCACCCATTAAATTTTTTTATAGTAACTATCGAGTTTGACTTAAGCATATGATCGTTTTTAGCTACCATATTCTTTTTCTTCATTGATCGAACAGTCTGGCATGTGTCGAGTATGTAAGCTTGCTAAATTTGATTTGTTTTGACGTCGATAAAGTAAATCCTCATAACATGTTCTATGTTGGGTTAACAACATTTTTTGACTGTCTTATTCGGTTTAATGTACCAAAAAATAAGCACCCTAGTGGAGCTTAGACTAGAGAAATTGGTAGTGATCATGTGCAGGGACAAGAGAATGCGGATATATAATTAACAAGGCTCCACAGACAAGAAAATAATTAAATTAAAACAGAAAAGGGGGCTCACTTGATTAATCTAAATTATCTTATGTTTCTTCCCATATCTCTGTGGCAGGGCACTGTATTTATGCATCTGGAAATGGCATCTTCTCTTCATTTATAATACCACCTTGACTTATCAGGAATGCCATGGTTTTGTCTGCACTGCACATCTTAGTCTTAGTGCCTAGTGGCCCCTAGAAGAACCCTGCTATGAGTACGGGAATTTTTCACAGAAAACATACAGAAATTTGAAATGAAGGGAAATGATTGAAAGATTGGAGGAGGGAAAATACACACACGGATATGATTGAAACATTTCAAATTTTTGACAAAATCTGTCAAAAATTCCTGTACTCAAGGAATCCCCCCCCCCCCCCCCTCCCCCTCCTCTCCCCTCGAAACTAGTGTTAACAATAGGTGTGACTCATTGTTTATTTTCAGGTTGTTCTTTGCTTCACTCTTCAATCATTGATTAATCTACCTGAAGCTTGGAAAAATTTACATGGATCGCTATTCGTCATGTCGAATTACCTCGTCTAAAACGAAGAAGAAAAATTACACTGCAATCCCATAAACAAATCAGACACAGATAATTTTTCGTAATACACAACTGTTTACAATCTACATTCTTTGGCACTTGTTTACTATTTATAATCAATCAAACCATTTTTTATATACACACTCACATGTACTACTCCTTTATCGAACACTTATCTCTATATATTTACAATTTAAAATGATTATGTACAAGTCCTGAACTTACTTATCTCTATACATTTAGTGTCACATTCTGCAAGGAAAGTCATAGTAGTGATTGTTGTAGGGTGAACTCTACATTACTCGAAAATATCAAAGAAAACAAAAGAAGTTAAATTTAAACAGTGTCGACCCTGACTTTACGCAATTGCTATTGGCCCCATATAGGTGAATGCCCCATATAAAATCTAGTTTTGCTTGGTGTAGATCATGGTTGACAGTCTCTTTGACAATGTGTGAGCTAGCACACAATTTTGTCATTGATTTCAACATTACTTAAAACAATCAATGACCTCGATTTTGACACCTCACACAATGTCAACAAAGACGTAGAAAATGAACGTACAAATAGAATAATTTATAATATATTAAACATCACGTCAAGTGAATCATTTTTTGAACGATTATAGTTCTACTACAATTCAATTATTTCAATAATACTTACATTTCATTTTTCAATATGTAATTAATTTACAAATTGTAATAAAAACTACAAAATCTAATACTTACATTCAAGCATGCATTTCACTATTTAAGTGTGTGTATAATAATTAACTTTTATTTATAGGGCTTGCATTTCTCTTATGTTTAGACTAAAAAAATAAATGGAGAGTCAAATATTACTTTCACAACACTTATAAAATATTTTTCGAATAATGTGCAACGCACGTTCGATTCTGAGTAGTTTTATAAAATATGCCTTAAGGCTTCAAATATTTCAAGGGCGGCAAGGACCAACCCTTTGAATCTTGTTTATCCCGTTCTCGTAATACTTGCTTAAGTCCCCGTTTGATGTATATTAAAATCAGATTTTTAATAAATTTTGATTAAAAAAAAAATGAAATATATGATTGAAAAGTTGTGGATTCCATGAAATATATTATTAAAATTAATTATTTACTTTGACTTGTAATTTTTAACAACTTTGTGTTTGTTTCACGAGGGTTTATGGACTATTTTGCTACCAGAATTTCGAGGGTTGCATGCTAGCTTACTAACAGCACAATCGTGACCCTAATATCAACTCTATCCAATTAGGGCAAGCATACAACGGAAAACAGCCTCAAATAGTCAAATTCATATGGCTCCCACAACTATTAGTAAGAAGTTATTAGTCATTTTTCAAAATTTTAATTTCGATAAAACTATTGAGAATTAGAACCATCAATTCCACCATCAAAAGCAATAAAATCGCAAAAAAAAATAGACACGAGAACGCAGAGGTTCATTTTAATGCATTTCTTTAGACAAGGATTCCATTTTTTTCATTTTTTAGCATATAAGACTACGTTCTCTTTCATCATACAGTAATTTAATATAATAAAAAGAAGTTTATATCATTCACCCTATCTTTTTTAAGTCTCTCTTTTAATGGTGCAATGACTTTTTTTGAGGTCGATGCGCATCGACTCCACACCATGATTGCTAAAATTTTATCGTAAAATTTCGTCAAATGTGTTAGTGACATGAACAACGTTGGGTGACATGAATCCAATGTAAGAGGAAGATATTTCCAATATGGTTGGGTGTCTATTGGATCGGATCGGGTGGCTGGCTGGCTGGAAATCAAATCACCCTTTATTTTCCATTAACTTCGTACATGTACATGCACCAAAGGGGACGGGAGTATGGGCGGTGGGGAATCCTCTTAAGATAAACACCAAGTGCACCAATTCACAATCTTGCTGATGAGATTATCCACGTGTAAAGCAATAAATCATTGGACATTAGTAGGACCCACATAGATAACTCACTCGATTTTCTTGTCCTCAATAAATGTAACATCCCTCTCATTTTCAATTATCAATTTCTCCTTTTTTTTTTTTAGATGAGTTCTCCTTGACTTCTTGCTTTTTTTTTTTAGTGGCTAAGCAACAAGAGAATATTACATTTTATGTGTAATTCATAGAAATTCTCCACATATCATATAAAGCTAGAGTTTTAGTGATTGATAGTGATTCATTTGTCAAATTGTCAATAGAATGAATTGAAAATAAAGATATTCAGATTTGTAAAGATCACATAAGAATTCAATAAAAAAAAAAATGCTATCAAATGAGAATAAATTGAGAGGATAACAACATAAATAGTCAAGACATGTTCTCGAAAATCGAAAATGTCTTTGATCAATGATAATGATATTTTCTTTGAAGATTAGATTAGAAGAAATGGGTAGTCGAAATTATTTTGATGTGTTAATTAAGGCAAAATTTGAGGAAGACATAGCTCAAGTATTTGAAATTGTTTGACATACACTTGAGATGTTCATGTCGGGGATAGACAATCAACATGAGTAAATGATATGTTTGTCAATCATTACTTTCAATGATAATTTGATAGAATAATAAAAATTGTTCACCAAAGTTGGACCCTAAAATACTGAGACTAATTATTGGATTTTGTGACTCAAATTTAGTCCAAATTGGGTCTAGGACTTCGCGTTGTGAGGTATTTGGCTTAAAGAAGACAAAATAGGGTCCAAAAAGGAAAACAAATAGCAGATTGACGGTGCTGGACGGATGCCTACTTATAGCTCGAGCGATAGGAGCAAAATTGGAACAGGGAGTTCGTCGCCCGACTGTCGCTCAAGCGACGGGCCGCGAATTTTTTCCTTCTTTTTCGATTTTATGCTATTTTTAATATAGTTTCTATATTTTAGGTTAATTCTAGGGTTTGGATATGTCTCCTATAAATAATAGACTCTTTATTCAGTTTAAATAGCAGAAAAGGCAGAAGTTGTATTTTTTCTCCATTGGTTGTTATTAATAAAATATTCGATTCTCCTGTCAATTTCATCTTCTTGTTTATTTTCTTATAATATTGTTCTTGTTTATTAGTTTGTGCGATCCATACTTCATATCGCGTCATATCGTCTCATTGAATTCCTAACAAGTGGTATCAGAGTCAAAATTCAGTAGTGCCGCATAGCAAGGATTTGATTGTTTTGAGTTTTTTGTTATCAATGGCTACTATGAAGTATGATATTCCGCTGTTGGATCACAGTACGAGATTTTTGTTGTGGCAAGTGAAGATGAGAGCTATATTGGCGTAAATGGATTCAGATGATGCTTTGTTGGGATTTAATAAGATTCCCACAAATTGGACAATAGAGGAGAAGCAACGGAAGGATCGCAAGACAGTTTCACATATTCATCTTCATCTATGTAACAACATTTTTCAAGACGTCTTGAAGGAGAAGACAGCAACTGCATTATGGTTGAAACTGGGGCAAATGTGTATGACCAAAAGCCTGTCTAGCAAATTGCATCTAAAGCAGGGGCTTTATTCTCATCGCATGGCAGAAGGCAGATTACTGGAAGATTATCTGGCTATGTTTAATGAGATCGTCGCTGATCGAAGACGTTAGAGGTAAAATATGATGAAGAGGGCTTGACCATAATCCTGTTTAGCTCGCTGTCGGTTCGTTTTCATCGCTTAGGGACACGATTATGTACAGCCGTAACACACTCACCATTGAAGACATGTATGATGCCTTGTTCTCAAAGGAGAAGAGAAAGCATCTGTTTGGAGCTGGTTCCAGAGATGAGGAAGCTTTTGTAGTTTATGGTGATCGACCAAGGGGCAAGTCGAGGGTAGATTTCAGTAATAGGGTCTGCTCTTATTGCAAGAAGAAAGGACACATCAAGATGAATTGAGATAAGTTGCAGGGTAAGGATAATTCAGCTACAAATCGTGAAAAGCAATCAGATACTCCAGGTGAAGCAGACATCGCAGAGAACTTTGTAAGTGAAGGAAATCTTTTGACGATTTCTAACGTGGAATCCAAGCTTGACGAAGAGTGGATTTTGGATACAACTTGTGCGTTTCATATGAGTCACAATTGAGATTTGTTTGAATCATATGAAATGGTGAGGCAATGTATCGTTGTCATGAGAAACAACGAATCTTGTCGAGTAGCTGGTATTTGGAGAGTCAGATTGAAGTTGGTGGATAAAACAATCAGAACATTTGGCCAGGTTCGACATGTGCTAGACTTGAAGAAGAACATCATCTCGCTGAGTACCTTGGATTTGAGAGGGTACATGTTCTCTGAAGCATGTGGTGTCTTGAAGGTCCGAAAAGGTGTCCATGTTAAATTTGGAAGGGCGGAAAAAGTCCAAGTTATACATCTTGCAAGGCTTAGCAGAATCAATGAAGAAACATCAGCACAGGTTTGGTACCATGGTGGATATACAGTTTGACACAGTACCATTGGGAGTTGGCTCTGGGTCTATTTTGGAGAATACTACTCTGTCGAGTTTGAGGGATATTGGTAATTCCTCTTTGCCACCATAGTCTGCGATTCCATTGTATTCCTGCTAGGGAGAGGCCTATTGGAAATAGGTACGGGGATGTTGATTTGAATGTGCATGCTTTTGGAGTTGTTGAAGGTGACAAGTCTAGCTAAGGTCCTTCAATTAAAGCATTTAGTGGTGATTCTGTTACAGGGTGTGCTTCGACCTTGTTTGGTAAATTTTGAATTCGTTGTGAATTTTGGGATCTCGGAGGTTGGGTTCATTAGTATCCGTGTTTCGATATGGTAGAAGAGGAAAAGCATTTTCGAGTGTTGGAGATGTTTGGTTCAGGTTGAAGAGTTCAGTGTGTTTTCACTGCAGTCAGACTTATTTTTCCAGGTGGAGAATTTTTTGAGCTTCATTCGTTACACCGAAATTTGTGTCAAGGTGGATATTGTTGAATTTTGTGACCCAAATCCGGTCCAAATTGGGTCTAGGGCTTTGCGTTGTGGAGTATTGGGATTGAAGATGACAAAATAGGGTCCAAGAAAGAAAAAAAGGGCAAATTGACAACGATGGATGGATGCCGCTTATAGCTCAAGTGATATGAGCAAAATTGGAACCAAGAGTTCGTCACTGAGCTGTCGCTCGAGTGACGGGCCGCGAATTTTTTCCTCCTTTTTCGGTTTTATGCTATTTTTAACCTAGTTTCTATATTTTAGGTTAATTCTAGGGTTTGAACATGTCTCCTATAAATAGTAGACTCTTCATTCAGTTTAGATAGCAGAAAATACAAAAGTTGTATTTTCTCTCTATTCGATTCATCTGTAAATTTCATCTTCTTGTTTATTTTCTTTTAAATCTTGTTCTTGTTTATTAGTTTGTACAATCTATACTTCATAATGCGTCATATCGCCTCCTCGAATTCCTAACACTAATATTTTATTGTCGACACTATGAGACTGTTTTTTATAATATTTTAATAAAATTTGATGAAAATATGCAGTAAAAAACTTGATAAAAGTTATAAATCTTACGAAATATGTGATTAAAATTATTTTTATCAAAATTGCAGATTTTTTTTTTCTTGTGATGTGATAACTTATCATGATTAGACACCAATCTCGCTATCCTGTCTTTCAATAACCTAAATATCTTGCCACTATCCATTAATTAGATTCACTATATGTATGCTCTAGATATTAGAATGTTTCTACAATCATTTTACTAATATTTTTAATTAGTTCAATAATTAATTACAACGGGAAAATCACTTATGATGTTGACCATCTCAAATTATTGAAAATAAATTATGGTGTCCTCGAAAAGCATGTACAGACTATTTAAATGCATTAATGTTATTTTATTTGAGTGGCTAAAATAAGATTATTATCATAATAAAGGGGTAGTTGTGACCGTTTACTCACCTTAAATAATTGTTACTTTTTCACTATTTATGTATCTTTTAAAGAGAGTCACTTTTACACAAAATAGTGCTTTGTTATCATTTATTACAGTAAAAGATATTAGAGGCTAGAGTGGAATAATAATATTAATTAATCTTTAAGGATGTAAAGAAGTTTTTGTTATATCTTCTATATATTAAAAGTGGTTATGTAACGGAATTTTTTGTTTTTAACGGAAAAACTAACGGAATTTGTTGTTTTAACGGATTATGTAACAGAATTTCTTGTTTTAAACAGGCAGCTGCACCTTCCTTCAGTGTTTTTATCATAACTTTGTATTCCGATATCCGATTGAGGCGATTCAAAATGCGTTGGAAAGCTAACTCATCTGACTACAACTTTGATTCAGACATCATTCTCCAATTCGATCACTTTCTATGTCAAAAATAGGTCTCAATATGAGACTAAAATATCGGAGCATAACTTTTCGGTTGGAAATTGATTTGTAATCATCTTTTGACTAAATTTGATTCCATTGACGTCTTCCTTTATCCAATTGACTCCGAGCACTCTCAAATCTTCATCGTGAGGTTCGGCACAACTTTTAAGTATTTACATTTTAGTCCCCGAACTTTGGATCCCTTACAATTTAGCAATTTCTCCAAATTTGTCAACTTTTGCTTATTTTCTTCGATCTCAC
Source organism: Fraxinus americana (assembly GCA_035079005.1). Taxonomy (NCBI): domain Eukaryota; kingdom Viridiplantae; phylum Streptophyta; class Magnoliopsida; order Lamiales; family Oleaceae; genus Fraxinus; species Fraxinus americana. The sequence continues at coordinate 4,736,873 of CM068714.1, read as the reverse complement.
CAACTTACATCAAAACATCAAAATCACACATCTAATTATTTAACAATTACATAAACATTACATTATTAATTATTTAATTAACCAAAAAAAATACATCTTTATTAATAACAAATTAATTATTAAACAAAACTATTAAATATAAATTAGGCAAACGTGCATTGCACGTTGCTTGCACCTAGTAATTATATTAAAGTATTTATTTTTTTGGGAAGAAATTGTGGTGGCACGACGTGAACTACAATGTAGATCATAAATAATTCCAACTTTACCACAAGACCAAGAAACCACTTAGAAATAATGGTGTATTGATAGCACACTTTCGTACATTGAGAACAACAAACTCAAATGCACATCAATGATAACCAGCTAGATTACAATTTATAAATTTAGTCAAAATTAAAAAGTAAATATTAAAAGTCAATACGACATTTAGGGAAAAGTAGAATTATCAGGAGCCATCAAGAGCAAGTCAATTGCTTTGTGTGTGTGTGTGTGTGTGACGAAATGGGGAGCCATATCCATGCGATCTTATGCCGCTCCCACCATCTCTCTACACCAGCTCAAAAAAGAACATGCACTCCTTTTCCGCAAAAAAAAAAAGGAGAATCTTGTGTTACAACAGAATTATTCAAGAATTGAAGTCGAATTGCTTTATAAAAAGAAGATATCAATGAACTTCTGATTAGCTTACAATGGAGGCTTTGTTAGAAACTTTGCCAAGGCACGATCTCACTTTACTTAGCACGGTTTGAAAGGCTAATAAGTGAAATATGTAAATTTTAGAATAATTATTGTTTTACTAATTGAATGATAAGTGAAAGAACGTTAATAGTTACTTAAAAAAGAAGCATGATTTATTTTAAATTTATCTTGCCAGTATGAACTATGAAGTATAATATGAAGACGTTGAGTTAAGCGAAACATGCTCGACATAGAACCATGTGATAGGTGCATAGGGTAATATTTGTGCTGGGCCGGACTTAGGATCAAATCCTGTAGTTGTAGGATAACATATTAAAATTATGAGATATAATAATTTAAAACAATAAGAAGATAATTTTGTTGAAACTAATTTTCTCAAAATTCAGAACAGACCAAATATCGTACAACTGGATTAACCCAAAGAATAAACAGAAGAATTTAAGAAGGATTTTGCTACTCTTACATCCATCCTTCACAGTCCGGTACACAGCAATTCAAATTTGCTGAGGTGTCAAAGATCCGGCCCAGCTCGAGAGAAAAATGATCGGCCCAGCAACCAACTAAAATGACCCGGCCCAGTTAAACCCAAATTTGAATAATTACAACAACCCACGAATCGAATTCATTTCCCCCAAATCTCCTCCCCGATCAGAAATCCATTTCCCCCAAATCGTCGACTCAAGCTGCCCGTCGACTCAAGCTCCCCGATCAGAGGTTCCCCCAGCATTTCCACTCGTCGTCAGCTGCAGCCGCGGTCTCCCCGGCATCGAACCTTGAAGCGTCCACCGGTCATTTTGTCGCTGCAGCCGTTTGGAGGTCGTCCTCTTCAGCACCGGCCATTTTTCTCTCCAGCTGGTATGTCCTTATTTGCTTCGGTTTCTTTCCCGTTTGGGTGCTTGGGTGCTGTGGACGAAATGGGTGGCTTTTTTTGCTTCGATTTTGCTGTCGACGGGCACAATCCACATCCAAGAATTCTTGTCGAATTCCAGTTGTGTGTGGTAGAAAAATTGGACTTCGAATTACTGTGGAGTCATTTTGACATGGCTGGAATCGATGAATTGGATAACTTACCTTTGTGACACTGGAATCGAATTCTTGTTGAAGTCATGTTTTTTACCTTAATTTCTGGGGTTTTAAAGGTCTGCAATTTTAGAATGTGAGACGACACATGCTCTTTCCAGAAAAATGAGAGTAGAGTCTAGCTTTGTACTTTGAGAATTAAACTTCAATTTGGGAGTAGATGTTGGTTTTATCTTGTTTTGGGCATGAGCTCTTTCCACATGAATTACTGTAATTATTTTCTATAATAAGAACTTGTGGAGTGTACTGCTTACTGATTTCTTATTATGCAAGGATATGTTCCTATATGGATTGTGGAGTGTACTGCTTACTATGGACAGTAGACAACTGACTTATAATTTGGTGCTTGGTGGGAGGTTGTGATCTTGGGTTCAGAGATCAGAGACAATATTTATCATTTTTGTATAAACTATTTTCTTTTGTTCCTCTTCTGTATTTGCTAATTTATAACCAATCGATGTAAATACGATTTTATAATGGTCAAGCTAAAAGGGTTTGTATGATCATCTATGCAGGGAATTGGTATATATTATTTGTGGTTGCTTGGTTGAAGACTACTCTGATGGCAGGAAAGAATAGGGGAATTTGTCATAGTTGTAGACAGGTTGGTCATATACTGTCGGAATGCCCAAAAAAGAGAAGATGTCCAAAATGTGGTATGGGTTACGTCAAATGGATGGAGGTCGAAAAGAACAATGAACATAAGGGGCTACTGTTTCATTGTTGTACCCACGACTGCAAGTACTTCAAATGGTGTAAAAATGAGATGAATGACAAATGTCCATTGCATGATCACGGGGAATCTAGTGGCATTACAAACGGAGGTGAGCCGGTCGATGATTTGTCTCGTATGTTGAAAACTCTTGCCAAGCTAACGGATGAGAAAGACTTGGAGATTTCCCTCAACATAAAGATGTGTAAGGGGAAAAGAGTTTTGGACGATTTTATCTAAACTTCGAGCTATTAGAATGGTACTTGAAAGGGTTGTATTTGGTGATCGTTTGGACATTTCACTGTTAATATGAACTGAAAATGAAGTATGTAGTAGTTTGCACGTTGTGAAAATGAAGTTTGAACATTGTAGGATTGGTTCTCTTTAGTATTGGCTAGTATTTCACTTATATTTCACTTATATTGACATCGATTCAAAATGATGCTATTACGAATAATGTCTGCACAAGTTTTTAACGTATGTTGATAATAATGGATGCTGAGAATTTGCAATTACTCCTTATTACATTTAACATAATAGCCATTACAAACATAGATGCCATTACAACCTATAATAAACACAACTTATAAATGCAACAATATTTGTTTTTCATTAAACAATCCACGTGCTCATCGATGCTCATTCATAGGGTTGAATAATGGTCTTATTGAAGAACCCTCTCGCCAATGGTTCATTTCAATATCAGCTGCTTGATTAGTCATTCCAGAAGTTAGGGTATGAACGTGAGCCGAATGTGTGGTACTAGACATCCAACCTGGTACAGCACTTTGAGGGGGTGATATCAGTGGTTGTAATGGCTGCAATAAGAAAACCTTCTGAAATTAAATTGTTATAAAGACTTGAGGCATTTACATGTAACGAATTCAATTGTTATTAACTTACAAACATCAGTTGTGAATATGGCAAGGGTGTAGGTATGGAATATACTGCTTGCTGGGTTGTCTGACCGACATGCGTCTCTTGGCCAATATTTGTTTTTCTCGATCTCGATCTAGTAGCCTGCACGATAACATAATATTTTATATTCTCACTTAGTAGAGGTAAACGAATGCAAAAAAAACAAAAAAAAACACACAACATAATACCTTCGCTTTCTTAGATTGCAACTCCAATGGGCTTTTATTACGAATTTTCTTAGGCGCCCCTTTCCTCTTCGAGCATTGAGGATCTTGTATACTTCCTTCACCTGTTTCATGCGAAACTCTGGATTGAGATCCTACGTGCATACTCGGCATGGAAATGCAATTACTCCCAGTAAAAATCAACTTCGTAGACTTTAGCTCTTTCGATTGTGATCGAATCCAATCAACTATCGCGCGGCATCGATCCTCATCTTCTGCGACAATGTCTGCCAATGTAGCAAATTCTGCACACATTCTGTCATACCTCAACTGCCCTGGAGTACCAACCAAACCATCATAATTCACCACAACCCTTGTGTGTGCTCTACAAACATCCCTCCTCCATCTCCTCAATATGTACCTATCCGGTAGTGATGTGACTCCATTACGCATCAACACGGATATGGCATGTCTGCACAGAATACCTCGAAACTCAAAGAGATGACAACTGCAAATAATATTGCATTCCTCTACCATGAACGCCACATAAAATGTTTTCTTCCTCACTTTTTCTTCATAAATGACATCTTCTTCGACCTGATATGTCCTACCCGAACATCCATCCGATGCAGATATAACATCGCAGTAAACCTTCCCAGTAATCTCATCCTGAAATTCGCGAAACTTGGATATGGTATAAACTGCTTGAAATTGTTTCTCCATTTCATATTTTGTTGCACACGGCACCATCTGTGAGTAAGACTTGAAATCTGTTTGGAACTCCTTCTCAACCTTATTTCTCAATGCGCGTTCGTACTGTTCTACGAATTGCTTCAACGATGTCTTCGAATGTACATACCCATCAAAGAACGCATTAATACTCTCACTACGTTGAGTCATTGACATCCCTGCCCAGAAGCTGTTTTTCAAATAACATGGCACACATCGACCCCTGTTCTCATACAACCCGGACAACCATTCATGATCATGTAAGTTATACGTATCGATCATCACTTTCCAACCTTCCTCGAACTCTTCAACGAACTGCAAGTCATAGACTAATCCATGTATATAAGAAAATATTGAGTTCTTATCCACGTGGTACCCAAACTTTTCAGGCAATTTCTTTAATATGTGCCACAAACACCAGCGATGCCTCGTATTTGGAAACACTATTTCAATTGCATTTTGCATAGCCCTATCTTGATCTGTAATTATTCCAATAGGAGCTTTACCATGCATACACAACAACCATGTTTTGAACAACCAGACAAATGTATTTGTATCTTCATTTGATAGCAACCCACATCCAAGCAGTGTTGATTGTCCATGATGATTTACTCCAACAAATGGGGCAAAAGGCATGTCGTACTTATTAGTGAGGTAAGTAGTATCGAACGTCACAACGTCCCCGAATTCCTTATATGCTTGCCTACACCTATTATCTGCCCAAAAAATATTCTTAAGCCGTGACTCATCATCCAAATCCATAGAAAAATAAAACCCCTGGCAACGTGCTTGCATTTCTGAAAAGTATGTTTGTATTGCCGCGGCATCTCCTTCACCAAGACGTAGTCGCCGAACATTTTCTACATAATTTCGACAATCCTTTTCAATGCAAGTCATATTCTCATAGCCTCCAGCTTCAACTACTGCAGAGTTGTAACTCTTGTGCAAAGGAATTCCAGCCATATCGTTCACTTCTAACTTTCGTTTCACATTTGCACTCAATTCTCGATTGCATCTATACAACCTGGACTTCGACTGGCTTGTTTTATGATTATGTTCGAGGTCAACCGTGCAAATTCTCCATATTCCACGAATATCCATTGAAGCAGTTAGCCTCGCTTTGCAACCTATCTGAATTGTTGGCTGCGGCTTCAACGAAGCGCTGCTATTACTCCTTGGTCTTCCCTCCCGACTACATGTCAGTGTAACATATCTCACTAATCCATCCTCACCCTTTTTGGAATTCCTTTTCCTAACCGGAAAACCTACATCGTACGCATATTTCTTGTAACAGTCGAACAACTCTTTTTCACTGTTGAACTGCATTCCCACCTCAGGAACGATCGTAACATCTGTTGCTAAAGTATCATTATCGTCTTCCAAGTTGACTGCATTATCCATCAACACCTCCTCATTGGATTCTACACATATTTCATCATCCAATACTTCCATTGTGTGTATTTTCCTACAACATTCAAAGACATAACATTGTTAATAATATTGTCAAAAAACATTAAGAGACAACACACAACAGAAGGCCATTCACAGTCAAGTAAAAGGATCTTAGCACTAAGTTGTCTGATTGGAATTCATAACAAGAAGTTGATGCCTACTGGAGTTTGCCACTCCAGTTGCATGGCTAAATGCTCAATGTTACAGAGCACTGTGCCAACAAGAATATAAACACCATCACCTACAAAATTCAGACGTTCAACTTCTTAACCATAATTCACACATTCAATACATAAAAGGCATTCTCAAATTACTCTCAGACCTTTAAAACCCCAGAAATTAAGGTAAAAAACGTGACTTCAACAAGAATTCGATTCCAGTGTCACAAAGGTAAGTTATCCAATTCATCGATTCCAGCCATGTCAAAATGACTCCACAGTAATTCGAAGTCCAATTTTTCTACCACACACAACTGGAATTCGACAAGAATTCTTGGATGTGGATTGTGCCCGTCGACAGCAAAACCGAAGCAAAAAAAGCCACCCATTTCGTCTACAGCACCCAAGCACCCAAACAGGAAAGAAACCGAAGCAAATAAGGACATACCAGCTGGAGAGAAAAATGGCCGGTGCTGAAGAGGACGACCTCCAAACGGCTGCAGCGACAAAATGACCGGTGGACGCTTCAAGGTTCGATGCCGGGGAGACCGCGGCTGCAGCTGACGACGAGTGGAAATATTGGGGGAACCACTGATCGGGGAGCTTGAGTCGACGGGCAGCTTGAGTCGACGAGCAGCTTGAGTCGACGATTTGGGGGAAATGGATTTTTGATCGGGGAGGAGATTTGGGGGAAATGAATTCGATTCCTGGGTTGTTGTAATTATTCAAATTTGGGTTTAACTGGGCCGGGTCATTTTAGTTGGTTGCTGGGCCGATCATTTTTCTCTCGAGCTGGGCCGGATCTTTGACACCTCAGCAAATTTGAATTGCTGTGTACCGGACTGTGAAGGATGGATGTAAGAGTAGCAAAATCCATTTAAGAATCAGATAACTTTAACACTTGTACGATAAAAAACCAGCACACCTTTTACTTTTGTAAAACCTTATAGTTTTATTATTATTATTATTTTTCCCAATCAAATTTTCTGCTAAAAGTAGAACGGATCGCATGGGATAGTATTGCCAAAATAATAATAATCTTTTTTCTTTAGTCTTTAGCCCCCGTTTGGTGCACATTATTTACCCAAGAATGTATTTTTTTTTTTTTTATGTGATGGGAAATATGTGGTTGAAAAAGAAGGAAAAGTTATTGATGTGATGTAAAATATTATTTTATTGAAAAAGAGTAGAAAAATGAAAATAAAAGAAAAATATAGCTCAAACAAGGACTTAATACTATCGACTTTAGTCAATACTGAGAAACAGTCTGCTTCTCTCGTAGAAAGTTTCCTCACCTGTTTATGGACCTATTTGACGGTACTTTTGAAAACTAAAAAAAAATTATTTTCTATATATTTGGATAATTGTTTTTAAAGTTTTTTGTCTCGTTATAAAATCTTGTAGGACGAACAAATTCCTCTTGATTAACTTTCTGTATAATCTCTTCTAAATAAAAAAAACACTTTCAACAAATTATTTGAACAAATAAAAAATAACTTTCTACTTTCAGAAACAACTTTTAACTTTTTAAAAATCATATCAAATGAATCCCAAGTATGTTCTTCTAGAGTAGATTTAAAATTCATTTGATGTCAAATTTTGAAGTAATTCAGGTAATGGCCATGAATAGAACTGAATTGTCTAAACAGAAACAGTAACCAAGTAAAAAAGCTTAAAATCAACAATGCAAAAAAGAAATCGAAAATATGAAATTACGAAAAAAAAAAAAACAAAAACTGACGAATTGAAAATATGAAATAAAACTGACAAATACTGTTTATTTTTGTACTTTAAAGAAAGTTTAAAGTGTTAAACCATTGGGCACAAAAGCCTCTTATAGACTTATACTGCCTTGTTCTCTCGGCCACCTTCCACTTCTAATTTGCAATCCTTTCGCCGCCTTCTACGAGCCCCTATATTCTCTCTATATCTGTATATTTTAAAGAAACAGACTTCTCGCTTAAAATCAAGTGGCTAGCTGGTGAAGATTATACTTTTCACAAACAAAAGAGCTGTATAATACATTTGGATTAGCAAAATCTTTGGTGGGTTCAAGAAAAATCATCATTGGCCGCAGTGAGAAAGGGAAATACATGGAGAAAATCTTGGAAGATTTTTCGGTATTGGAAAATTTTCTCAATTAAAGTTTGCATCTTTTGGGAGTTATGAACGGATTACTGGTGACAGCTTGTCTTTTCTGTGAGCTAATTTGAGATGTCGGTTCTTTTTGTGTTTCTTAAAGTATACTTTACTTTGTGGTGAAGGGATTAAGTTAAATAACAGTGGGTTTTTGATAAATTAGGAAATCTCATGTGGGTTTATCTCTTAATGATTGAGTTTGAATAAAAAAGATTGAATCTTATATATAATTAAACAATTTCAATTTGATAGTTTCTTTAGATTAGACTTGAAGAATTGGGTTTTGACTGGAAATTAATAATATTTTTACTCCTGTTCTGGATTTTATATATTTTTATGTATTAAGACGTTACTAATTGAAGCCTACTGCTTATATATATATATATAATATTTGTGCTTATATCTTTCTCTGATTTATATTTTTATACATATCCTGATATTCAGCTGGAAAATTGTCATGTAGCATAATGTTTTATTAGTTATTGATGTCTTGAGTTTTGTAGGTGTACAACTGAATGTCAGTAGTGCTGTGTTGGTGTAATTAATTGCTGAAGAGTTGTTTTGACTGTGGATCTTGGAAAACACACAGTATAATGTGATAATATACACATCTTTGCAAATTTTCAGCAATTCTAGGTTCCAATTGTATGAGTTTTCCATCATGCCCCTCTCCGAGTTTCTGAGAATGGTTAGAGGGAATCTGGATTGTGGTGAGCTGAACAAACGCCAAAATGATATCCCTTCTCGGTGAGCTTACTTGTGCAGTATTTTTCGTTTTTCTTTACCCTACTATGTTTGATGAAATGCTTAAGTTTGTAATTGTATAGTTGATTTTTCAGTATATTAATGTGATATAGTAAGTTATTGGTGGATTTGCATGCAGAGCTGAGAACGAGTTGGTTGAGCTAGTGTGGGAGAATGGCCAGATTGTGATGCAGGGTCAGTCTAGTAGAGGTACAAAAGGCCCTTCCATTCTCAATTTACAATCTCACGTGCCAAGAGTTCGAGATTCGGGTATTGGAAATTCCACCACGTCAAGGATTGGAAAGTTTGGTGGAGTTGAGTCTCTGTTGAATGATATTTCACCTATGGTGCCCTCAGGGGAACTGGATCTAAGACAAGATGATGAAATGGCTTCTTGGTTAAATTATCCCATAGATGATGGTTTACCGCAAGATCACTGTTCTGAACTCTTGCCTGAAATATCTGGAGTTACGGTTAATGGAATGTCTGCCCAATCTATCTTTGCAACTAACAAAAGAAGTACTTTTGACCGGTCAGAAAGTAATTTACATGATAATGGGAATGCATCGAAGGTTTCTTCTTCTAGAGCTCGGCTTTCGTGTCCATGGCTGCCTCAGCAAGGCCAGACGCCAGATCCATCCTTAGGATCTGGAGTTTCAGATATTATTAGCACTAATACGAGTAATGTTCCAGATGCTATATATGGAAACTCAGCCCGAGGTCAAGCAATTGGAAATGATTCTAACAGTGTAAAGATGGAGAGACGGAATATAGAGATGCCCAGTAGTAGTTCAAATTTGTTGAACTTTTCCCATTTCTCAAGACCAGCTGCTCTTATCAAAGCTAACCTTCCGAACACCGATGGAACGCCTATTTCAGGGTCATCAGGCGTGAAAAGGATGGAATCTAACGAGAAAGGTTTTGCTACCAATAGCAGCAATCCTGTCAAATCCACACTCTTTAAACGGTTAAATAGTACGGAAAAGGATATTGATGTCCCTTTTCCATCTACTATGGTATGCAACGAGCTTGATTCAAGACAACCAGTATCTAAGCCACCCAAGGAGTCAAAACCTGCTGAAAAAGCGGAGGGTTTACCCCGAGAAACTTTTGTTAAAAATCACAAGTCTTTGATTCCAAGTAATGCTCTTAATGCAAGCAATGGAGTTCCAGATAGCGAGAAAACCGTTGAGCCTGTGATTGCTTCTTCTTCTGTAGGATCTGGCAACAGTGCTAATAGAGCTTCAAGCTATCAGATACAAAATTGCAAGAGAAAATTTCGTGAAAATGAGGAGTCTGATTGCCATAGTGATGTATGTATGTGGAACAAACACCGCTTATAATGTCTTGTTTTTGGTTTTTTTTTTTTTTTTTTTTTAAATTACCTTAACATTTTATTTGCAGGATATTGAAACTGAGTCGATCAGTGTTAGAAAAGCAACTTCTGCTCGAGGAGGTACCGGTTCCAAGAGAAGTCGAGCTGCAGAAGTCCACAATCTTTCTGAAAGGGTGAGCAATAAAAATTCAGAACATATTACATTAAATGTGTTTTGTGGTTGTTCCTTTTTACAATATACATTGATTATCCCACTTATGGCATGTGTAAACAGAGGCGAAGGGATAGGATCAATGAAAAAATGCGTGCATTACAAGAACTCATACCCAACTGCAATAAGGTAATAATACAGAGCAACGAATGATGATTTCTTAGTGATTTGTAATTAAAAGCTGAAGCCTTCCAGGTTAAAGCATCAATTAAGGGCTAAGATTGAGTGAAGTTAATTTGTGAATTGTTTAGTCTATGAACTCTATTCATCCATTCTTTTGATCTTCTGAAGTTCTTCGTCCAACAGGTTTTTAGATTTCGTCCTATGAATTTCTGAACATCAGAGTATACAGTGCTGACAACTGTTTCCCTTTCCTCCATTACGAACAGGCAGATAAAGCTTCAATGCTTGATGAAGCCATTGAATATCTCAAGACCCTTCAACTTCAGGTACAGGTAATGTGAAGCTTCTCAAGTGATCTTTCGTAGTATTTTTCCTTCCAATCTATTGAATATTCTCCTTTAAGTTGTCTTACTTCCCAAATTTGTTCGTCCAAGTATGACACAAATAGAGAGAATTATATTCTATTGAAAAATGACACAAATTTATTCATTTTAATTAATATTGTTTTGGGTATATTTTTGTCGAACAATCACAATCCCAGCACATTTCCCTTTGTGCAGATTATGTCAATGGGAGCTGGGTTCTGTATGCCACCAATGATGTTTCCCACAGGAATGCAACACATACATCCTGCTCACATGCCACATTTCTCACCCATGGGTGTTGGAATGGGAATGGGAATGGGTTTTGGGATGGGTATGCTAGACATGAACGTTGGAACTCCTGGATGTCCTATTTTTCCAGTACCTCCTATGCAAGGATCACATTTCTCTTCTCCAATGCCAGGGTTCACAAATTTTCCAAGAATTGCTGGTTCTAACCAACAGGTATTTGGGCATCCTAGTCATGGACTTCCCGGCTCAGTTCCACAGGCACCCTTGGTTCCTTTACCCGGTCACCCACCAATAAGTTCTGCCATGGGTTTAAATACCTCAATGAGTGGAGGTCACATGAATGTGCCTAGTACATCTCTGACCACAAACTCTGACAATCCAATTAGAAACAAGAGTTCACAGCTGATGCACAATGCTGAAGCTAGCAGCACAATGAACCATACACCTAATAAGGTTTGTTCTTGTTACGTATTTTCTCTCATTCTACATATTTTCAGACAAGTCGTCTCTAGGTCAGGAAAGTTTTCTGAAAAATAAAAATTGTAGTGGAATTTGAGTACTGTCAAACAATGATGCATGAAATTCTTGTTGGTTATTTGATGAGCATTGCATAAATAGCTTTGTTATCCTATACTCCTTGACTATGTTAAAACTTCTTCCCTCTTTTGAATTTGTGGTTTTCGTACCTTTTTGGTTTCTCTTCTCTGAGTTTCGGATGGACCGAGCAGAAGCGGGTATAGGATAGTTCACAGAAGAGAAAGTGATAGATAACAAGAATGAAATTAATCTAGTATTGGACGTAGTATGAATTCTTGAATCTCAGTTCTCAAGTCATGAGTGACTATTTTTCTTGTCACTAACTTATTGCTCGATCATTACCATTAATGCCTGAAATTTTTGCATTAGAATATGGCAAAATGGGTAGTTTTACCCTTTTTGCTAGAGCGTGAGTGACATGGCATAGTGTCAAACATAGAAGGAAGCTAATAGTCTGCAATTAGGCCAGTTCATCCAAGTGAAATTCCTGTTGTGACTATTCATACCTACACTAAGTTGCAACTTCTAGAGGTTTTTGTATGCTCACACTGGAGCTATGAGCGAATAGGATCAATGACCTACCCATTCTGGCACTCCTGTGAAAAAAATCACTGTTGCATTGTCTTATCTAACCCTGCTAATCTCATTCCCTCTTCTTCTTCTTCTTACATTGAATGAACAAAGCATCATTATGCACAATTTAATCGATCTTGGAAGATTCTAGTTCAACTATTTTTTCTTGGAGAGTTCTAATTCTGTTTTCAATCTTCATTTTGTCTTACCCCATTTAACTTTCTTTCCACTTCAGCTGCAAGCAACAAATGATGTAATACAGCAACCTGCCAAGGTGCAAGAGAATAAGCTAGGACTGGATGTTAGTGTGAGTGCAGATGCTACCCCTACCAATGCAACTGACATCAGCACAAAAGACGGTTAGCTCATTACACAGTCCCTTGATGTACATGCACGCTGCAGTTTATTTATAGTCAGTTAAATCTAAAGTTTTTATGTCTAAGGTTGTGATTAAATATTGTTGATGCCCATGGAAGGGATCTGTCCTGTTTGACAGTATCTCTCAGTTCTGTTACAGAAAACTAATGGCAATAGTTATGAATACAAGTCTTTTATAGATCGTTGAAAGAGGTGAAAATATAACAACCATATTCATTTCTGAATTTGAACTCCAGGACTGTAAACTACAAATTCACAGGTTTTGCTATAATTATGATCGGCCTCCTTTTAGTATGTATATCAATGAACATGACTTGTGGGTTGTATCAGTGATAGAAGAGTAGAACTATGCAGACGTATTTAAATATGTATCAGCAATTTTAACACAATCTTCAGATTTTATAAACACGTCTTCATATTATAGAGGAACTTTTACTCTCAAGGAGTAAGAATGTAAGTGTACAAACTTTTGGATTGAGACATGTTATATGCCATAATAATCTCCATGAGGTGTAAATGTAGCAATTTTTTTTTTTTTAGAGTAATCATAGAAGATCTTTCTATGAGTCAAAAGTTGTTCAATTTATTGCACATGCTGTGCAACCCAATTATTGCATACTTCTTTGGTATAAATGCTCTTCATGTCAAAGAAAACCTGTCCCCTTGTCCTTTTGGTGCAAGTCCTTATTGGGAAAGGATGGCATTTCTGTTGTACTCATCATGTTATATTTCTATTCTTCAGTGACATGCTCTTCTGCCAAGTTGCCTACTCCTTTCCAAAAGAAGATGCATTTTTTTACTTTGTGATGATTGATTATGTTTGACCAGTTGCCACCTTCTGCGTTAGGGTTATAAAAGCTTAAGGCCTCATTGAGTTCAAAAGTTTCTGAATTTATCCTTGATTGTTCATTAACTCGATGTCTTCAAATTAGATTACTAGAAAGAATACGAAACCTAATTGACGTACTACGTGATTGTTAGGTACAGTAGTATAAACAAGATTTTAAATTTCTTTTTGCTATTTATTTAATTTTTCCGTTTTGATCGACATTGTGTATTAATCATGCATTGATAGTAAAATTTGGACGATAATTTACTAAAAAAGATATTGCCATATCGTGATGGAGACGACCTTTTACAGCAATTCAAATTACTCTTTGTTATCTGATCAATGCATTCAATATAACTATACCATATTCAAAGGGGGTATGGTCCAAATGGAAATGCTGTTGGAAATTACACGACACTAAAATACAAATGTAACAGAACTGTATATACACGACCAAACAATAAATTAAATAGCTGCTTGCATCAATACACAGCCAAATAATAACCTTACTCAAAAGAAACAGCTTCCTATCTTGCACAGTATTCAGCAAAACGCTAATATGCCTAAGGCGAACCAACAATAAAAAGTGAGACAACTTCTACAAACCATTACCAGGGATTGTTTCATCATCTTGATTATGTTATTTGATTGCTTTTTTTGAGTCGTCTTCATCGGTATCTCTTCTTTAGGCACATCTTGGGACTTGGGATGCTTCAGTATCCTCTATTTTGGGTTTGTCTTCAATTTTCTTGGCCTCTTTAGTTTCTTCTTCAACGATCTTTTTTTCGAGTAAAGAGTCTTTACAGGTTTCGGTAGAAGCAATAATCAAGTCTTTCTTGCTTCCAGTGTCAGCAATTGATTCAACGTCTGTGGAAGTAACTTTTCCACATTGTTTTCTTAGGTTTATAATGGAACTAGTAGTATCCTCTACTTCTGTTTCTGGTTCAGCCCGTTCCTGGTCTACAACACATTTTTCTTCATTCTCATCTTCCGCTTGGGAGTTCGGTTTCTACTTGAGTCTTTATATGGTCTACTTTTTCTTTCAATATTCCCTCTAGCACATCGATTTCGTTGACAGATTCCTTCTCTTCATATTCAACATCACTCTTTTCAGTGGGAGAGACTTCCACTTTTTTTGCTTGTATAATGCTGGGTGTACAGAAGGATTTTACCAGAAGCTTTACAGAAAATTAAAAAAAAAATCACGTGACCGGGCATGCAAGCGTGCTGGTGCATAAATCAAACAAAATAGAGGGAATCTGGTATCCATTTTCTCTCTTTCTTCCTCATTCCCGCCCACTTCGACAACAAAATCGCCATATTTTGCCCTAAATCGGAGTATCTTCCTTGAAGCCCTCGACGCCACTGTCTTCCTTGAAGCATCCATTTTCTTTCTCCTTACCGCGTGAAGCCCCTAAAAATTGCCATTTTTGCCCTACAATGGAGTGTCTTCGTTGAAGCTGAAAACGTCATTGTCTTCATCAATCATCCAATCGACCGAGCTGACAGCCTTGAAGCCCCTAACAATCGCCATTTTTGCCCTAAAATGGAGTGTATTCGTTGAAGCCGAAAACGCCATTTGCCTTCATTGTGATGTTCATGCTGCTGGTCGTACGTTGCTGCTGATGTTGTTATGGCTGAAAATGGGATTTCAAGATGATATCTTCATATCAAAGTCTTTGATACATTTTTATGGAGAGTGTCTGGAAATTGATGAAGCATGAATGGGTGTTTGATGAAATGCATGAAAGAAATGTGGTGTTGTGGACTAGTTTTGATTAGTGGGTATGCAAAGATGAAGGAGGGAATTCAGTCTGCCATTTCGGCTTGTGCAAAATTGGGGGATTAATAAGATTGTAGCTGGACGTGGAAGTGGAATTCATTCTGGACTTTGCACTTAAAGCATTGAATAGTTTTCATGTTTATTTCAATGTTTTTTATTCCCATCTCACTTGGGTGTGGAATTCATTGAATTGTGGCTGGATTGTGGCTGTGTCATTGTCATATAGATTCCCATCTCATTTGGGGTCTTGCTAATGTCATTCCTGGTTTAATATTGTCTTCAGTTCAAAGGTTTTGTTTTGGCAATATTTGTTCTCTTGATTGTTGTATATCATATTCAGGTAACCAATGACAGGTTATTGAGAATAAGTATTAGTTTGTTGTTATAATGTTATTTTTTCTTGGTAGTAGCTGTTCAAATTTTCTTGGCTCAAATAAGCACACTTGAATTTACTAGTCACATTTCAGTTTGTATCTCTTTCAATCATGCATTCTCAAGTGAAGATAAAACGAATCACACGTCTCATTTAGAATACTGAGATTGAGCTATCTGCTTTGGGCATGGGTATCAGATTGAAAGGATTGCAGGGTATCCTATAGCACAATGGTTCATGAAAATTTCCATTCCATCATATTTATGTGGCCACAGGCCATATCATACATTATTTCTCCTACTCTGGTCGAATCAGAATCAAATTGATTAAAACTCAGTGAAGATTAATTCCCTTAAAACATCAATCCAAATTTGAATTCAATTTCAAAACTCATCAAACAATCATCATCAATATCATATTCATTGTTTACATTGCAACATGCATATCCAACAGAATTTAAACACCATCAACAAGACATAAATCTGCCTTGACAAAATAATGAAGGGTGATTATCACCGCTACTTGGCGGAGTTTAAGACTGGAGCCGAGCGGAAAGAAGCCTCCGAAAATACTCTCTCAGCTTACAAGTCGGCTCAGGACATTGCAAGTGCTGAGCTTGCCCCAACACATCCAATCCGGCTTGGGCTAGCACTAAATTTCTCAGTCTTTTACTATGAAATTTTAAATTCTCCAGACCGTGAAGCGCAAAAGGCCTGTGAAGCATCACCGAACAACCAGACAAACTCTAGAAGTTCAAAGCATCACCAAACATTTTGTAAAACCATATTCAATAACGAGTCGCAGCATTTCACTACTGAAGAAGAATAACTCTCTGCAGCATATTTCAATTCTCTCACTTTATTTACCTAAAAATGGCTTCCCCGTTTCTCTAATGCCAAGATCGCGACTTCCTTCATCGCCAAGAAGGGAATTGATGAATCAACTAAGACCTCATGGGTACATGACCCAGTGAACGGATATTACCGGTCGGAGAATGAAGCCAAGGAGATTGATGCCGCTGAGTTGCGGGTGCAGCTCTTGAAGAACACAACCAGTAGCCACTAAATCGAAGATGAGCTAGATATTCTACAAAAAAATCAGCAGCAATAACATGTTCGTCGCCTGACGAATTACAATCCAGCCTCCAGGCGACTGTTCATCGCCGGACGGAGGTGGGGAGGGAGGCAATTCCTAGGATTTCAGACAGCCGAGTGAATGGATATTTTGAAATGTGAAGGAAAGGGTCTCCTGCGTTGGCTTTGCTCTTCCTTCTTTTTTCCCCCTTTTATCCTGCCACCTCATCTGTAAAGTTTATGTGAAATGCCTTCTGTAAGTGTAGCGTGGTCGTTTTTGCTTCGACTTGAGTTACTAGGACATCTGGCACTTTTTTTGCTTCGACTTGAGTTACTAGAACATCTGGCTTCACTTCATCTGAAAATTCTTCCCCAGCCTATCAGTTGGAGTTTCGACCTCAACTTTTTTGGCTGGCTCAACTACTGGAGGTTGTTTATCAGTTAATTCTGTAACTTCAGATTTCTCTGCTGGTTTCTCCTCTGCCAAAAAAGCTGGTTTTGAAATGTCTTCACCTTTAGACTCGTTTGAAACTTCTACTTGATCTACTGGTGTCGATTCAGGCACATCAACAATCTTTGACGTCTCCAGCTTTTCTTCAACGAACTCTACTTTAGATTCCACCTCCATTTTTCTAGTAGTTTCAGTTTCCAATTTCTCCTCTAACTGACGTTTAACGTCATTAGTTGTTGATTCTGAAATGTTGGCTGTATCTGGTTCCGGCACAGTATCTTTTGTCACTTTGAATCATCTTTAACGATAGCTTCTGCTGAGGGAGTATCCTCACTTTTTTTTTTCCTTCTCGACTTGCTGCAGTAAACGAAATAGACACGAATCAAGAAGTTTTCAGCATTCTAATAAGGTTACTGTTGTTTTGAAGAAGGAAAAGTAAAATCAAGAAAGCAAACAACAGATTAGACAGTTTTATACTTTCCCATTATTCTCGAACCCTATTTTTCCATATAGAAGGAACGTGAAAATGATGAGGGGCGGAGCCAGAAAGATATCTTAGGGTGAGTTGAAATTTAATTTTTTTTTTTTTTTTACATGAACTTGTACCATAAAAGATGCTCTATACCACACAAAATTTAATTTAAAATGTTAAATTCATGACTCATAATAATGTGGTCAGAATATATTTTTGGATACTCATAGCAAAGTTATAACAAATACATTTTTAACTAATAAAATTAAATATATATCATATTACTTATTTTGATAATAACTTCTATTTTATGGTCGAAATAAATAAATTTGTAACTTACAAGCATAAATAAGTAATATATAAAAAAAATACATTAAAAAATTTAATTACTTTTAAGCTTTGTCGAACATGTGACATTTCATATAGTTTAAATAAGTCATTTATCTTTAATCAATAAAAAATATTTGTTATATAATAAACTAATTTTATTATAAGTGAACTCTTTAAACTTAGTTATATATATTTGTGAGTGAAATAAAATATCTAACTTGGTAATGAGTTATTTGTGTATCATGAATATAGATAAAATAAAGTAGAAATTACTCAAAACCTTACTTTTCAATATTCCATTTCCAAAATCAAATCTCAAGTTTCATCTTTCCAAAATCATATATTTCATTTTTAAATATTAAATATCAATTATACAATTTTTATCACAAACCCTAATCAATTTTCCTCCTACTTCCCTCGTCTCTGTCTTCTCTCTCTCTCTACAAATGACCCCCTCTCTCTCTCTACAGACGAGCTCGACCCAAGGAAAGGCGATGAGAGCTACGCCGGTCTTAGAGCAACAGTGACGAGCGTGGCTTAGCCGATGTGCGACGATGAAAGGGAGCGCCGCTACGTGCTGTGAAACCAAGTGAGAACGCCGCGCCGCCGCATGTGAGATCACCGCTGGTTCAACCCCTCCGCCTCTTGCTCCTTTTGTTGATTCAACCCCTTCGCCCATAGTTGTTGTAGTGCGATTTGGCCGAGAGATGTGAGCGATTTGGCCGATCGGTGGATCTAGGTGGCGGTGGCTATGGTACGGTGCAGATAATGGTGTGGTGGTCGGCGTTTGTTTGTGGTGGTGGTGACTGGTGATTTGGGGCTTTTGTGGTGGCTTGTGATTGCGAATCTTGCGTTTTCGGTGCTGTGGATGCCGTGGTGGGCGGTGGTGTGTGTTTGTGCGGCTGTGGCTGTGCGATGGTGGGCGGTGGCTGGGTATGGGTTTCTGGCGATGGTGGAAGAGGTTGTTGGTGCCTGGAGATTTGATAAAGTTGATTGTCGTGATTTTTGTTGGCAGTTGACTGGATCTGGTAGTGGCTATTTGTTGGTGGTGGTGCTGTTGTTACGGTGGCGGCGATGAGCGGGTGAGGATGGTCACAGTGGTGGTCACGGAAGTCGGTGGTGGTCACGGGTTGGTGTTGTTGGTCTTGGCAACAACGATGGTGATGGTCACGGGAGTGGTCACAGAAGTCTGTGGTGTCACGAGAGTGGTCACAGAATTCGATGGTGGTGACCTTAAAATTGTGACTAAAAATTAATCTGCGATGGGGTGGTCACAGAAATTTGTAGTGGTCACGGGGGTGGTCACAAAAAAAATCTAACTGTGACTTTAAAATTGTGACTAAAAATTAATCTGTAACCAATAAATTTGAAAATGTGATTGATAGATAATTGTGACCTGTAATTTTTTTATCCGTTGCCAATGAAATAATATGTGACCTGATTTGTGACCTCGAAATAATATGTGACCTACAAAATTTTTGATCTGTGACCAAGAAAAAAAACGTGACCTATAATTTTTTTGATTTGTGACCTCAAAAATAATCTGTGGCCAATTAATTATGTATATGTGACCAATAATTGTATAATTATAACACCATTATATTTAATTAATAAAATAAATAAATATTTAATTAATAATATAAATAATTGTTAGAATCGAAAAAGTCACTGGAAAACTTCGCCGGAAGTCACCGGAAAGTTCGCCGGAGTAGGGCGATGATTAGAACGGTCGCCGGAGCGGTAGGGGTGGTGAATGTGGGATGGGTTAATTATATTATATTAGAATTAAATATTTAATAATAAATTAATTTAATAATTTATTATTTCATAAATAAAAATTTTAAAAAATCTAATAAAAATCTGATTTTGATAATTTTAAACTTGTATTCTTATTTTTGAAATAGACTAAACTTATATTCTTGAATATGTAATCTTCCCTCAAAAAAAAAAAAAAAAAAGAATATGTAATCTTCCTTAAAATAAATATGTAATTGTTGTAGAGTTTTAAACTAAATTTGAATAATTGAACATTGGGCTTGGGTTATGAATGAAGTTAGTTGGGCTAAAATTAATTTTTGGATTATGCTAAATTTTTATTCTTTTTTATTTTCACCATAAATTTGGGCTAAATTTTCCTTTTTTATGGGAAGATTACATATTCAAGAGTATAAGTTTAGTCTATTTCAAAAATAAGAACACAAGTTTAAAGTTACTAAAATCAGATTTTTTTAAAAAAAATTTTAAATTTTTATTTATGAAATAATAAATTATTAAATTAATTTATTATTAAATATTTAATTATAATATAATATAATTAGCTCATCCCACCTTCACCACCCCTACCGCTCCGGCGACCGTTCTGATTACCGCCCTACTCCGGCGAACTTTTCGACGACCGTTCCGGCTACTATTCCGATTCCGGCGACCGTTCCGATGTCGATTTTTCCGGCGACTGCTCCGCTATATTTTTTTGTACGATTAACATGTTTTTTTTACGGTCACAACTTAGGTCACAAGTTACATGTTACAAGTCACAACCCATGTCACAAGTCACAGCTCAAGTCACAAGTCAAGAGTCACAACCCATATCACAAGTCCTAGCTCAGGTCACAAGTCAAGAGTCACAGGTCAGGTCACAAGTCACAAATCAATCGCCGGTACCCTACTCAACCACTACATCCACTGACGAATTTCACAAATCGTTCCACCAAGCGTTGTCCACCCACACGCATCGTTAGATCCACCAGTACTAAATCCAAACAAAAATCACCGCAACCGCTAGATTCACTACCAACGTCGACAACAACTAAGATTCACCACTACTAAGCATTGCCGCTAAGATTCGACACCGCTGCTCAGATCAATAACGCTCTGAGCGCCGCTACAGCCGGAGTAGTTACAACCACCTCAAAATCTACCACAAAACCAACCAACAACAATCATAGAGAACCTCCATCTCCGTATCCACCACACCATCCTACAACCACCACCCAACAAAAAAACCCAAACCCACCACTGCTACCACCTCAAATCCACAGAGAACAAAGAACATACTAGAGGTCTTGGGAGTGGATGCCGCCACATTGGAGTGACGGCATGGAAGAAGCGACGATTGGGAATGGTAGCATCGGAGTAATCTAAGAAGTGGTGTTCACCACAAGCTGTAGCGGCGTCGAGTGATGCCGCTCTCATATCGTTGCCCGCAGTGCGGCGTCGCTAGTGGAGAAGAAGCGGTGCTCACACCGACGAGACACCTGTGAGCAATGGGGGAGTGGAGGCGGCGACGGGTGGAGATACTGTAGACGGCGAGAGGGTAGAAATGGGAGAGAGTTGGAGTGACGGTAGCGAACTGAACGGCTGGAGCAGCGACGATCTGAGCTGTTTTGACGCCGCAGCATCGGCCGGAGCAGTAACGGTCGGAGCAGATTCTTAGGGGTGTCGTTGAAGAAGAGTTCGCAGAGGGGTGCAAAGGGAAGAGGAGTGTTAGTTCGGCAGCAAAGCTCGCGCGATGACGACCAATTTTTTGCAGCTGCGGCGGGCTCGCAGCAGCCTTGCGCCGCCGTTCGACGCTGGAAGGGTGCGGTGGAGGATCGACGGCAGTGGGTAGAGAGAGTGTGTGTTAAAGTAAGAGAAGATAGATAGAGAGAGGTTATAAAAATGAAAGAGGGTTTGTTATTTTATTAAAATATTTTTTAATTAAAATAGAACATTTGATTTTGGAAATGTGAAACATTGTACCTGATTTTAGAAGTTTAAAAACTTAAAGTACTACTTTATGTAATTACCACTTTTTTTATATGCCAAACTTTAGGCTAGGCTATAGCCCCACCCCGCTCTCCATCCGTCTCTGAAAATGATAGTATGAAGAAAATATTTTTTTATTATACAATACAATAAACAAGATTTTCCAGCACTGTCGAATTTACCTTACGAGATATATCACGGAGTGAAATTACAAATAATAAATTTGTTTCTTGGCAAAAAAAAAAAAAGAAAATCCATCACGTTTGATATGCCATAATAAATGCATGTTACAATACACAAATAATAGGTTTTATGTTCATACAAAATTTGTATCCTCGTTTGATACGTCATGCTAAAAAATAAAATTTTAGCTTCTTCATCTTCCCTAATACAATCTTATGGAACATGGCCAATCTAAGGGAATTCGCATGATTAGGGAATTACTATATTAAGACAGGTTACAAAGGAATATACAACCAGATGATGGAATAGATTCTATAGATAGTAGATTAATTGACAAACAATGAGACCATGATTGACAGAGAATAATTCTTGAATCATGCGGATTCCCTTATAGCCAAAAGGATCACCAAGTAAAGATCACATAAAAGAAGTAAAAGATATATGAAATAATGCTATAGGATCAAGCTCAAATCCCGGGAGGACACGTGTCGACCTCGGATTGAACAGTTTGAAAAAAAATAAACACAACACCCAATCATTTTCCTACACATCACCATGTCTCCTTCTTACCTGTTTTTGGGCCTGGATGAGCAACATTATTGATGAAATCAAAGAAAGAAAAACCCATAAATCGAATAAATCTTTGGAAAAATTGCAGTCACGGTACTAAATCTTTCATTTTTATACAGACTTGACCCAAATCTATAATTAGTAGCATTCATAATACCAAACATTTAAAAACTCGCAATTAAAGTTCAAATGGATGGTTTGATAGTTTGACCATTAGTTTTCATAAAAAAAAGTCTCACCGGCCCATCCAAGAATTCAAAAGCTTGGGCTTGGCAATCAGCGAAGTCATAGCTCCGGCCAAAAGCTGAGAGAAAGAAAATTGACTTTGCTCGGAGAAGAAAATGGATTCAGATCAGTTTTTAAAACTGATTCAGGTACTAGAATGACACCAGATTCAAGTAAGGCAAGCGAGCGAAGGGCTTGTCGGAGAAGATTGGAAATTCCGAGGTTGAGGTCGGTTAGTTTTGAATCGACCACCTCAGCTTAATCGGTCGAATCTTGCGTAGTGGCAGGCTGAACAAAATTAATTTATCTTCTTCCTCGTTTTGCTGTAATTAATTTTGGTTTAGTTGGTTTTTGCTTTATTTAATTCTATTTTTGCTGGGTTTTGGTGTAATTAATCTATGGGGGCTAGATTGATTTAATTTTGATTTAGTGGGTTGGGTTGGGTTGGGTTGGGTTGGGTTAGATTGGGTGGGCAGTGGCGCCAATGGTGATGGTGAAAGATGGAGATGGCGGTGACAATGAAAGTGACTCCCTGCGGGGTCCCGCCCCAAACGGGTTGACTTGGTGGGGCGGGGTGGAGATGCCCCGCCCCGAATCCACCCTGTGAATAATTTAAAAAAAAAATTGTTTTAGATATTTTTTTTGTTTCTAATGCTTGTTTTGGATATTGATGTAATTAGTTTGAACATTATTTGTTTTGGATTTTAAAATTTACAAATTTTTATTTTAACTAAAAATAATAATAAAAAAATCAAACGGGGCAAGGTCCCGCCCCGCCCCGCCCCACGGCGGAGCGAGGGAGTGGCATAGTGCCCCGCCCCGTTACCATCACTAGGTGGAAGAAGATTTTATTTTATTTAATTAATATAATTATTTTATGTAGAATATAAAAGAGGTCAACTTTTGTCCTTTGAACTTGGTCAAAAGAGGTCAATTTTTTATTTTATTTTTATAGAGTCAAATTAATGGATGCCATTTATTTGGACTCCACATGCAAGTTTTAGAAAAGTTTGTTAGTAGTGTACTCACAAATTAAAGGTTTGGTCCAAATAAGTGCATTGTTTGATACTGTGACTACAATTTTCCTTAAATCTTTTGAAACTAGCCAGTAATTCAAGAAAAAGAAAAGAAGATATCTCACGACTCACAGGCCGTAGAATGCTCTGACACAACAGTTTCACTAGCCATGGAAGAGTTTTAGTTAAAAAAATATTGATAATTAATAAAGGATAATGATAGATGTACATCAAAGTGTACTAAAGGTGTTCATAATGGACACTCGACACCTTCCTATTGGAAGGAGTGCATGTGGGATCGGCACTCCCTCCAATGAAATGATGTCGGGTGTCCATTATGTACACTCTTATGTACTCTTTGATGTATAAGAAGCATGGCCCATTAATAAATGAGAGCCCATATTTTGATATGAATAAAATGGGAATTTTGCTGTCATTTTTAAAGTAAAACTTTATTGTGGGACAATTTTGGTTTAACATGCCTAATTTTGTTTGGCAAACCGTTGTCTGAATTGAATGGTATAGACGCTTCTTCAATAATTTAATCACATCCTTCTTAGTGCCACCACCACCTTTTAATCTAATTCAGGCTAGGGCTGAACAAAAGTTCCAAATCGAACCGAATCGAGCAGTTCTTCATAAATTAAATATCCGAACGGATATTTGAATCGAGAACCGATGGATTTGGTTCGGTTCTCGGTTCTAGACCAAGAACCAAATCTAAATAATTTTTGTAATTTTTAATATTAAATTAATTAAATAATTTAATTTTTTTCTAAACAAATTAGCAAATTTAAATAATTTTCTACTTTTTGGTATTTGTATATATTGAATTAATCTTATTGGACAGTTTATTATTTATATGTTTTTAAATTAGGCTACATTAATTTGTAATAGTTACGAATGAACATGTTATTAGTTATATTTATGTAGTATTGTTGTAAATGGTAAAAAATTTAATTATGGTACGGAACCGAACCCGAACCTGAACCCGAACGATTCCAAAATTATATTTGGACCCGACGGTTCAATTTATTAAATATCCGAAAATTTTGGATCAATTCGATTCTGAAGAGAACCGAACCGAACCGAACCATGTTCAGCACTAATTCAAGCTACCGATACAACAAAACAATTATAGGGGGTGTGTATTGTATTTGTATAATATGGTTTTTGAAATTCAGATATACGATTATCTTGTAGTTTTCGACATGTTAACACGAAAACGAGTTCATATAATTAAATTTATAAACCATGTTACGAAAATCGTTATTTTGGATATGTAACAAGTGGCTTGAGTTATGAAACTTTTAAGGGGTATGTTAAACAATCCAAAAAAATAAAGAAAAAGAAGCTAAGGTTTCATTGATTTTGTATAATACAATTAAATACAAAAAGATAATTTAACCTAGATACAAAAAGATTAAGGCATGTTCGGTAGAGATTAAAATTGGAATTAAAAATGAAAAATTAGCCGTTATGTTGACTTTTATTAGACGAGCCCAACAACGGCTAGATTTTCAATTTTAATTGAATTTTAAACACGATTGAACACACCCTATATATAAGCTAAACAAATGAAACTGAAAATACTATTGTACCCTTAATAAACAATAAAACAAAATAATCATATATTTCTTAATATTTCCCCTCAAACTCACGATGCGGCAGCTACAAGCATCGAGTGTTTGTCAACTAGAAAACAAAAATGGAAAATAGAATACGACTTTGTAAAGAAATCCGCAAGCTGCAAAGAAGAAGAAACAAATGGCAAAGTAATTGTGTCATGCTTAAGATGATGACGAATAAGGTGACAATCAATCTCAATGTGCTTAGTTCGTTTATGATAAAGCAAGTTGTAAGCAATCTGAATAGAACTCTGATTATCACAATACATAGGAGTGTTCTGAGAAGGAAAAACTCTCATATCTGTAAGTAACCAACGTAACCAAACAATTTCTTTGGTAGTAGATTCCATAACACGATATTTTGCTACCAAATAAGAATTGCCTTTTTATATGAAGATGACTCAGAGAGACAATGAATAAAAGCTAAAAAGGAAGTAAAAGATGAAGAATAACAAGAATAAACAAAATCTGGTAACTTTGTAGACTTACGAATGCGTATAGATTGACATAGAGGTGAATCCACGGTCTTAGACGGAGCTTGAGGGACCATAGGAGAAGATGGAGCTTCAGATGTGCCGGAAAGTAAAGTGTATGCAGAATTATCAGTACGAATTAGTTGTAAAGATAATGGGGTAAGAACATGAAAACGAGTATTTGAAGTACTAAAAACCTGAGATGACAAACTATCAGAATCGTCGGAAAAATGATCAATATGTATAAGATCAGATCTAATCAAATTATGAGTAGATGATGGAATAGAAAAGAAAGATATATGCTCGAAAAAGACAACATGACGAGACACGTAAAGTTTTTGAGTTATTGGATCAAAACAACGATACCCTTTTTTACTTTACCATAACCAAGAAAGACACAAATAGCATATCGAGATGACAACTTGCTGCGTTCTGCATGAGGACGAAGGACGAAAAACGAAACAAGTACAACCAAAAACTCTAAAGAAAGAATAATTATGGGCATACCCATATAACCTTTCAAAAGGAGAAAAACCTGAAATATGAGAAGATAGAATTGTATTAATCAAACATATAACGGTAAGAACAACTTCACCCCAAAACACACTAGGAACAGAAGCAGACAAAAGAGAGAGTGAACAGTTTCAATAATATGCCTATGTTTTCTTCAACAACACAATTTTGCTCAGAAGTATCTGTACATGAAGTTTGGTGAATAGTTTCATCTAAGTCAAGCAGCTCATAAAATTTATTAGAAGTGTATTCTCTACCTAAATCACACATAAAACATTTGATAATATCGAAATTTTGAGTTTTGACAAGAGCACGAAAGACTGTATATATCTCAAAGAATTCAGAACGATATTTCATTAAATAAACACAGTAATAACGAGTGTATCATCAATAAAAGAAATATAATATTGAGACCCTCCTTTTGTAGCAATAAGAGAATGCATACATCAGAATGAATCAAATCAAATGGAGATGAGGAAATAGAAATATTTCGATTAAAAGGTAAAGCTAAAAATTTTGACAATTTACATCCACTACAATCAGAAATATCACAAAATTGCAAATTTCCTAAAGCCCATGTAGAAGCCAAAAATCTCAAACGAGAAGGCGAAACATGACCTAGGTGAGAATACCATAAATAAAAACTAAAAGAAGAATGACTCAAACGAAAAGAAGACAAATCAACACTAGTAGCAGCGGCAGCAACTGCACTTTTAACTCATCCAAAATATATAGTCACTCTTCCTACGGCCTGTCCCAATCAGATTCTGAGACTGTAGATCCTACACATAACAAGAAGAAGGGAAAAATGTGACTAAAGTACCAGAATCACATAACTGACCAACAAAAACAAGATTTAATGTGAGTTTCGAAATATGATAAATATTAGGGAGAGACAAGTGATGTGTGACAACAGAACCAACACCTGCTAAAGGCATATGAGTGTCATCAACAGTCATGACAGGAATAGAAAACGAAGGAGACACAGAAGCAAATGATGAAGAATCTGGAGACATATGATGTGAAGCACCAAAATCCAAGACCTATACAGAATGTGGCATACCTGAAGAACTATGAGGCAACTGACCTACGAAAGAAGAAGTGGACATAGCTTGTGGTTGTAAGGAGAGAAACTTCTGAAATTGCTTACCCAAAGTACTAGGATCGGTGAAAGGACCTGATGAAACTACCACAACAGTATTAGACTGTGATGGTTTATAACCCTGATGTGGTCCATGAGCATTCAATTGTGCTTGGTTGCCAGGCTTCCAAGCTTGATATTGTTGCCGCGATTGATTCTACTGTCTCAACTTAGGACACTGAGTCTTCCAATAACCTTTTTGCTTACAGAAACTGCACTCGTCGGGAGCAACCCTTGCGTAAAACTTATTCTGATTATTAGAGAGTGACTTAGAAGGCACTGTTAACACATCAGGATTAGAAGTAGAAAGAATTCCCTTTTTAATAATAAGACTTGAGACGTATTTCTTCAACTAATAACTCACTGGCAACTGAGTCAACGGAAGGAAGTGGAGAACGATGTAAAATTGAATAAGTCCTTCAAAATCACTGCGAAATACCGTTAAAAACTTACAAAAGGAAATTAGATAGCGGAATATTCTAAGCCAATTTAGGGCTTGTGTGGGAGGGATTAAAATCAGATTAAAATTGAAAATATAGCCGTTATTGTTGACTTTTATTAGACGAGTGGGGCCCAATAACGGCCATATTTTCAATTTTAATTGGCTTTTAATCCCTCCCGAACGGGGCCTTATATACGAATGCAATTGATTTTACCCCCAAGAAGACGTACATATTTAAGAGAAAACAATTGTGTAAAAAGAAAAGGTTATGAACATAATTTTCTATTTTCAGTCCCATTTTTCTTATTGGTGACAGTTAAATTACAGAATTAAGAGAATATATTCAGTCCCTACTTAGTGGGGATCAAAATCCGATTTTTAATATATTTTGATAAAAATTAATTAATGTGTGATTGAAAAGTTGTGTGTCCCATTAAATATGCTATTAAAATTAATTATTAACTTTGATTTAAATTAATCCGAAGAGGGTTTTCAGTATAGACGGGAAACTAATATTAATATTCTTAAATTTTTTCTATCTCAAAAATTCAAATATAGATTGATTATTGAATCGATCCAATATGGCAACTATCTGCATGCAAGGAACATAAGTTTCACTTTCGACATTCAATCAGGATTCGATTGAGTCATAACGTTACAATCATTCTCTAATTCGGATTCATAGTTCTATCAAGAATGTAATTGCCACTTCGTATAAAGGTGAGAAAAAAAATCATCACAGTTTGCTTCAAATTCTTCATTCTCATTTAAGAAAATTCGTAAGAAGACATGGATCACCACTGGAGTAAAGGCAACATTCTTGGTTCAGGTACGTATGCTACGGTATATTTGGCGTCAAAGCTTGATTCTCGTCTTTCCCATTCCGTGGCCGCTGTGAAGTCCGACTATTATTATTGCACTTCACTGAAGAAGGAGGGAGAAATTCTGTACAAACTGAGAGGTTGCCCCGAGATCATACAGTGTTTTGGAGAAGATATAAGTATTGAAAAGAATAAACAAGTCTACAATCTTCTCCTTGAATACGCACCCGGTGGATCCCTCGCTGATCTGATAGAAAAAAATGAAGGAAAAATCCCAGAATCTCACGTTGCATGTTACAGTTATATGCTACTTAAGGGTCTCTCTCACGTTCATGAGAAAGGGATTGTTCATTGTGATATGAAACCTGATAATATTCTCGTTTTTCCCAGTGAAAATAGCAGTAGCATACAAAATCTCAAGATAGCAGATTTTGGAATGGCCAAGAAAATTGAAGAGGAGGAAGAGTTTATTCCAGGGTCATCGACCTTCAACAGAGGCGCACTGCAATATGCATCCCCAGAATCTATATCTAAAGGGATACACAAGCCGGTTACTGATATATGGTCTCTTGGTTGCATTATTGCGGAGATGATAACTGGCAAAACCATTTGGACTTATAAGGATGCAGAAGATTTGATCGAGCAAATTAAGTCTCGTAATCCGCGTACACCGCAAAATATTTCGTATTGCGCAGACGATTTCTTGAAATTGTGCTTGGAAAAGAATGAGCATCAGAGATGGACGGCCAACATGCTATTGAATCATCCATTTATTTTCATGAATTTGTCAGCATTGCCACCAAATTATAAGAATCCAGTGCTGCCTAATCCCTTTGGATCCGATAAATGGGTTTATACACTCGACCTATTTTCCCCTCCACGGAAGATTGAAGCACCTACTGATCAATCGGTTGATGTTTAGGAATCAGCAACATCCATTTATTGTCAAAATTGTGGTAGGCATTTACAGGTTAGAACTTGATTTTTGAATTTTCTTGATAATTACTAATTAATTTTGGAAATTAAGCATTTGTTATAGATAGAGAAAGTTCTGAAATTTTCTTTGTATGTTTACAAATTGAATTTTTGTTTGTTCTAACTTCTAATGAAAGAATTTGTGAGGTTGAAACACCAAGCTACCGGGCTCAGAATACTCCAATCGACACCACAATGAGAAACCCCAAACTCCAACCTAGACTCCAAATGGTTGCTCCACCGTCTATGCCCACACAGGAGGTTCTAAGGAAGGAATGGTGAAGAGTTAATAACCACAAGTTAGCCACAAAGGCAAAGGAGAGAAAGGGATGAAGGTAGCACACAGCCACAGCCTAAAGCACCGATTTCTCTCACGAGGTTATCACCGAAAACTCTAACACTGGGCTGCATAGTAACGGGTATAGGTATATATAGGATTAGGTTAGTATTTAGGTTAAAGCCCAATAACACAAGATAAGGCCCAAGTAGGAAATAAGGTGGGCCATCAACATACGGGAGCCTTCCAAGTTTGGGTCGGTTTAAGGTTGGTTTACCAAATTGTGGTGTCGATGTACTTTCAGTCATTTGGACAATGCCGACTGAATTTAGACAACGTATTTCATCATCGCCCGGTGAGGTCGTTTGACAACAATTTGCCTAACAAACCTCCACCTTGATGTCAAAGGACCTGCAAAGAAAGTTATTACGCATTAGTAATAATCCAGAAAAAAAAAAAGGAGAACCAATAAAATTGGAAATCATTTACCTCCACCGATGTTTAGAAGATCTTTGCAATTTCTAAACTTTACTAAAGGTATCACCTTAGTACCCATGTCCGAGGGATTATATTGTGTGTGAATTTTCTCAAGCCTTACCACTTCTTGAGACACAATATCTCTAATGAAATGTAGTCTAACATCAATGTGTTTGGTGCGTTCGTGAAAAACAGGATTCTTACATAAATGTATAGAAGACTGACTATCTGAATATACTACCACATAATCATTTAGAACACACAGTTCATGTAAAAGGCCTCTAAGCCATAAAACTTCCTTAATAGCCTCAGTAGTAGCAATGTATTCAGATTCTGTCGTGGATAGTGCAACTATGTGTTGTAACTGTGATTTCCAACTAACACAAGAGTTAGACAAGGTAAACACATAGGCAGAAGTGGATTTCCTGTTATCCCTATCCCGGCATAGTCGACATCAACATATCCTTTCAATTTATCACCATCGTTATTAACACCTATCTTTAGACCTACATTACATGTACCCTTTATATTGCTGAACGTCCATTTTATGGCTTCACAGTGCTCAGGAGCTGGATTAGTCATATTTCTACTAAGCGTGCTCCGTGAAAGCTAAATCAGGTCTAGTGCAAACCATCAAGTACATAACAGAACCAATCACATTTGAATAAGGAATTCTGCTCATGTATTCTACTTCCTTTTCATTACATGGAGCTTGATCTTTAGATAGTATAAAGTGACTAGCTACGGTGTAATATAGCAGTTTGCAATCATACATTCCAAATTTCTTCAACACTTTTGAAACATACGAGGATTGATGTAAAAACAAGATAGAATTTGACCTATCTCTTTCAATTTCCATACAGATTCTTCTAGCCTTTCCTAGATCTTTCATGTCAAATTCACCATTCAAACTTGTTTTTATATCACTTATCCATTTAGGCGATGAACCAACTAAGAGCATATCATCCACATAAAGTAGTAAGAACAAATAATCATTACTTGCATCATTATGTTGGAAGTAAAGGCAGTGATCAAACTTGCTACGATGAAACCATATAGATAGCACAAAAGAATCAAATCTTTTATACCACTGTCTAGGTGATTGTTTTAGGCCATATAACGATCTTTTCAAGAAACACACATAGTCAGGTTTTAGTTTGTCTTCAAAACCTCTTGGCTGATTCATAAAGATTTGCTCATCAAGTTCACCATGTAAAAAAGTAGTTTTTACATCAAGTTGTTCAAATTCCCAGTCAAAATGTGCAACCAATGCAAGTATGACCCTAATAGTAGTGTACTTAACAACTGGTGAAAAAATTTCATTGTAATCAACCCCCTCTTTCTGAGTGTATCCCTTTGCCACTAACCTAGCCTTAAACCTTAAGGGTTCAGAAGCACTAGTACCCTCCTTAACCTTAAAAACCCACTTACAGTCAACAGTAGATTTATCTTTAGATTTAGGTACTAATTTTCAAGTTTGATTCTTCTCTAAAGAACTCATCTTATCTTTCATTGCCTTAAACCACTCTTCAGATTGTTCACTCTTCATTGCCTCTTCAAAGGTCTTCGGTTCCCTATCAGCTAACTCCTCATAACTCGCATGAGCAAAAGCTAACTCGGATTCATAACCGAATCTCACCGGTGCTCTAGTCTGTCTCCTCTCTCTATCCCTAGCCAAGTTATAGTCTACTAGAGGATTCTCTTCTTCAGGGTATTCTTCTACTACTACTTCATCTCCATTCTCGACATCGAGGTTGTTGTTCACGAGTCTCCACCTCACTACGTATAACAGAATGAATGTGCTAGGTTTCCCTAACTCCACCTTCAGCTGACTACTCTCTTCACCTTGTATTTCCTCACTCACAGGTTCAGATTCAGCTTTCAAACATGGCATTTCGCTCTCATTTAATGTAACATCTCTACTCACAATGATTTTAACTCCCTTCTGGCTCCTATCCCACAACCTATACCCCTTGACACCTTCGGGGTAACCTAGAAAAACACATTTCCTAGCTCTAGGTTCAAGCTTTCCCTCACTCTGATGAGAAAAAGCAGTGCAGCCAAAAGTTCTAATCATGGAGTAATCACTAAGTTTACCAAACCATTTTTCATGCGGAGTATCACCATTCAATGCAGCAGATGGAGTCAAATTAATCAAATAACAAGCGATCGTAACGACGTAAAGACGCCCAAAATGACTTCGGGACTCCAGAACTTAACATCATGCAACGCGCTTTATCAAGTATGGTTCTATTCATCCTTTCCGCTACTCCATTTTGTTGGGGAGTGTAAGGAACAGTTTTATGTCTTGTTATTCCACTTTCCTTGCACATATTATCAAAATCAGTGTTACAAAAGTCTAGGCCATTATCAGTTCTCAAAAACTTGATCTTCTTACCAGTTTGGTTTTCAACTTGTCTTTTCCAATTATTAAATTTATCGAAAGTGTCGGATTTCTCTTTCAAAAGGTAAACCCACACTTTCCTAGTATAGTCATCAATAATAGACAAGAAATACCTATTCCCACCTACGGTGGGAGTGCTAGATGGACCCTACAGATCCGAATGCACATATTCAAGCATGTCTTTAGTTTTATGAACACTCGTGGAGAAAGTAATTCTATGATGCTTACCAAGCACACAATGGTCACAGAAAGACAAATCAGACACACAGTCATTTCCAAAAGCACCCTTTTCATTAAGAAGCTTAATCCCCTTAATACCCACATGTGCTAGTCTATTGTGCCATTTTTGTGTGTGATCAGACTTGGCGGAAGAGATAGAGGAGTCTAAACCTCTCATCACTTCCCCAGTGGTTATGTAAATATCATTTTTCCTAATACCCTTAATATAGACAAGTGCACCTTTAATCAATTTCAAAATCCCATTTCCAATTTTACCAGTGAAATCAGATTTCTCAAGTCTTCCTACTGAAATTAAGTTTCTAGACAATTCAGGGATATATTTAACGTCTTTTAAAGTATACACAAAACCAGTATCAAACTTCAACGTAATATCACCCATGCCAACAACATTGTAAGCAGAATTGTCACACAACACAACATGCCCATCATTTGATTCATACAAATTTTCAAACCAATCTTTATGCGATGTCACATGAAAAGATGCACCAGAATCAAGAATCCACTCATGAAAACGAGAATTTGCAGTTGAGTTTAATTCAGCAGAAGAAACAACAGAATTGGTAATCATATAGATTTCACCATCACAATTACCAGAGTCAGACGACAACACATTCACTTCGTCTCTATCTCGACCCTTTTGCTTATTTTTCTCTCTATAGCAATCTTTTAAAAAATGTCCCGTGTTCCCACAACCATAGCATTTTCTTTCCTTAGTCCTAGATTTGGATCTAGGCTTACCCCTGCTTTTCCTTCTATGTCCATTACTACTAGACTCGCCACTACTTTGGTAATCATTATGACTGTTTTGCCTAAACTGAGTTCTACCCCTCATCATGTGAATCTCACCGCTCTTCTTATCATGTTTTTCAGCCCTCATCTCCATCTCTTTACTTCTAAGAGAGTCAACGACAATTTCAGGTGTCAAGGTGTCCCTACCATACTTAATAGCATTTTTCACTTCACGATAAATATCAGGTATAGCATTCGATATAATAGCTTTGTAGGTTTTGTGCCGACTCTCCACAGTTAACAATATCTTGTACAAGTTTGTTAAACACATCTAAATTGTCATCAAGTTCTTTTGAGGAATCCATTTTGAAACTGAAAAATCGCTCAAGTAAGTAGAGCTTGTTGGGAGTAGATTTAAGCAAATACAAATCTTCCAATTTTTTCCAAAGTTCTTTAGTGGTTTTCAGTTTACCCACTTTTCTAAAGACTGCGTCAGACATGTGTAAAATAATGGAGGTGTAAGCAAGCTCATCAGCTTCTTCTTTTTGTTCTTTTGAAAAATCAGCGGGAAAATTGCCATCAATAGCTTTCGAAACTTTTTGTTGAACCAAAATACCTCGCATTTTCTGTTGCCAAATAGAAAAATCACCTTTTCCAGTAAAAGTTCCCAAATCAAAATTGTGCGTTGTCATTTTCAAACAGGAAACACAAAGACACAATTAAGCCACACAAAGTAGACCTAGGTTCGCAAATATACACCGTTTTAAGATTTTCAGGGTTTCGTAAGATTCACGATTTTAGATCAAGGAAATTTTCAAAACGGGTAAGGTCTAGGTATTCTAGGGACTTATCGATGCAACTAGGAGGATAATCAACAAAACAGTTTCACTCACAATATATCACAAACGATAATATGCTGAAATTAACCAAAAGAGCAAAAACACTTAGCAAACGGAAAAACAGTTAATTCCTAATTTCTAGCACAAGCAATGGTTACCCCACACGGTAACCCCAATCCTAATGTCACCCCACACGATGACGCGCTAGTGCTGAAAATTAACGAGAGGATCGACGATTTACCGGAAGCGGACTTGTACGAGTCCGTAATTATCGAGAGTCGCAATTCTTGCTTTAGGCCGCAATTTATGGCCTAAAGTAATTCAGTAAAGTGTTGTGCAGTTGCAGTCCCGATTCCGTATCGACCACTGAAGGGCAGAATCGTCCAAACTTTTCTGCAAATAACCGCCGTAGCGCCGCTGCCGGAATCCACCGCCGCCGATCGCCGCCGCCGGAGAGGACCCGAACCACCACTAGAACCGCCTCCCCCTGCTGGTCACAGATCCAGCCTCAATTTTAGGATTGGGTTTGCGGATTGGCCGGAATTTGAAAAAAAGAAGCCGGCGGTTTCTTTGAAGAAATCGCACCTTGCGATTTGGACGACTTCCCTGCCGTCAACCGGCGAGCTCACACTGCAGAGCTCGATTATGAGCTTAGTTTTTCCGGGTAGTGGATGGGTTGGCTCGAATGTGGACTTGCAGGTCCGGTTTTGAGAGGAAATCGCGAACTGCCTCTTCTCTTGGTTCGATTTCGACCCTTTTGAACCAACCAATGGCTCTGATACCAAATGTGAGGTTGAAACACCAAGCTACCGGGCTCAGAATACTCCAATCGACACCACAATGAGAAAACCCAAACTCCAACCTAGACTCCAAACGGTTGCTCCACCGTCTATGCCCACACAGGAGGTTCTAAGGAAGGAATGGTGAAGAGTTAATAACCACAAGTTAGCCACAAAGGCAAAGGAGAGAAAGGGATGAAGGTAGCACACGACCATTCTAAAAGCACTGATTTCTCTCACGAGGTTATCACCGAAAACTCTCACACTGGGCTGCATAGTAACGGGTATAGGTATATATAGGATTAGGTTAGTATTTAGGTTAAAGCCCAATAACACAAGATAAGGCCCAAGTAGGAAATAAGGTGGGCCATCAACATACGGGAGCCTTCCAAGTTTGGGTCGGTTTAGGGTTGGTTTACCAAATTGTGGTGTCGATGTACTTTCAGTCATTTGGATAATGCCGACTGAATTTAGACAACGTATTTCATCATCGCCCGGTGAGGTTGTTTGACAACAATTTGCCTAACAGAATTGCATGTTAGCATGAGAACTACAGTTTCAAACCTTATAATCAAAGACTGGCTAGGTTGCAGGATCGGTGATGAGTTTTATATCATCTTATACAATTTGATAATAAACAATAGATAATACTTAATTTATAAAAGATAAAAGTGTGACAGGAATTGGAGATTATTAAATGATTAATAATTTCTCTCTCATTATATTATTTCCATAAAATCTATCTTAGATAGAGTCTTCCTCATTTTTAATGTCTATAAAGGCCGTAAACCTCTTGTTCCCGTGAGATTAGTCGAGGTGCGCGCAAGCTGACTCGAACATCAACGGTTATCAAAAAAAAAAAAGGTCTATGAAAATCTATGAAAATAAGGAAAGAATAAACCATGGCTCCAGGGGTTCGTAATTTCCTCCATATTTTTCAGTCACAACCATCGTTCTGGTCACAATCAACATCCTGCTTGTCATAGTAGGCAAGCGATTGGAAATGATTAATGCATGCAAAATTGCGACCTCAATATTAATGTTATTATATTCACGCGACATGTGAAATTATGGTTTGATAACATGTGTGACATAAAAATGTAATACAACAATTTTGACTTTTGTTATTTATACGTGCCACCTTTGTAACGTTTGACAATGACCGTAGGAAAAGAGAGTGTATTTCTTTCCCAATAATAGTGAAACGGTCACATTTTCTGTGGTTTGAATTTCAAAAACTAAATATCAAATATACATACATTACCGTAATTAGCAAGATTGAGGATAAAACATAAATATATACTCAGAAATGATCTAATGAGCACCGGTGCTCATCTTATCCTAAGCACCAATGAGTTGGCACATTAATTCATTGGTGGATTGGAACTCACAAAATCTTTATCCACCAATGAATTGATGTGCCAACTCATTGGTGCTTAGGATAAGATGAGCACCGGTGCTCATTAGATCATTTCTGATATATACTAAAATTATAGTTAAAATTAGTTTTAAAAGCATTAATACCTAATTTCTTTTACAATTAAAACTTAAAAGCATGATTTTCTCTAATTTGAGAGAGAGAGAGAGAGAGAGAGAGAGAGAGAGAGAGAGAGAGAGAGAGAGAGAGAGAGAGAGAGAGAGAGAGAGAGAGAGAGAGAGAGAGAGAGAGAGAGAAACTTTAAAATGGGTTGGCAACCCAAAGCAAACATTGGACTTTTGCTCACCTCAAGGTAATGAAGCTTAGTAAATCCTTAATGATGTCTTTAAAAAATCTTTTAAAATGACTTTTATTCTAGAAAAACCAAAGATAGTTTAGGAATTGAACCCTGAGGTGACTTGAACTCGGATTAATGTAAAATTTCGCTCTTACCATTTGAATTAGATCTTGATCACAAATGATCCAGGAGTTGAATGTACTTATTAAACATGTCCAATTGACAAAAATTAGGACCACAATTTGTCTAGGCCCAACTTTTATGTGATCATTTCAGTATCACTATAATGTTTAAAGTTTCTATGAAAATGTGACAATAGGTTTCTTCCAAAAGAAAGAGAGAAAATAAAGATGACAACTGGGCCCAAAATTTAGCTATGGCTATCTAATTATTCCACGGGCTGCGAAGAGTGGCCCACTAATAGCTCTACTTTCTTATAAGGTTGGCCAACATATTCCTGGTTGGCCCAGTAATACCTTTTGTTGGCAGAACACCACAAAAATAGCTGGCATTCATTTTCAAAGTAAAAAATTACTTTTAGTGGAAATTACAAGAAGGCCTACTTTTCAAGTTCCAAATTCAAAAATCAGATTTTAAGTTTTAATATTCAAAAATCAGATATTTTATATATAGATACATGCTTTTTATAAATAATTAAATTTTAATAATAATATTATAAAAATTAAATTATATACACCCCACCCACACCATAAATCCCTAATTTCTTACCCCCAT
The DNA here is from genome assembly GCA_035079005.1 of Fraxinus americana. Taxonomy (NCBI): domain Eukaryota; kingdom Viridiplantae; phylum Streptophyta; class Magnoliopsida; order Lamiales; family Oleaceae; genus Fraxinus; species Fraxinus americana. The sequence continues at coordinate 4,699,066 of CM068714.1, read as the reverse complement.
TCACCCCGTCTCTCTCATCTAGTGGTGGCAAATGAGCCGAGCGGCTCGTCGGCTCGCTCGCTCGGCTCGTACTGTTCACGCCCACGAGCCGCTCGGGCTCGTTTTTTAACGAGCCCGAGCACGAGTCGAGCGGGCTCATGGACTAGACGAGCCGAGCCCGCTCGGCTCGTCACTGTTCACGAGCGGCTCGGCGAGCGGCTCGGCGAGCGGCTCGCCGAGCCGCTCGTGAGACGAGCCCACGAGCCAGGCTCGTGGGCTCGTCTTAGACGAGCCCACCCAAGTAAAAAAAATAAAAATAAAATTAAAAAGTGACCAAACGGTCACTGAAAAAAAATTTTTTTTTTTTTTTCTACTTTTCTCCAATTCTTCTCCTATAAATACCCAACCCATTACAACATTTTTTTCCCACCAAACTTTCATTCTATACTCTCTACTCTACAATTTACAATTTACAAATCATTATCAACAATTCTATAATTCTCTTCTACATTTTTTTACATTATTATCTTCATTTTACAAATTCACATTTCTACATTTCTACATTTCTACATTCTATTTCAACAATTCACAAATGGATCCACGAGCATTTGTTGAAAACTTGTTCGGTATGGAAGGTGAAACACCTACCCAAAATCAATTTGGGAATGAATTTGCCGGTCTCAACCAACTACCAATTCCAGAAGACATTGACGATTTCGACGTTCGTGAAGGCGATGCCGATCCGATTGATTTGGATGACGTTGATGTTGATCCCAGTGTTCCTATTGATTTGGAATAAGATGAAGAACCATCACTAAATATTCCCGATGCAAGAGGGAAGAGAAAGGGGAAGAAGCAGGCAAAATGTTGGGACCATTTCAAATTGGTTAACACTGGTCGTGTGATCGATGGAGTTCCAGAAAGTAAAGCAGTATGTAAATACTGTCAACAACGACTGGCATGGCAAAAAAAAATTGGAACCACTCACCTCAACCGTCATTACAAAGCATGTGCAGCCAAACATGGGCTTCTTGAACGTGGACAAACGCAACTACAGTTTGGTACTAGTAGAGACGGTGCTACTACTTCGCCACTTTCTACGTGGATGTATTCGGAGGAGGAAGCACGAAAGGGAATGGTGAAGTTCGTTGCTGCGGCAGAGCTGCCACTAGCAATAGTGGACAACAAACATTTCGTAAACTACGTCAAACAATATCTTCAACCAAGGTACGTTGGGGTAAGTCGAAATACTCTTCGTTCTAATACAATTGAATATTTTCTTAATGCAAAGCGATTATTGATTGGGGATTTAGAAAAATACGAGGGTGTCATATCTTTAACTTCGGATTTATGGGAAGGGATTAATAAGAGAGGTTATATAGCTGCAACTGCACACTATATAGACCCACTTTGGGTTATGCATAAAAAAATTATTGCTTTTAAAATAGTTGAGTATCCTCATAATGCTAACACTATATTTAATGCAATTATGTTAATAATTAAAGAATATAAATGCGAGAGTAAAATTCGTTCTTTTACTTTTGACAATGCTTCTGTAAATAAAGTAGTTATCGATAAATTGCATAGAGTACTTCAACCCGATTTTGGTGGTTATTTATTCCATATTCGATGTGTGTACCATATTTTTAATTTAATTGTACAAGACGGTTTAAAACATGTGAAGGACGAAATTAGTCGAATTAGGAATGCACTTACGTATATCACGATTACACCTAGTAGAAAACAATCATTTGAAGAATTTTGTGAACAAGTTGGGAACTCTAATACAAAAACTTTTATTACTGACGTAGGTCATAGGTGGAATTCAACTTACTTATTATTAAAATCATGTGAAGGTTTTGAACCGTTTATCACTGAATTTTATAACAATAGGCATATTACGGCATTTACTACGATGATATCTTAAATGAATCCGATTGGAATACGGTTTTTAAAATTAAGAAATTTTTGGAAAGTTTTTATACGTCTACGAATATATTGTCTGGTGTTTATTATCCAACTAGTTGCATGGTTCTTGAACGTCTTTATATAACTGCTAGGGCTTTTAATAGATATCAAAATGACCCTGATTTGCATGCGGTTATATATGCTATGGAATTAAAATTTAGAAAATATTGGGAAGAATTACCTATGTTATTTCCTTTAGCATGCGTCATGGACCCCCGATATAATTTATCGGGTACTAAATTTATAATTGACCAAATTTCAAATGCTTTAACTTTTAATATGCCTATTACTTATAGGAATTTGGAACAAACGTTAACTGAGATGTATGAATTATATGCTTCAAGAATAGGTACACAAGTTACTCGTGTACCTACTCCTCCTCCCACTAATATAAACGATGACGACGCTGAAGTAATTAATTTATTAGAAAACATAGACTCAATTAGATATGATTCAACTGCATATGCATATGGTTCCTCTAGTAGTAGTAGTATGTCTTCCACTGTATGTACTCAAACTTCGAGTAGTAGTCCAAATGCGTTGTCATCTGAATTAATTGATTACTTTCGTTATACTATGCCTAGTAACAAATCAGTTAAGAAAAGTTCAGAAGATGTAATCGAATTCTGGCGAAATAATGAACGTCGATGGCCAATTGTTTCTGCAATTGCAAAAGATCTACTAACACCTCCGGTTAGCACTGTAGCTTCGGAGTCTGCTTTTAGTGCAGGGAAGAGGGTTCTCTCTGAAATTCGAAGTCGACTAAAAGAAGATATTTTGAAAGCGTTAATGTGCGTGAAGGATTGGGAAGACGCTAATTATCGAATTCAACATAAATATGCCGAAATTGCATGTAATCAAGTAAGTGATATTTAATTTCAATACATTCATTACAAAATTTTATTTTCATACATTTATAATTTTTTAAAAAAATTGTACACGTAAAAAGTTTTTCGTGTACAATTTTAACTCCGCCTACACGAAATTGAAGTAGCCGGTCCCAAGCCCGGATAAAGGAGGAGGGTTTATCTTTTTTTTTTTTTAAATAAATGTATATTTACTATTTTAAAAATTATAAATGTTTTGACGAGCCCCGATAAATGTTTTGGAAAATATATATTTAAAAAAAATAGAAAAAATAGACTTGTAGTAGTAACGTTATTTATTTTAAAAAAAAAAAAAAGAGGCGAGCCGAGCTTAAGCTCGGCTCGCCGAGCCGCCCGCTTTGGGCGAGCTCGGGCGCGAGCCGAGCTCGCCCAAACGGCAACGAGCCGAGCTCGCGCTCGGCTCGTTGCCGGCGAGCCACGAGCTCGGCTCGTGCGAACACGAGCCGAGCTCGTTCGTCAATGGGCCGAGCCGGCTCGGCTCGGCCCATTGCCACCACTACTCTCATCCCCGTCTCTCTCCACGACTGTCGGCGTTTTCTCTCCATGTTGCTGTCGCTGCCGGTGACGTCTTCTCGCATTCTACCCCCTCTCCTCCCTTCTCCTCCCCGTCCTTCCCTAATTCAAAACTGCTATAAAAATTAATTTGATGAAGCTGCCCTAATTTGCAGCAACATCGCGACGCTGCTCCCGGGGTTGTTGCGTCGCGACGCTGCCCTAATTCGCTGTCGGTGTTCATTGATTTTTTATTTTTTATTTTTTGCTGTGGTTTTTTGGTCGCGATTTATGGTTGGGTTAATTGTGGGGGTGGGGGTGGGTTAATTGGGGTGTGTGTGTGTGTATATATATATATATATATATATCTTTTTATATTTTTTAATATATAAATAAATATTTATAAATATGTGTATGTATATGTCAAAAAATCTGACATTTGACATGTGAAAGTTGTTTTATTATTTTTGAAATAGGGTAAAAATGAAGTAGGATAAATGAATTTTTCCCTTACTTTTGACCACACATTTTGTACGATCCATAAGTACTACCTATCTTTTCTCACCTCGCATTTTTCAAAAAGTAATTTTTTAGCTAATTAAAATGATACCCGTATAGAGAAATAATATGGATTATAATATATTCAAAAGACTTTAAAGATGTTCCCTAGTTTAGAGAATCAATGTTAAAATCAGCAAGAGTAAATTATTGATTTCAATACTCTACTCTTCAAATGATTTAATTTATATTTAAATTAATTGGTCGTTGACATATAAAAAATAAAAAAAGTGTTGACTAAAATATGAGAAAAAATTATTTATTTTTTTTTTGAAAAAGGCAAAATGAAGAGTCAAATAGTGAGTAAATTTTTCACTCTAAAATTCTAAATTTTACTATACATAAAACCTAATTACGTTCACCAACTACCATCACTACTCTCCATGGCAAACCCATCCCTTTTTCTCTCCCCCATACCTCCACCACCACTCACCCACCCCCCTCTCCTCTCTCCTCATCTCTGAACCATCTTCACCACACAAATATTTAAACCACTTTTCTCCATGTTTACCGCCATAGTCACTATGACAAGAATCAAAACCCTAGCTCCTCCATCGACGCCATCTTCATCATGTTTAGATGTAAAAACGTATATGTTTCGCCACGAAACAAGTTTGTTTTTTCAATTAGTGAACACATGTTTACCATTCTTTTAGATTTGTTCATTCAAAAGTTATGTTTATGGTTTTGCTTTTGTATATCTTTACCAATTAGGTATGGGTGGTACAAGGAGGAGGTGGTGATCGACAAGGGTGAGATGGGATTTGGGATAGGTGATGGTGGTGGTGATGGCCATCGATGGCCGTGGCATTGATGTAACAAGAAATGTTACGGTGTGATTGCAATGGGGGGGGGGGGGGGGGGCATGGTGTTGTTTTGACGTGGTTGACGACAGTGATCAGATAGTAATGTTGACGTTGAAATTAGCAGCAAAATGTTTGGAACACACTGTTACAAATTACGGGGACTACGACGGTGAAATTCAGGATGGTGAAATGTTTACAACACAATTTTACAAAATGTAATGTATTGTGTTACAAAATTTATTGTAAAAAATTAAACTAAAAAAGGATTTTAAAAAATAGTATTTTTTTGAACAAAAAATTTAAATGAAAAAAATGGAATTAGATTTAATGGGTTTGAAGGGTGGTTAAGAGTTAAGTTACCTTAAAAGGAAAAAAATGAGGTTTTTTTCTAATTGAACTCACTATATCTCCAAACATGTTTTCAATCTTTAAAAAGTAATTTTTATTTTATTATTTTTTTTTTACTTATGAGTAAACTTTTTACATATTTTTAACATTGGGATGACTTCCGATGAGAAGTTGACAAATAATTTAGCATTGCATTTATTGACAAGACTCGGCTGAAGGAACCCTCCAATTAGAATCTTAAACAGTTGATTTAGGGACCATAACCTCTTACCCAAAACTTGAAAAAGGGCTATCATTTTTCCACCACAAAGCAAAAAGTATGAATGTAATTATTCAAAGTAGGGGGACAAAAGGAGCAATTCAACGACAAAACATTTCGTAATTGATTGAGTTTCAAGGCTTTACAACCTTTAGATAATGGTTATTAATAATAAAAATAAAAAAATTAGGTTTTAAACTTTATTAAATTGTTCCAAGCTCATTTCAGGCTCGTTTGACAGACTTGTAAAATTAAGAGATTGTTTTTGAATATATTTAGATGGTTTTTTTTTAAAGTATTGACGCATGGAAGATGGGATGTTAGATCAGATATCGTTCTAGAAGACGAAAGAACAAAACAATTTTTGGAATTCAAGTAATATTATTCATTGACTCCCACAAAAATCGCTAAAAGGCCTTTATATAAGCATTACAATAACCCCTAAAAACAAAAAAATATTAAAAAGCGCCAAAAATAGCTGAAAATCAAAACGAATTATACTAAAAATAACAATTTAAAGGCTTAAATGAAGGAATTTGGCTAAAATCCCGAGATCTCGAGCTTTGGCCCGAGTCCAATTTTTCGGGCCGTTTCCAATCAGACTACCAAATTTCAACCACATTCCGACGCCGTCACGATAAATGACCAAAATACCCCTGGCACGGGCTAGACCCGTCCTACATCAAGTACTTTGTCTGATTAGAAGAACTTTACAAAAAACGACATAAGGTAATTTTGTCGAGAAATTCCTCGACAAGAAGTAGAAGCAAAAACAGAAGCCCATTTCCTTATATTATCTAGAAGTGAAACTAATTTTTTTTTTTAAACATTTTCAAAGTGTGATTATGATTGTATAGTGACTAGTCGAGTAAGAATCTATTAAAGTAATCATTGTTTTCGAGATTTTAAGTTTCCATATATGGTAATTATGGTGTAGTAAACCTCATTGCTCGTGTCATCATTATACTTATTGCTTGATAAGACAGAAGATAATTAAGTTTTTTTAGTTATTATATAGTAACTAACACTTGTTAAGATATCCATGTGATTATGTTTCCTAATAGTGTACTGGTTCAACATAATTGGATGTGTTAAGGTCCTCTCAAATGGACCCCTAATCAAATTCATTCAATTTCAATGTTCCCCACGAGCAATGTGGTGTGTTTCCTATTTATAATTTTAGTTTCTCAATTTGATTTAGATTTTAATTAAGAATTAATCATCTGCTTCTCATGGGAATATCCAAAAAGGTATTTCATGGAAAGAAGGCTGGCTCACAAGACAAGAATGAGAACTATTTCAAGCGATTCAATTCATCGATTTATTTATCGACCGGATTAGTAGCTCAAGCCCTTTCCTACGCTTTCGAAATTTCTTTTTCATTCAAACTTTTTAGAGTCCGCAAGCCACGAAGGAGTCCCCTTTTTGCCCTTTGGCTGGTAATCACATCGGCCATAACGTGGTCTATCACCTCGGTTGGGGAGAAAGTAAATCAATTTGATTCTTCTCAAATAAGAATTTTCGTCATTTGTGGATCACTCGGAATGATATTAAGATAGAATCTCAATAACGAAATGATATTTCTTATTCAATTGAGTTCATCTATAGTTTTCTAGCTAACTAATACTCTCCACCCTTCCTAACTTGCTCTACTCCAAGAAGCTAGGTTTTGAACCACTAAGTATAAGTTTAAAGGCGGAAAGAATACTTTTAAAGCGACTACTTTGGTGCTTGGTAAGGGTTAGTAATTTGACTTTTTACGGAGGTCATCGTTCTCAACTTTTTGTTTTGTGTGAAATAATTAAAGCGTTGACTTACTCAATTTTCTTTATAAGTAAGCATTAACATGAATCGAGCTTGAAACTTTATGTCTTAATCCAATTTAGTGACATGTAATAAGAAGTAGACATAAAGTATTATTCCATTAATTGAGGTATCTTATCACTTAGTTGTCTCTCTTAGTTGTAAGAGCTCAAGATTAAATGAATTTGGAAACAAAAGGTGGGAACTTCCATGTGTTCAAAGACATATAGATTAGGTCATTGATTTCAAGTCATTAATCGATTATCTTCTTAATTGATTTTTATTTGTCATTTTAAATCCTATTATATCGTGTCACATCCTTCCGTATATGGTGCATATGGTTATTATCAATAGAACACGGTTGTCAATTCTAGCTTTCATGTCCCAATTGATCGTCCTCGTTTAATTAATTTTTGTGATGTCAAGTTGAAAGTCTTGAAAGGTCAAATTGCAAACTTTTTTTTAAATACTTTTCTTCCTTTGTTGAACAAATTTACCAATGAATTCATGAGGCGTTTGTACATGTAAAACCTTGTGACCACATGTTACTTTTAGGCTATGTTCGATAGCCCTTTTTTTCCACAGAAAATGGTCCATGAAAAGGTTGTTTGATAGGTTTTGTTTGCCACTGAAAAATAATTCCACCCAACCCCACACGTGCACCAATTGAAGGAAACCATTTTCCCACCATTTACAGGTTAACTTTTTTTTTTTTAATTTGGCAATGGACACAAATTTTATCACCAATTGTAAAAAAAAAAAAAAAAAATCCGTTTGATGGACAATTTCTATAAAAAAACAAAGCCAAACGAACACCAAAAGATCCAAAATTTAAATATTTTCCACGTGGAAGATTATACCAAACAAACACAATTAATTGACAATTTTCAAGAAAATAATTTTAGGCAATTCAATTCCCTGTAATTCATTTTCTTTCCACCCAAACTCCACTCTTACAATCAAACGGATTCTTAGATGATTATTTTACTTCGTTCAACATCACCATCTATATTAATTATCATGTCAATACTACATGGAAGATGCTCGATATACTCCATGTAGATTTTATATTAGCTCAAAATATTACTTACAAATGACGATCATGTCAATACTACTTACAAATGATCAGGTCAATACTATATATTCCATGTAGCTTTGAATATTGTGTCATGAAATGGATAAAAAATAACCGAAGTAAGAAATTTAAATGCATGAGATTTAAAAATTAAATACATTTTTTTTTTACATAACCTAATATGTTCACTTACAAGTCACAATGTATTTAATTAGAATGAAGATTTTGAAAATGATTGAAACTGGTCCCCTAGTTTTTAAGTGGTTCATTGAAATTCTATTTTGTTGCCAACTAACACGTAATATTTGATGTTAAATTAAAAGGTTGAATGTGAATATGATTGGAAAATGTGAATTTTGCAACTATTGTTCATGACTCTAATGTAATAAACCCCATATCATATGTAATCAAGATCAAGTGTACTTCTACGTTGTCATTGGACTTTAACTCGAAAATCAGAAATAAAGCATTTCGGGGTCTCCTTGTTTCTTAATTTGAAATAGAACACGTTCTACCTTCTAATTTCTACGTTTCATACTTTTTATAGGAATTAAATATTTGCTCAATGTTATCACCTCATTTTTCCAACAAAAATTGACCAAGTGTTCAAATTAAGGGACCAATGTAAAAGTTGCCCTAAAGTTGTGGTACAACTTATTTTATTTTACTTTTGAAATAGGTAACGACAGTACAAATTTACAAAGAAACTTTTCAACTTTAATTAACATAATTTAGCTTCTATACGTCGTGGCGGCATCCAGACCGAGAAATTTTATGTTAAATTGAAGTATTAAAACCTGCACCTCTCCCTCAAAAGGTGTACAAATAGAAAAAGTGCTTTCACTTTTACTTTTTTTTCTTCTTTACTTTTGCAGCATATTGAAATGATACTTTTGACTTTGTTATATATCAACAAATTTTCATCACGTTTTTGTCGATCCATATGTTACCTACACACTCAGACAATAGTTATCATCAAAATTACCAAGCTAAGAAAAGCGTTGGCAATCATTAGCACCCCGATGATTAAGTTAACAAAGTAATACGGGGATTAGGTATGGGAGAGATAAGCACGTATAAATCTTTCTAGAGTTCAAAGAATAGCGTACATGTATCGTATCTCTATTTATAGAGGAAGAGTTCTTGTGAAGCAAGGCATTAGGCATGTAAGGCTATTTCCACATGCCGGTTCTCATTGGTTCATGTGACTCCTTGCTAGGTTTTCTTCGGTTTGTTTCCTTCTTCAATCGGGTTTCCATATAGAGACTTGTTTTCTAAAAGAATTTCTTTGATTCACAAGGATCATGTACTAATTTCAAAAACTGATTACAGGAATTTCCTTATCATCTGCTTCCTTCTTAAGATAAACGAGTGTAAATTTGATTACCATGTTTTACAAAATGCGCTCAACCGATAAGTGTTTATATGAGGCGATATTGTGTGAAGATCGACGTACTGCAAAGGCAAAGTGAGATGGGTCAGGGCCTTCGCCTGGCGTGACGAAGAATGTGGGAATTTGCCTGGAAGCCTACGTGACTTTTACTGTCACGTTGCCATCCACATGGAACCTTTGCAGGATTCAGGATGTAACAATAGTGTGGGACTAATGGTGCAAAGTTATCAAGTTAGTGGGTTGAAATTAACAAGCTAAAAGTTGTGGAGTTGCGACTTTACTGATGGAACACAATTTTCATCATATTGTGCCACGTGTCCCAATTGGAGCCGTCGATTGCTGTCCCTCCTTATGACTTGATAAAAGCACAAGGTTGTATCATCCCCACTTGTATAAGATTGCACCAACCAGTTGAATTAATTTTTATCTCTTGGAGTTTTCCTTTAGCAGTTTTGATATTGAGTGATAATTCTGAGTTAATATCTCTAAAGGATACTCGTCTTCTTATTTTCGAACTTTCGGGGATATAATGTTTACGTTCTTTGGGACCTCATCAATTAGTCTCACTAAATATGATTAACTAGTCTCCTCTTCGGTGTATTAATTTATTTATTCAAACTCAATTCTCATAAATAATTCGAACTGAATCAAAATTAATTTAAAAACAAATCAAGTCGAGGGCGACCAATCACAAAATCAAAAATGCTTCTCAAACAGGGCCAAAAATAGGAGGCTGAGATCGATGCCCTCAGTCCTTGATTTGAATTATTGCAATTGAAATCAAGAGCTGAGGTGCATCCACCTCAGCCCCTGTTTTTAGCCATGTTTAAGTAGCATGGTTCTCAGAAAATTATACACGGCCGTGGTTGATATAGGATCCACGATTGGTAGACCAAGGGCAAGGGTGGATGTTAAGTGGATAAAAGGTGCATCGTCCTTTTGCTTTCTACTACTAGTACGGAATTGATGTACAGAAAAATTGACTTGTTGATTGGCTGGCTATGGCTCTAAAGGCCAAAGATTTATAGCGACACCCTGTAATGGACATATGTTACTCAATCTCATCTCCAGCACAATCTTCTCTCGTATGGTACCATCCAAAATAAATATTCACAATTATGGTTGCACGCTGGAGCTTACTTTTAAATAAAAAATGACTTTGAGACCCCCCACCCTCAAAAAATTGTAATTACAAATCATTTTTAACGTTTTTGTTAACTATATGATCTTAGAAAGTTTCATTAGTCGTCGATGTTAGGAAAGATAACTTGATTCTACAAGTATTGCAGTGTCGTGCTATTTAGCCCCTTAGGTAGTCCCTGTTTAGTTTATCTCGAAATCATATTTAAGTATATTTTGATAAAAGATGAAATGTGTGGTTAAAAGGGTGATAAAAATTGAGTCTCATAAAATGTGTTGTGGTGTGATCCAAATTCCATGTGATTTGGATTTGGTTGATTAGAAGAAGTTTAATGAAGTTTGGATTTTGGAGAATTCTAAGTCATCAAGATCAAATTTCGTCAAGAATTTGGAGTTTGATTTGGAAAAGAACTTGTAGATAAAGTAAAATACTTTGGAGCGGGAAAAAATGAAAAAGATAAAAAATTCTGCAAGCCCGACGGGGCACCGTGGCGCCGGCGCCCCTGAACGGGGCAGAGAACGCTACAGCGGTGGGCTCGGGCTCCGAGGTGCCCAGTAGCGTATTCTTTCGCGATTTTCCCTTTTTATCAGAATTTTGGGACTTCTTCTTCATCTTAAACTCTATATCATCCACAATTTCGAGATTTGACTTCTATAAATACTCCACAAGGTATATGCACTTCATAAGGTGAAAATGCAAGACTCAAGAGAGATTATAACAATTAAATCATTATTGTATACATTAGAAATAAGAGAGAATCGTTTATATTAGATTGAGATGATCAAAATCAATTGTTTCTTGGTATAATTATGTGCAGTGAAAAATGAATTTAAGAAAAAAATGAGTTTGAGCAAAAAATAAATTTTGAAAAATGGAGACCAAATGTGGACTTTAATATATAGTTTGCTTTATTGAAAGAATATTTGTTAGTCGTGTCATTCATTTTCTTATGTGGCTTAATTCTTAGAGATAGTCATTGATAAGTGTATTTTATACACTTATTCGGGCTCCAAATTATGACATTTGGTGGTTCTTTTAATGAGATTATAGCCTAATTTATGATATAATGTGTTATTAGGTGAAACTCGATGGATGATGAAGAATTGGAGAAAAGAATGCAAAAATTGGCGAAAAAGTGGAAAGATCCAAAGCTTGAGGGTTAAAGTGCAAATATACAAAAGTTGTGTCGAAGCTCACGATGAAGATTCAAGAATGCTAGAGGTCAAATGGATGCAACGAAAGATCAAAAGGAGTGAAAACAAATCAATTTCCAACCGCACAAGGATGTCTAAATTTTAGTTGGAGATTGAGACGCATTTTTTTCCTAGATAAAGTTCGAATTGAAGAAGAGCTATTTCTATCAAAGTTGTAGTCCTTCGAGTTATCTTTCTAAGGCAACTTGAATCATCTCAATCGGACATCGGAAGGAAAAGTTATGACAAAATTACTGAAACAGATGCAAAGTGGACAGAAACTTGGCGCCCGAGCGCTACACACTCAGCGCTCAAGCGCTGCACTAGCCAGAAAATGGATTTTTAACAGATTTTCAGCGCTCAAGCACTGTCCCATAGCGCTCAAGCGCCGCGCGCCGCCACAGATTTTAGGTTTTTATTGTTTGGGCCGCGAATACTCCACAAAAAGACTCCAAATTGGCTAGGAACGGATATGAAAGTATAAATAGACCTAAGGAGGCTTGGGAAAAGGGGGGTTCTCACACATTGGAAAAGAGGGAGAGATTGCAAAATAGAGAGGAGAACACAAGATCAAAGAGGGATTTTCAAGAAGAAACATCAAAGATTCGATATCAAAGCAAAGATTGGAAGCGGAAGAAGACCTTGGTGCAAGAGTTTATTCTTTTCCATATCTTTATTCCAATAATCCGGTGATGTATTCCAATATGTTTATTCCTTTCATATTCTTCATCATGTTTAGCTAAATTTATTATTAGGGAGAACAATGTAATCTTTTGAAACCCTTAGTTCTTTAATTCAATAATTTCTGAGTTTTATTCTTCCATGTGTTGATTTTATTATGTGTGTAATGCTTCAAATTACCTGATCAATAATTTGATGATCCATTGAGTTTCTTACGAGTCGAGAGATAAGTTCGAGACTTAGAACGTGTAATAAAATCTGGTAACGAGGTATAACGTGTAGAGATACCTATACTAAGTACTACGGTCGTTATATGAATTCCTAGTGCCTTAACTCGTTTAACTAAGGAGAATTCGCATAGAGATATGGAATTAAATTAGTTAAATAGGCTCAATGAGAACTCGAGAGGGGTAAATTGAATACCGTAGGAGAGTTCGACCGAACACTACATTAGGCTAGAATCTTGAATTGTGAACTAAGGTGATCATTAGATGAAGTTGTTTTGTCCTAATACATCTTACATACATGAATCTTTGATCTATTTGTATTTGTTATTTCTGCATACTTTTTATTTGTTTTAGACATTTAGTTCATTTAGAAAATCAATATTCACAATCCTTCATTTGTTTATTCCCATCAAATAGGAGTTAAGAAAAGTAGATTAAGACTGAAGTATAGTCCTCGTGGGAACGATAATCCGGACTCTTAGGTCCACTTTATTACTTGTCACGATCCGTACACTTGCGGGATATAAAAATCGACAACAGTCATAAACAGTCATATACATGCTAGTTTGAGTTTTCCATATTAACATCCAAATGCATAATAAAAAAAATAATTGGGTCGCAAGATTGAGGTCCTGTTTGGGAGAAATTTTAATCAGGATTTTAATAAAAAAATCTAGTTGTTAACTATCAAATCAACCACCATTTTTGACCTTCCCTCTTATAGATGGAGCCCACGGGTTGACTTTAACGTTTACAATTTTGATAAAAATCCCACAAAAATTTCTCCCAAACACACTCTGAGTTTTCCATATTAACATCCAAATGTGCATTCTTTGTTGAAAACGGCCACGAGGAAGTATGGAAAGAAGAGGCGTCCATGTATAAAAGTAGGTGTTACATCTGTTTGCTAAAAGCGCGATGAATGGATGAGTGACTCTATTTTTATCGATGGATAAATTTTTATATAGGACCTCATGCAATTAAGGCAGATAGAGAAGGGCAGTCATCTTCGCAAAAGGTTCTCTCCTATCTGAATTTTCTGGACCTTGTATTTTGTACAACCTCTCATTGCTAAACAACAACATGGACCGACACAAGACGATAGAACTTCTTCTTCTTTAATGCCCCACGAACCTTTTTTTTATGTAATCTCCATTTATTGTGCGTATATTATTTTGATCCTCTGTATTATATGGCTGCTGATAAAGTAGGGTCCACGCCTTCCAGTATCATTAAGTTCTTGAGGACGATTATTCATCTTTTTTCAATTAAATCCAGCTCATAGTCCATCCATAAACTCTATTTGACGTTTTACTCTTGAGTAATGCTATTCATTCATACTGGGAATGAAAACACAGTTTACGTGGCGTTAATGTGACATTAAATGATAGACTGTGTTTTCATCCTCACTGAAGATGAATAACATTACTTTCAAAATATTTCTATTCCACGCAGATTAAGAAAATATAATTAATATAGTTAAAAATACTTCCTCCGTCCCATTTATATAGGCTTACTTTCCTTATTTTCTTGTCACAATTATATAGTCTTGTTTCTTTACTAAAAAAGTTATGTTTTATTCGTTTACTAGTATACCCTTATTTTTTTACTACCTCCAATAATAATTTACTACTGGTTATTGATATTTAAATAAGGGTAAATTAAGAAAGTTTTTGTCAAAAATTGTGTTTCCAATAACATTAAATAAGATTTCTTAATCTGTGTGAAAAACAAAACAAGCCAATATAAATGAGACGGAGGCAGTATAATTTTTTTCTTATATTTTTTTTGATATACTCATACATTAAATAATGATTTTTAAAAAATAAGTTTATATTTGTTTATAACAATGTAGAGGTACATAACTAGAAAAAATTTAACAGTATATAGTTTCAATAAGGAAAGTGATATATAATTTGAGACAGACGAAAAAGAAAATAAAGTCTTATCTTTATGGGACGGCCGACGGAGGGATTATGAAATTTTAGATTTAAGGCAAAAAAAAAAATGTTTGGGACTTGATTGAAAACAAAAAACTACAGCTAAGCAATGCATCCATGGTTGACTTGAGAAAACAGCTCATACAATGTTTATATATAAAGATAAAGCTAAGGAGCTGATAATGAAGGATGGGGATATTGTGTATCTTTCGATGGCCCTAATTTTAATATTCTTGTTGGGATGGGATGTTTATTTAGGACATTGCTAAGGTCAAGGAACCTTCACAATGTCACAACAAAATGACAAAACCTATCAAATTCGAATTATTGAATAATTGTTTGTATAATTTTTCCGGTATGTGAAGTTTTAGAAAGGTGGGTTTTGTTTATTTTTGGAGTTGTTAATTGATATTGAAGAACATAGTAGAATTATGCAAAAAAAAAAAAAAAAGAGTAAATTTTCACACATCTAAGTTGGAAAAGAAATACTCCGTCTATCCTATAAAGAAAGACCCTTTTTTTCTTATACATTCATATTTAATACGTCTTGTTATCAACATCTATAAACTATTTATACTACGGGACATTCTGGAATGACCGTAAAGAACTTAGGACAACCACAAAGGAACTTTTATTTTGAAGCTTTAATTTTTAATTTTGCAAGTTTTTAGTATGAAGTCATGTTTTGGTGCATTTTAGTATCCTTAAAACTTTTGTAGTAATTGAATTGTGAACCATATTGAAACCGACTTGTGTTCTTGCTCGTCATCATAATGAAACCCATAAATTTCGAAAGAAGATAAAATATATCTACATAATTTGTTTCATTTTGAATAAAATGACCATTGATTTTAAATCGTGTTTTATGTATTCGTGCATAAAATTAGGTTTTGTTTCATTCGAGCGAAGTTGTCGAACCCGTTAGGAACATTAAAGTGTCAACATAAATGAATCTATCGATTGCATATTAATTATATAAATTAACGTTCGAATTTTCTAAATTATATGTCAATTGAATAATTAAATACTTTAAACGAGATTCATGTCGATACATGTAAGAACAGTCCGGATACAAATTGCTTGATAGCATTACTCTTTTTCCTAAAATTCTTAAGTTGCTCGACAGCTCGAGCCGTCATTATTATTGTTACCTTCAAAGTTGAAAGTCCTAATCGAGTTTTTGAATTCATAGAATTAGGCCGTCTTCGAGAAACCCTCCGTTATTATTGTTACCTTTGGAGTTGGTCGGTAGTTAAGCATATTTAACTTCTTAATAATGATTTGTAAGGGTAAATCATTACAAGTCACCAAGTCAAACCAAGAGACACGTGTCAGCTGCACAGGTCCATTCACATATCTGAATTGTTCAAAATAAACTCATTAAAATTGTAATTTATTCGTTAATTTTGTAAAACTAATTTAGCTTTTCATTTTTTGAATTAGACTAGAATAAAAAATATATGTGGTTGCCATCTCAAGATTTATTAAGATAAAGTATTTAACTTATTATTCTTATGAGTGGTGCTATGTGTACACACAATTTTTTACACAATGTTTTACACTCCTCTCACATGGAGGGGGGCCCACGATTATTTTATTATGTGTGGGCCCCCCTCCATGTGAGGAGGGTGTAAAACATTGTGTAAAAAATTGTGTACACAAGAATATATTGTTGTTGAGTGAGATTGAATTGATTGGTGCATCAAATTCGAGAACCAAGATATCGGGAAAAAAAAAAAGAGTGGGAAACACAAGATATATAATAATCGAAAATAGAAATTTTAAGGGGTGTCAAAAATTTAACTTATTGTTCTTTGTAGTTTTTGAGTGAGGGATCTTGCTACATGTACATCAAAATTTACATAATATCACATGATATCTTGTCATTTTCTAATTTAAAATACAATCAACTTTTCATCCAATCTTTTTCCCTCTACATTATATTATGTAATTCATTATATACATTTTTTATGTAAAAATTGCAAAATCCTTGGGTGTGATTGAATTAATTAGTTCATCCAATTCTAGAACCATGATATCGACAAAAGAAAGTGTAAATACAACAATGATAAGTAAAAATAGAAACTCTGGACTTGTATCATAACAACATAGACAGTTGAAGGTAACGTTGCCTGCCATACAAACCTAGATCATGAACCACACTGGGTCGAGGTCGTGATGTGGACAACATAGGCTCGTCTCCTTCTAACATGTGGCTCATTCAATATTGCTCATCTGAATCCCACCATCTACTCGACGGAACCAAGTTAGTTCACTTGTTTTAATAGCTTTATCTAATTCCCTTCAAGAGGGCTAGAAATGAAACTTTAATTGATAAATGGTTGTGGAACTTGGAATGTTGCATTCAAGGGCGGGAATATGTATGAGTGTCATTTGGACAAGAGAAATTGAAGGACCCATTTTGCAAAATTCCTGAAAAGTCAAAAACAGTTTATGAGATTACACATTTGTTTTTGATCGTGTTTAAATAATTTTTAAAAATATTTTATTCGATTAGAATAGAATAGCTTTTAAAATATGTGAACCAAGATAAATTATTCACAAATTTCTTCTACAAGTAACAAAAGTAAAAATAGAACCTTATCAAACCAACCCTAAGTTTATTCGGCTGCAAAGGAGCCTGCAGGGGCGTAGCTCAGTGGTACAAAGGATAGGAGTGAGATAGTCTCAGCTGAGCTGACAGCAGCAGTGTGAGGGTTCGATTCCTGTCTCCTACAAAGTATGGAATTAGACTCTTTGTAGGTACCAGTATGACAGCTCTGTACCCTGGTATGTTGAGGCACATCCCGATATTTACCTCCTCCACAATACTCTAGGGACGGGGCCCTCAAGGATAGGGTTCAACATTTTTTATTCAGCCGCAAAGGAAATAAACTATTTATCAAAAAAAAAAAAAAACAATGGCCAATAATTGCTCATTTATTGGGACGTAAAAAAATATTTTCCTGAGAATCAAACAAAACATTATAAAATATTTTATTCAAATTCGTCAGCATTGAAATTGCAGCGACGTAACACGTTCTGAGTGCAACTGTGACAACTGCATTATTGGGATTGTCGGTTGTGCTTTTAGGATTAAAATAATTAATTATTTTGAATTACATTATAAAATACAAGAAATTTTCAACTTCTCTAAGGCCGTGTTTGATAGGCCGTGTTTTCCGGGGAAGTAGGAAAATATTTTTCACTTTCCACTTTTTTGGCTGTTTGATAGGCGAAATTTTCCACGGAAAATATTTTCCTACTTTTCCTCACACGTGTGCATTTTCCCGGTTTTTGATGAAAATGTTTTCCTGCCTTTTTGGTGGGAAAATATTTTCCCGGCTGGCTGGAATTTTTTTTTTTTTTTTTTTTGCAATGGAAACAAATGTCATAACCAATGGTAAAAAAAATTCATTTTAATGGACAATTTTCATGTAAAATAAAGTCAAACGAATACTAAACTTTGATGAAAAAAATGATTTTTTAGGAAACAATTTTCTTTTCCCTTTTTTTTTTTAACTTTTTGGTAATGGAAACAAATTTTATAACCAATTGTGGAAAAAAATATCACTTTAATGGACAATTTTCATATAAAATAAAGCCAAACGAATAGAAATTTTAAAAATTTTCCGGGTGGAAAATTATACCAATCAAACACACTTGAATTGATTTTCCCCGCAAAACATTTTCCAGGCAAATATTTTCCCTGTAAAACATTTTCTTTCCACCCATTTTCCACCCTTACAATCAAACGCACCCTAATTGATTTTGTTACTCAAATACAAGAAATTTTCTTCGTTGGCAAAATTAAACAACAATAAAAAATTTGTAAATCAATCATTAGTAACTTTATTTTTTTTATTTCATTTGATTCTTTGTAAATGATTAAATAATTTGGGTAGCTTGTGAAATGAGACTATTGTGAAGAAACCAGAATATGTACTCTTTATCATTCTGTTCTTTTACATTATTAATTAAGATACTTTTGAGCCAAAGTCAAATGAATTTGGATAAAGTAAAATCGAATGATCCATTATTTTCATAAATGATAAGGCATTTTGATTTCGACCCTCGTGTAATAAATCAACCATAAACTTTAAAGTCAAGCTTGTGTCACAAAAATCTTGACATGAAAGTCTGATACTCGCACTGAGAAAGTTGAGCTTAATCTAACGATGTTGGGATAAGTCTTCCATTTTTTTTCCAATCAACGCAATAAATAATTAAGAGGGGCCACTGGTGCATGCTAAGAAGATCGAGTAGAAGATATCCATCAATCTCAAATTGCTTACTACTTCATCTAAATATAGTAATAGTTAAGTTAAAACTTAATTATTCACCACTCGTATTCCCCAATTTTGCATGCGGGAAAGCTTTTTTAGTCTACAGAAACCACGGTGGGTAGGAGTTATCTTGCTCGCCGCTGACGTGGACCTACAATTTACGACAATTCAATTGTCAAAAATTGTAGACTTAACCACGTCAGCAGCGATGTACATTTTTTTTTTCCTACCCATCATGGGTTAAAGATCATTTCGATTGAATTTTATAATATCAACAATATTGAAAATGTCAAAAGAGATTGTTAATTTAAAGAATTATCTTTACATTGAAAAGTATGAATAAAAGTGAAACAAAAAACATGTAAAAAGCCACCTGTCGTAGGGATTAACTAAAAAATCAGAGTATAAGTGTGAAACTATATTTTAATCATAAATTAATAACATTAATCACCAAGAATTCTCTGTCTTTTTTGGAAGAACATTTTACCAGTATTAATTAATTTTGTTACTGTATTTGTGTTTAGTACATAAATTACAAGTTTTGAATTTATTTTTACTTTTAATGTACTAATTATGAAGAACACTGCCAACTATATTTGAATTTTTTTATTTATTAGTCGCGTCCAATTGTTCTGTACTATTCAATTCAACATATTCCACGGATATGTTCGGAAGGGCCTAAATAAAAGTAAAGTCGTATTTCATTAATTTTTTTGGCTTATCAACAGGTTCAAATAACTTATTTATTTTTACATAAGTAAAAGTCATTTTTTCGTAATAAATAATTACTTATTTTTATCTTTTGTAGGTAAGATAGATTTTTTTTTTTTTTTTTTACTTATAAACTTTTATTTATTGAGACTTAAAAAATTCCAGTTTTTTCCACCAAATAAATATCTGTCTTTGAACCCCACAAACTGCTGTCAATTCATTATTATTTTTCACAAACATTTTGATAAGACGCTAGCAAATCAATTTTTCCATCTTCACATTCTTGGGAAAAAAAAAAGGAAGGAAGGAAGAAGAAGAAGATAATTCCATATAAATAATTACTTAGCCTTCATCTTAATTAAAATCTTAAGTATGTGTGACCCTCCTTAAAGCTCCATCCAATTAATTTGATTCCCTATTGCCATCTCGTTTTCCAGTCTCTTCTCTTCTCTTCTCTCTCTCTCTCTCTCTCTCTCTCTCTCTCTCTCTCTCTCTCTCTCTCACAAAAACTTGTGTTTTGTGCTGACATTTTCTTGCCAGCATTGCACTTCACATGGGTAGGCATTCTTGTTGTTACAAGCAGAAATTAAGAAAAGGACTGTGGTCTCCTGAAGAAGATGAAAAACTTATAAAGCACATAACTAAATATGGCCATGGATGTTGGAGTTCTGTCCCTAAACTAGCTGGTAATAACTTTATTTTTCGTCGGCCATTTTCGATTTATTTATTTTTTTTTCGTGTTTTTCGTTTCTGATCACATTGTTGTTGAAAATCTTGAAGGGCTTCAACGGTGTGGAAAGAGCTGCAGGTTAAGGTGGATTAATTATTTAAGGCCTGATTTGAAAAGAGGGACATTTTCACAGGAGGAAGAGAATTTGATTATTGAATTGCATGCAGTTCTTGGAAACAGGTATCCTGCAGTTTTTTGCATGTTTAATCTGATTTTTTTGTGATATTGAGGCTGTTTAATTTCATCACCAGATGGTCACAAATTGCTGCACAATTGCCTGGAAGAACAGATAACGAAATCAAGAATCTTTGGAACTCTTCTATTAAGAAGAAACTGAGGCAAAGAGGCATTGACCCTAATACTCATAAGCCAATTTCTGAGGTTGAAAATGAAGAAAAGACATCTCCAAGCAGCAAAAACAATGAGAAAGTATCTGAAGGAATCAGTGACCTCACTTTCGTCGATTCGGGGAATTCCAAGAAAACAAATCCATCCCTGGATCAGAATCCACTTATACAAAACAATCCCAGTAATTTGGCACCAACTCATGAATTTTTCATGAATAGGTTTATTGCCAGCCATGAAAGCTCTACCACTGATATTAAGCCTTCTGATTTATGTGAGTACGTCTCCTTTCAGCAATTGAATTATAGTTCTAACAATATAGGACTGTCAATGAATCCCAACTCATCGAATTTCTTCTTCAATTCAAATTCCAAGTCTTCAGAAATAGAATCTGGCTTCAATTCTTGTGTAACAAATACTGTTCTTCCTTCCCTACCAAGCTCATTTCTTTCGTTTTCTACTCGTATGAAGTCTTCGACGAGTCTTCCTCCTGATAGTCCTATAGGCCATTTAAGTACAAAATTCCAGAATTGGGATGGCTGCAGCCTTGGTAACAATGGAAGTACAAGCAATGTAAGCCGTGGTAATTGCAGCATCTTCGAAAATAATGCCTTTCCATGGGGAGCCACAGACTGCGTAAAACCCGAAAAACAAGCCAATGTTCCTTCATCAGAACATGAAATTCCAGAAGATATAAAGTGGTCAGAATATCTTCACACTCCGTTCATACTAGGAAATACTATTCAGAATCAAAGTGCTCAAGATTTATACGGCGAGACGAAATCACAAACACAATTTGCAACAGAAGGTCCATTAAGTACTACTCCCAATTGGCATCCAAATCAGCAACAGCAAAATTTACAAGCTGCAGAAATATATAGCAAGCATTTTCAGAGGCTTCCTACCACCTTTGGACAATTTGCTTAGCTTATCATCAAGTCTCCTTCTATTAATTCAAGCAGGTGTGCGCTATATAAAGCCTTCTTTTCTTAATCTGTAAATAGGGACTGATACCAATATTTTTCCACAGAAAAACTCCGTTTCGTATTTCAATATATTTGCTCGTATTTTGTGTAAGATTTATCATTTATGCTAGAATATATAAGTGTTTTTTTCTCAATTTATTCTTATGAATTTAATTACAGCTTGTAAAATTATGCGTTCATTGTTTGAGCGGTCATTTTTTTTTCTTTTTTACCGTTGTTAACCTCCTGAATCTCTCCAAGTTCCTCCCGTAAAATTCCTTTCAAGATAGTGACTATCTGTAACCTGTCTGCAACTTTTTGGGTTTTGTGAAATGGTTTTACTGAACTTTTAACGCTAATTCAAAGATTCATGGAACCATTTCCCTTAAATGGGCGTCTATCACTGTCTCCTATGGATTGAGATAGTTTTCACTTTTCACAGTGTTTTAAGTCACCTGTCCTTTCCTTAGGCCAAATATTCATCAAGATAATAATCATACTTGTCTCCTAAGATTTACATTCGAATGCCTAGTGACGTGTACATACACACAGCCGTACGTTACAACTCAAAAATTCGAAAAATCCCACGATAGTCAAGTTGAAAATTCGATGTCGTACTAACGTAATCTTGATAAGAATCACCCGCGAATAAGAATTTGCCAAATAAACCCTAAGCTGATCCGAATTATCTGTCTAATTATCGTGTGAAATGAAATAAAGGACCAAAATGGATGCAACTTTTTTGTGTGTGGACACCAATGACCCAGCTTCTGGGTTATAACTTTTACTACTTTAGGAGGGAACAGAAGAATATGGTCCCCTATACATATTGATGTTGATACTTTTATGGGTTACACAGATGAAAATTCTATGTTTTTTGGCACATAAAAGTTGTGCTTGAGAGGGGAAGACGTTACATTAAGAGAATTGTGCTAACCCCAACCCTACCCGCCACCCCCACGCTCCATCTTCTGTTTCTTTCTCAACTTTTTCACTTTTCCTACATAAAGAACCAAAGTAGTTCCTTCTCTAACAACGACACACAACATAGAAATTTGACCAACCTGCATGTGATAGAGTCAATGTCAATCAATTATTTTGGGATAAGACTTTTCTCAACACACTAATCCTATTAGACCCTCGTCACGCTAATCCTACTAGACACTCGTTATTCATGTACCAATATCGGAGATAGAAGGTAAGATACGACTAATTTAAAGATAGCAGTATGTCATTTCTACCTGTCAGTACGAATACAATTTCAATAATGAAAAGTTGTTTAAAGAATCGGCCCATCAAAATACATGAATTAAATCACAAGAGCCCTATGTGGGGTGGGGTGGGGTATTAAAATCAGTCTCTTGTATGTGCCCACGTGCACACACGAGAATGAATACTTTGACAAATATAATTGAAAATGTTTTATTTCTCCTTCTCTTGAAAGTATAGGTAATATGTGTGTAACTTAAAATATATAGTTGTCGCTATAGCGGCATGTGATTCAAATTATTGAGTGCCTTTTCATGGCCCTACAATCTTCTTCTAATCAAAACGAAACAAAAATAGAGGAATTGAATTGGCAGCCTTTCTTGAATAGTTTTGAATATGAAAAGAGATTGTCATACGAAAATTTTCGCTTACAATTCACAGTGTATTGAGATTTAAAAAAAAAAAAAAAGGAAAATTTGAAAGTGATCGAATTTGTCCCCTCATTTTTAAGTGAGTCACTCGAATTCATTTTGTCACAACCGACACGTAATATTTTATGACAAGTTAACAAAATTGAATGAGATATATGACTGCATCGAACAAAAGTACAAACTATGTAACATTTGGAATCTTTTAATCTAGTGTCGTGTCATACCATGTAAGAATTTCATCAGAGATGTCACAATTTCATGACTCATAGCTTATTGTGTATCTCTATTGTTATAAAAGAAATACTTGCGTGTTGGTTTCGTATTAATTTATTCTCCAAATAAAGTTGGGAAAAATGGAACTAGTTTAAATTAGCGAATGAATGAATATAGGAAAAGTTTCAGTTACAATTCATCAGTACTAAGTCCCCAAATTTGTGCCCTCATTTTTAAGCATGTCACATTGTTAAGAAAAAAGTTTCAACGGACAGTCCTATATGCATATTTGGTAGAACTGTCCATTTAAATCATGACACTTCATACCTCAAACCACTCGTATCACGACGCCTTGACGTCTGAGGTGGTGTGTGTGTGTGTGTACACGACACCAAGGCATTGTGATTTGAATGGCTCGAGATCCGATGTGTTATGATTTGATAGGTCCTACAATATATACATATAGAACCGTCCTACCAAAGCTTCACTCGTTTATTACAATTAACTCATGTTTATTTGATGACAAACTAATAAAGTTGAATGGTATAATTGAATCGAAATATAAATTGTGTCACCTTCGGAGTTTTTTTAACCTAGTGTAACATGCCACGTGCGAATTATATATACTTTCAAAGATGTCAGAATTTCATGACTCGTGTCTTACTGTCTCTTGATCGTTCCAAAATCAATACTTACGTGTCGGTCTCATATTAATTTACTTTCTAATAAAGTCTGGAAAATGGAGCGTAGATTAAATGAGCAAATGAACAAATATAGGAAAATTTTCAATCACAATTCATACTGTATTGATATTAACAAAAATAAAAAATAAAAATTGATGTCCCCAAATTTGCGTCCCCATTTTTAAGTTATACGTGAAGATGACGATTAGATGATATAAGGATGACGGTAACAAGGATAACGCCGGAGATTAGGCCCCCATTTGTTTTGATACAAAGACTTTTTGTAGATTTTAATAAAAATTGATGAAACGTTTAAAAAGTTTATAAAAAAAATTATGAGTCCTTTGAAATGTATGGTTATGATTAAATTCGAAAAAAATATATATATATTTTATGAAATTGGACCAAACGGGGGCTAAGAAACTTGCAAAACTCTAATGAAAAGACTATATTGTACACAGCTCAAATGTACTCTTTTCACATAAACTAATAAGTTATTTGTCAAAAGTCAGACTTTTAGAGGGGTATACTTGGAAAAAATTTAGGTACAAAGGAAAAGAAAATTATTTCAAGTACACTTCAATTATTGATTAAAAGTAACAAGAAGACAGTAATCAGCGAACTGGCTAATCCATTGCCAAGAGTAATAAACAAAATTAAGCCATTTATTTAGAACTGTGAAAAGATTCTGGGAGGCTGCTAACAGAAGAGAACAGGAACAAGGACTTTATTCCCACAAATAATCCTCAATAATATCATTTTGTTATCCTTAAAAGATTCTCATAATATTTTTTCTGATTTTCAACCTTTTTTTTATAAGGTTGTGAACAGAGACATTGATTCCTCCATGGAAGACTTGTAATTGGACATTTGACTTTAGAGGGAATAATCTATAAACTATTGAGAGTACAACCATTATTAGCATAAAAATTAATTTGATTCCTTGTCTGAGGCATGCAGTATCACAGATAAAAACACAGAGCCGCCTAAGAAGACTCTGTCTACCTCTAATCATTTTTCAGTCTACTTGCACATATGCCAGAACCTCAAGACAATGTCAAATTTATATGGCATGGAAACCAATAAAAGAGATATACTAAGGCATGTTTGGTGCCTCAAAATTGACGAGAAAACATGATTAAAAAATGGAACATACGGTTCGAGTTCAACATACCAAACATGCCTTACCAGCATTCAGCAATACTGAATAAACAAGTGCACACATTTCGTAATCATTTGTCTCTCGAAGATATTCTGATGGCTCTATTTTATCGAACTTTTAATACAACACAGGGAGAAACAGCATATCAAAATAATTGAACTGTAGGCACCAGGCTGTAAATCTGATATCGGATTTTCCTATTTTTCCTTCTAGACAGTGTACATACGAAGTACATCAAAGACTCGAAAATTTCAGAGTGATTGTAGTAATATTTCCATCAATGTATGTTCTTACATTTCAAGTAAATGGTAGATGAAGATTGCTTATCATGATAATTAAATAAATTAGCTAAGAATAGAAGGCGAAAACTAAAACCTGATTCATCTGAAAACCAGGTTGTGACAAGTTTTGTCACACGGATATGCGCAACCAATGGCCTTAGTAGTTGCACGATCAAAGTACCAATCTCCGACAGCTATTGCTACAGCCTGCATCGTAGCATATATAGTTAACAACACGTGTTAATGAAAGAAATCAATAGCATAAACAACAGATAGACAGCGGAAGAGGTGATGGTTTATAGTTTCTAAAGTTGGCATTGATTTTGAATAAGAAGACACGGCGAAGAAAGGCCGAGAAAAAGGATCCGTATCACAACTCTGAATGTGTTCTGCCTTACTTTTATGTTGGTAAGGAACAGATCCAGGATTGGATTACAAGTTGGGCTAATACGTAAAAATAATAATAATAATAATTAAAAATCCCACCCCCACCCCCCCAACATCCGTCCCCAGTTGGTTTACTCTCAGACAGCTTGTAAATGAATTCTGCATGAACATGAGTACGCATGACGTTCACATAATAAACTTTTCAGGTCTTCGAATTGTTGAGATTACAAAAACTTGTTCTACGTTAACATACGTGGGCATTTCGATCGCTAGAGCACGGCAAGAAATGCCATGTTAGTTAATCTTAGAAGTGGCCCGTATAACATTTGTTAATCTAAGGAAAAATACCAAACCAGAAATGATTACGGCAATTATATTAACTTAAAGAGAACTACGCAAGTTACAACCTGTTTCTTGATAAGCAGGACTGACAATATAGGAGTTTTTATACTTACTGCATGAAAACTTAAAGAAAATTTATACTTATGGTAATACCTTGTTCCCTATTACTGGAGAATTATCTGCAAACCAGGTATCCTGCCTCTCGGACTGGCAGTGAGCAAAGCACGAATTTATGAATAACCCATTTTGCCTTGATGCAGAAAAGCCTTTTACTGCATTCAGCATATGAGCCCTGAAACCTGCTCAACAACAGTTTTATTGATTTACTCGTTCTCATTAGATACGACAACAAGATTAAGAAATATCAAGCAGATACACACTCGCTCACCTTGCAGAAATCGGATTTGGGATACTGAACATCGTGCATAGTTCATTTTACAGTTATACCAATTACCCCGAGGATCAGCCGTTTTAGGAGCCAAGCTTTCTTGGATCTGAATACAAAGTAAAAACAGATAAATCTACATTTGTTATTCATATTATTTGCAAGAATTCGGGAGACTTTAAATTCTTAAAAACACGATCAATTTTTTATTTCAAATGTTTTTCTGAAGGTCCAGTCTTCCTCAGTATACATCTAATCTATAAGAATAGTAAGGGCCCACTGATAGGAAGAGAAAAATCCGGAAATAAGCCCACCCTAAAACGAGTGCTCTACTAATTGCACTTCCCCAGTTGTCAGTCATATTATTTTACAAGTACCTATTCTACACCACAGAAAGCTGTTAAATCTCTGCTTAATTTCCAAGACATTTAAGTGCAGCTATAAACTGGAATACACTATTACCTGCCATGAATCATAAGCAGCATTGAGAATAAATAGAGGAGTTCTGATGTTGGTGATTAAATTCTGAGGGAAGAAGCACTAAACACGAAAAAAGACAAAATCGTAAATGGAAAATTGCTAAACTATAAAACATAGTAAGAATTACATATCTTCTGAATCAAAAACAACAAAAAATTAGTCTCACCGAAGTTGGATCGAGATGATTGGTACAAGTGCTTGGCAGATTCCTCTGGACACCCTATTAAAATTTGTGGGAACTTGTATGATAACACAGGAAAGTAATGCTAAGAAAGCTGGCAAGCATGTCAATCAAGAACCCAGCATAAATTCGATAGTGTCACTTTTCAAGTACAAATTGTCTTTAGAATTAGAAACATGTTGAGGAATACTGTTGGAAACTTGCAGGATAAAAATATAGTTTGAAAGGAAAAACAAACTACATAGATGAACTTTGAGGTTCAGAGAAGGAAATGTTCAATTAGTATAGATGCAAGGATTATTAGAAAGAGTGATATCAGGACCCTCCGACGTTGTTTAGCCATGGATTTTGTCCTCCGTTGAATTTCAAAAACTGTTCGATTTCCTATTCATGTCACTTTTGGTTCAAAACCACAATCTACCATAGTTTACTTGCATCCTCTTATTTTGCTAGGAATTCAAAAACTTTTCAGTTAATTCTTTACTTCAATACATAATAATTACTTTTCAGATGCTTTATCAAAACGCTTAATCATCCATCCAACCTGTCGCAAGTGTGTGGTATTCTCAAACCCCAAAAACACATCAAAATAGCGGCATAACCTATCTATTGATTCTATTTCTGGTATCCGTCCTACATTCTCTGGTAACCTATCTATTGATTCTATCTCAAGCAAAACCTTTTGCGTGTTGGATGCGACACAGCTGCATCTTATTACTCAGAGAAGCAATTTACAAATATGGATAAGGAATCAAGTAAAGGGCTATAAGTTCGCTTGAAATTTTGAAATATTGTAGTTCTTAGTTTAACTGATAGCAAATGCAAATGCAAATACAAATACAAAGAAGAAAAGAAAAATTCTGATAGCTAGTGTAATAAGAGAATGTCAACTTTCCACGAGGGTTTGAGATTTAGCAGCAGTGCAGCATTTTATTGAAATTTGCCTAAGTATCAACAAATTTATCGCTATTGAATTAGCACCCAAACTAACAAATAAAATTACTTGTAGGACTCTTAGAATGGGGAAACATGCCACGGAGGTACACAAGGAAAACTATAAACAATATCTTTGATTCAAGTACCTGTAAGCTTACTACACCGGCGAAGAAATTTCTTATCGTGTGTCCACCGGACACATCAGTGCTGAAAATCAAAGGAAGCATTATAATAAAAGAGGTGATGGAGCATATAACTGCAAAACTTAAACAGGACATTACTAAAAAGACAAAAAAATTGGAAAATTACGCATCCATAAATAATCCAGCATCACTGAAGCACTTCACTTTGGTTCTTCTAGGAAATAGATCCCGAAACTCGTCACAGTGTAAGATAGAAGCTAGACCACCAGCAGAGCATCCAGAAAGCAGGGCCTAAAACATGGCACGTAGTATCAAAAGGAAATACAAAGCATGAACAGAAATATAGCATGGGTACTAGATAAAACTTGATAACCTGATTTGCATATCGCATTCCTTTTGGCATCAAGTCTTCCATTGCAGCTAGCCATATACGCTGTCCTCTGAACTGCAACCCTGCAGCCTGCGAAAAATATAATAATGAGTTCTTTTCATTAGTATGCTTGAGTATCTTCAACTACTAGTTTAGTAGGTTTTTAGTCTCTACTAGTGTTGAAACTTGAATTTCATAACTAGTTTCCTTTAATTATTGATTGTACTTGAATACTATATCTTTTTCTTACTACTTTGGAACGACATTCTTCTTAATTTTTTTCACAAACAAAGACAGAAGCATCGCTTCACATTCTTCCATAAATCGACCACCCAATAAAACTGAGGAGATTAAAGATAATCATAGAAGAAGATTGATACCAGCATTATAGCTATTTGACTACAAATCATTTTATCAAAGAAGAAGCCTGTTTTGCACCTTCAAAAACTTAATTTGACATCGAAGTAAAGAAATCTTAATAGTGCTTGAAAAATTAACCCAAGATAGACTAAAAGAAAATAAAATTAGGGGGATGCAATAAACCTTATTTTCACTGTCCCCAGAAAAGGAGGCGCCATCACAGTACCGGATTTTTACTCTATTCCAGTTAAAGAAATCTGCATGTGGAATATCAAATATAAAAATAATATTTGTAACGGGCAAGTTGAAACGTGAGAAGACAGGTTTCAATGTTTCTAACAGAATTTGACCGGGTATCTTTGCGAACTGACCTGGATTTTCTTGAGCTTTATTGCTAAGTATCCCTGTAAATGGAATTATCTTCTCAAAATATGTCGAGGACCCACGGCGAGTCTTTTTCCTGTAAGCACAGGCCCTAATGTTGTTACACCACCCTCCACCCTGCCACAAAGTGTCACAAGATAAAGTTTGTTGACTGATAAAACCATTACTAAAGCTTGAAAGCTCTGCAGGACAGAGTATATAAACAAGTACGGTATACAACTTTATTGAGAATTTGAGATAGGAAAAACTTCAATGAGACTCCATTCAAGAAATTGATCTCACCTTATTTTTGGTAGATTTCGTGAAGGACTTTTTCTAACAGAATCATCGTATAAGGAGAAATCAGTCGATGAAATGTAACACGGCTCTGAATAAGTTAAATTGTTTTGTTCGATCATTACTTGTAAACTTCTTAGAAGTTAGATAGAGAACTGCACTTCCAAAAAGGTGTCTGGCTCTTCATAGTTTCTTAAATGATCGATATGTGCAACTAAATTCAAGTTTGCTTCCAAAAAGTAAAATTAGCATGAACTTCTGCCAGGGACAAAAAATAAATCCATAACTAAATGTAGCTCAGATTATTTGAAATCAACTGAATTATTGAGAATTTTAATTTCTACTGGCTTCACGATTTCAAATCAACTTCCTTTTTAATAAGTAGAAACAAGTTCGCAAATTAAAGATATATTAAAATAATCTAAAAATCTGTTGAAGCTATAGTTTGATATGGACCATCTACTGGTGAGATTTAAGAACCAAATAATTTCAACCTAACGTCCATATTTTATGTTCTGTATATATAATGAAATCCCTCTCTAATATTCACCAAAATAAAGGATTCTGAAAGCGAACAAAAGCAACCAAGTAAATGCTATCATTCACATAATTGTCTCCCAAACCTCCAGTTGGATGAGCCAGCTGTTTGCCCCTGTCCCGAACCCGCGATGGAAGTGATAGCCAGGTAATGTTCCATCCAAACATACTGCCAAAAAGTATCAGAAAAGAGACATCAAAATTAAAGAACCAATGAATGTTAATTCAAGTGTCAACGCATGTATCTACGAGTATCTGCCAATTGCCAAGAACAATTGAATTGTGGGGTAGTTCTCCCTGATAAATTCTATGATCCAAAACCTTGAATTTTTTCCAGTGAAAGATAAATTTACCTACAATGACTATTGGCTAACAATACTGATTGATGAGATTAATTTAGCCCATGTTTGAGATCCATTCTATTTCTCTTTTTTTTCTCTTTCTTTAATTCAACCACACATTCTATCAATAAAATAATATTTCATATAAACCTAAAAATTCTCCTTACTTTTTAACCATACATTCTTCCATCAATCACTAATCCAAAATCTATTATTTCCCAAAAATGGGTCTCAAACACAAGCTAAATTAGTACACCTGTATAGATGTAGACATGAAAGATGCAGAGTAACAGCATAGTAACACAACAAAGCATCTCAAACAAGCCATTGAATAATCACACATTAAACAAGTGGGAAATTGACATATAGAAAGTAGCAAACTTAATTATATAACACAAAAATAAAAAATAAATCATTTAAAACAAGAAATTGGAAGACAAATACAAGGTTTAAATTCCAGTACAACCATAAAAATGGAAAAAAGAATCATGAGTGGATTGGAAAATTCCCAAACTAGATTACATAACATACAGAGGAGTATTAATCAAATTAAAACAATAAATTTAGTATAATGACACTAAAAAATGGGGAGAAAAACTAAAATGCAAGAATCTAGAGAGAGATTTGGATTAATACCAGCGCCTTTAGCAGCAGCTCCTTGAATAAGTGTAAGAGGCACCGTGAGAGCATAAGGAGGGGCACCTGCAGCTGAAACTCCATACACGGACTCCAACAAGGACATGGATTCCAAGAATGAAACTTCTGTTCTATTATCGAAAAGCTCATCAAATTCAAAGCTTTTAACAACCCATTTGCTTAGGAAAAAACCAAAAAATATTACACCCCAAAAACCCATAAACTTCCCCATGGCCTCTCAGTTTCAAGCTCCTCCGCCAAATATAGGGGAAAAATCAAATCAACACAACAAGAAGTTGTGTAAAGTAAAATATTATTATTTATTCTCACATGGATGCATGGGAAGAATGCTTATAGACACAATGTTGGTGTATTAAATGGTAATTAATAAAAGATCTAATTTAATTATCAAAATAAGGGAAAGATTTACAAAATTTAACAAATATGGAGTAGGGGACACAGATTTTGTAAATCTGGTTATGCTTGGGAATAGAGATTCCTTGAAGGAGGCTTTCGGTTTTTCCTTTTTTATTTGAAGATCTGAGGTGATTTCACACTCTGGAGATGAAGTGGTGAACAGTGGGTGTGTTTTGCCGGGCATTTTAAAGATTTTAATATTTGCATAATTGCATGCCTTGTATTTTGGGGTTTTGGCGTGGAGTGGGCCTGGAGGTCGAGATTCATGTACTCTCAATTATTGTTACAAGTTGAAAAGGTATTCCATAAAGAACATGTTTGAACTTCATTTTTTTTTAATGAAAGAATCATGGTAT
Organism: Fraxinus americana; assembly: GCA_035079005.1. NCBI lineage: Eukaryota > Viridiplantae > Streptophyta > Magnoliopsida > Lamiales > Oleaceae > Fraxinus > Fraxinus americana. Next base: position 4,666,769 of record CM068714.1, on the reverse strand, counting down.
AATTGACAAATTTGATTTACAAACTAAAAACAATATTTGAAATCAATGAAAATTAATGGCCTAAATCTTACCACACTTATTCAATCAACAAATTTTATACAACTTGATTAATTGTTGAAGAAAATGCATTCTGAAATGGATCTTGTTACATATATATTCTAAATTTACATGATATCACGTGACACTCTATCATTTGTTAATTTAAAGTACAATCAACTTTTTCATCCAATATTTTCTCTTCACATCATATTATGTAATCCATTTTTCCGTATAATATTATTTTGGATTTGCATATAATATTATTTTATTGAAAAATGTATTTTAAAAATAATGAGGATCAAACAAGGGGAAATCTCGATTTTAGACGCATGTTATTTTTTTGAATTATGCCATGTTTGATATTCTCAACCACAAATTCATTCAATAAAATATTTTATTCGTAAATTTAAAATTTTTCCTTACCTTTTAAAAGCATATTGTCCAAAAATTCACTATTCAAAACATTATTTTTGATAAATAATAGCCATCAAATAAGGGTTGTGTTATTTTGTATCGATGGTGTAAGAAGACTTGTTTAAATAGTATCGGGTGACATTAAATGACAAATTAAATCAATTAATTATTTTATTTTACATTTAATTAGATCTATCATTTAATGACTCGTAATATGCTATTGTATCATCATTATAGCTATATAGCATTGTTCAATTTTTTTTTATTTTTTGGAATAGGTAGTAAATAATTTGTGGTTTTCTGGCATAAGTCCCTGATTGACAAAGTAGATTTCCGTGGAAATAATGAGTTTTTGAATAGTAAATTTTGGAAGAATTTGTGGTTTAAAGAATTAAAAAAAAAATTGAGTTTACGTTAATAATATTTTATTGTGAGAATGTTGATTGAAAATGAGCATGAGAAACAATTGCTAAATTTGAGTATGAGAAAGTATGAAAAAAAAAAGAATAAAAAATAATGATGATCAAACGAGAGTTAAATTTGACTAGGACCTGTTTGATTATCATTATTATAGAATGAGAATGAAAAATATAGTCGTTATTGGGCCCCACACAAGATATAAAAAGTCAAAATTAATGGCTTGATGTGATGAATAACGGTCACATTTTTTAATTTTTATGGATGAAAAATGAGAAATAAACAAATTCTAACAATTGTTTGATTAATGTTGCTTTTAAAAAGTGGGTCTTACAAATATATGAACAATAAGTTGCAGTCATACGAAATATGTAAATAAAGTTGTGTTTATTTGGAAATGAAAATAATATTTGTACGTAACCCAAATTTTATTTTATTTTTTTTCATTTTTAGCCACATATTTTTCATCAATCTATTATTTTCAAAATGCATTCTACTCGAATAAATGGTCAAACATGCCATAATTTTTTTAAATTAGAAGTTATGCAACGCCAAACATGCTAAAAATATTTTGCATTCCTTCTATACATTAATGCATAATAGTTTACAATTTTAACTATTGGAGACAAATCCAAGAGAGCAAGCGTGGCCTGACATGTGACGAGGTAATTGAGGCCATAAAATCTGGTTTTTAAAAAAATAAAATAAAAAATAAAAAAATTTGGATGCTAAAAATTACAATATTTACTAAATTTCAACTAAGCTCCTGTTTGCTAATTTATTAAAATTAATATTATAATTTAAGTCAAAATCAATAATTAATTTTAACCACACGTTTCGTAGAATCCACAACTTTTCAATCATATATTTTATCAAAATTTATTAAAAATTTAATTTTAATCTTCATGAAACAAGAGGTTCGTGGTAATGGTGTAGTAACAAGGTTAGATATTTTATCATTTATTTTAGCACTTGAAATAAACTTTTCAATTCGCAATCTTCCAAAAATATATTTTGTCCTTTTAATATAATCTTTATAGAAATTAATTTTCTCAAATGAGAAACAAAATCAATTTTTTCTAAGGGTTTTCAATTTCAATTTTGAAATAAGAGAATTTTTCATTTTTTCTTAACAACAATTCTTGTTAAAATTTAGTTCAATGCACGACCATTTTAATAAAAAAGTTGTGAAAAATATATGAGAAGACTTTGCACCTTATTACAATGTTTTTTTTTTTTTTTGCAGAATGTACAAAAAGTTATTTACGTTTACTTTCATAATTATATTTATGGGCAATTATGACGATCTGAACAGGCGATAAAACCATTGATGGATGAGAATTCAAAAATTCCACTTGTCAAGACATTCGTTTATGCCGAGCTGATGTGCCTATCTCCTAAGATGCTCAAGAAAACTCGAGTTGACAAATAATTTGTCAATTATAAACATCTCATCTAGGAAGGCTTTAGCTCCTGTGCCTCTATATTTGAAGGATAAAGCTGTTGTACAACAGGTGTAGGTACACCCGTCTCACATGAATAGTGTGCGTGAATATTTTATTGCATGTAGGACCTCCCTCCGTGTGAGTGAGTGTAAAAGATCGTGTGAATGATTATATACATGCAGCATGATTGATACTTGAAATTCATCAAGGAGGCATTATAAAAAAAGAAGCTCGAGGAATGCAAGACCGTGGCTAAAACGAAGAGTGAAGTGCTATGTTGCAAAATAAGTCGTCTCCAAAATTTAAAAAAATTCAATGAATCTCATAATATCATGCACAATTGGAAAATTGTGTTCGTGGTTTGTGTGCATAAGTTAAAATAATAATTTTTTGTTGTCCATAGATGACTTGGTTTAAGGAGGTGAATGCACTATTCTAAGCAATCAATCAAACGTCCTCGAGGCATGGTTGATGACATGCTATCATCAAAGTGCAAAAATTTATATTCGTGATAGACTTAATTGTTTTGAATTGAAGAAGGCCTTGATATGTCGGTGATTCTTGATTGACCATTTTTAGCAATGAGCCGAGCCCTAACTCATAATGAGAAAGACATGCTACTTTTGATGTTTCAAGATGAACGAACCACGTTCAATTTGTTTGCATCACCCATGCAACTATCGAACATTGATAAATGCTTTGAATTGACGAAAGGTTTAAAGTCTGGGCAGAATGACTGCAATGTCAAAGTAGAGTTAAGTAGTGTGGTTGGAATATAAGAAAATGGAAAGGACCAATTTAAAATTTAGACTAGAAGAGAGAATTTTACGACGCTGGCAATAGTAAAAAATGGCAATACATTCGAGCATTCGAGCCATCTTATTTTGAAGCAATACAATTCTCTACGCCTTTCATTTATTTCTTTGGATTTGGTGAAAATTAGGTTCGAATATTTCGATTCTTAGTCCAATATTTGGTTTTCGCATTTTTCATGCATTTTCGGCGCATTTAGTTAATGAGTAGAAATAAGTTCGATTTTATTCAAGAGATCATCAAATAATTTTTGTATCGATCATTACATTTGTAATTGCAAGCGAACCGTACACCATTTTATTATCTGAAAAATGACAACGGGGAAAAAAAAAATCTGATCAAAAATTTAGTGCTGTACGGTAAAAGCTAAAACTTCGCTAATATTGTACTCCATCAACTTTTCAATTTTAACGGCACCTTTTATGAAATTCGTAAAACTTTTTCCGTTTATCAAACACATTTTATCATTTTTGTCGACGATATTTTAATTAAATTTTTCGTTATATCAAATAATGACATGGCACGGGAAAGTGACATTTCCGTAAATAGTTTCGTGTTCGTGCTTCTAATTGTTTGTCGGTGGAATTTGGATGGGATCCAGCTTAAAAGATGTATTTTTGTGCACAACCTAACGAATGGTGGATCACCCATCCAACACGGGGTCTTGTCTTTTTGTCTAGGAACCGCGTGTGTTTTGCTGCGGTGCTCCTTATGCCCTGCTTTTAAATCACGATCTTGAGCAACGTCGCAATTAATGTTTTTGGATAGACAGTGATGGGTTTGCTCGACATGCTTTTTTCCACCGTTTAAACTAACGACAATGATAATAACTTGACGGAAGACTAATTAATTGCCGTGGTATCTCGACCATACGATACGGTGACGTGGAATGAGTCAATCTCATACATACATTAATTTTTTTCGTTTGAAATTGACAATAAAATTCGTTTTTAGCATACGTCACAATCATAGATTAAAAAAATGTTAATTAAATATTTGACAAATTTAATTAATTGTTTGTGGGGTACAAAATTCCTTAATAGACATTTTTACCTCATAAGTACTAAAACTAGAAACAATTACACGAAGGATCAGTTTAATATGACTATTGACATATGATTGAATTCACAGTACGAATTTAAGATTTTGAGGTTTAGCTCGACATAGAGATGAAAAATAGGTCGAGCGGCTCGTCAGCTCGTGAAAACATTAGCTGCGAGCCGCAAGTGAGCTCGAAGAGTCGAGCCTCTTGAAAAATGAAAGAAAAATTTTAAAAAAGAGCGAAAGAAAAAAAAAAATTCAAAAAGCTCGTGGGCTCACGGCAAGCCTCGTGAGCTCATGAGCTCGTGGGTCGAGCCAAGCTCGCCCACGAGCAAATGAGAGTATCGAGCCGAGCTCGTGGGTTTAAGGGCCCGCCGACCCGGCTCGATCCATTGCCATGACTAGCTCGACGGGATTGTTACATGATGATCTATATTCACCGGTCTACATCTCAAAATGATAGTGAGTTGTCAAAATTTTAATGGTGAAGTCTAGTGAGCTAATAGATTTGGACTTATAACTATTGAATTCTTCTAAATCGATTGACAAAAATGTTTTATAATTCATTTTGCGATGTAATTACGCCCTCAACTATTTTTTTTTTTTTTTCGATTTACTTGGCTGCTTCTTCTATTTCGATTTATTAATCGATTTTATTGTGGTCACCATGTCGTTTTCAAACCATACGATATCGCACAAACCATAATTAACAACAACAATTAATAGTTAATTATCTGATTCATTTCATTAAAAATAGTACACACCAAGCATTGTTCTTCGATTAATCACTGTCGTGTTTCCAGCTATTTGGGCATGTCGGCCGATTCTCACGTGATTGAAGTAGATTTTTTATTCCAATAGGGTATGTGATTTGAGAAGTTTTTTTTTTTTTTTAAATTGGTCTTAATAATGGCGACAAATGAGTTTACTAAAGTTAGATGAGATATTCAGATTTGAAGTTCCATCTAATTTTGTTAACCTTTTACGAAGTTGAACGGATTTTTGATGTGTACATAATTACATTTTTTTTTTTTTGTAAAATTACGTGATAGTCTCGTATGATCATAGAGACTAATAAAGCTACGCCACTATTGTCAATACAACCGTGCTATATGTACATGTTCACTGACAGAGTTTTTTGAATAAAGCTTCTTGTACATTAATTGGTTGACATGAAGTTTGACACTCCATGTATTTTCAAATGCAAATGGACGGGAAAATGTATTTTATTTAAAACTGTCCACTCGTGGCACAACACGTGGCACAATGTCAAATTTAATGTCAAATGAAGTGTACATGTAGCGTGATCGGAGTTTTTTTTATAGGCGACACGTGGAGACATTTGATTCGAAGTTGCAATTTAAAAAAAAAAAAAAACACTATACAGCTGTAGCGCCTGAAAAAGATCTATAAACAATTCTCCCTGTATTGTTCTTGTCAATAAATCCATTTAGGGGCGTTTTGATGAGATTTTTTCTATCAGAATTTGAGTGCCCAACATACAAAAAGGGAATGGCCCAGTACTTCACTTTAGGGTTTCAATCAATTTCTCTACATTATTAACCCAATGGGGTTTCCTCAAGAGTTCAAATGTGTGGTTGATATTGATCTCTTCCAAAACGCCCTTCGAGGCTCTAATGTTGATGATATGGCTCCATGCAAATTAATCCCTATGATTATATTTTATTGTATAAAAATGTAGTTCAAAATGAGCGTGTAAAAAAAAAAGTTTTGAAAAAATTGAAGACAAACAGGAGGTAAATTCCAAGATTATGATCGTAGATGAGGTACGATACTAATCATTAGATTTGGTATGACCATCATCGCGTTATTGATTTAATCGGCTCGTGATTGCAAATGAGGTCTTAAGCTTCTTGTTTGCTATACTAATTCTCGAATCGAAATATCTCATATCTTCGAGGTTAGAATGACCTCATAAACTGGTTTGTCCAAGGTGGATGCTCAATCCAACTTATCTTTTACAATGGCCAATTTTAAAATATTAATTTAAAAAATATCTTGGAATATGATTTTACGGACGACTCTTTAAAAAAGGGAGCATTTTAAGTTTAAAGAATCTCTTGAAAATGCTATAAGTCTAATTTCACATAGTTTGGCTTCGATTAAAATTTCGAGTTAAAACCAACAATTTCTCTTAACTGCGCATTTCTTTTGAACTACTTTTCAAATTTTAACCATACATTTTATCAAAATTTGATTTAATCCATACAATACAGGAGATGTGTGTTGTAAGTTAAAAATGAATTGATTAGTTCAAATCAATAGCATAATTGAAGTCATATTTTATATTATCTTTTTTAAAAATAAAATAAAATAAGATCTTAAATATCTTGTTCTAGACGATAATAAAAGAAAATACAAAGTGGCGAGGAGTTAGATGTAGAATTTGAAGTGGCCGTTTAACTAATTCTCTAGATTAGCCCAATTATCGATTCAATATTTTGGAAAGTCCTTTCCTCCACGAATTTTTTTACAAAGACCGATTCAACCATGATATTTAGGCCCTGTTTGGCCCCCATTTTTTGGGGTTGAAAATTTGTGGAATAGTGATTGATGGGAAAATGTGTGATGGGAAAATTTTAGATTTGTGTGTAATATTATTTTATTTGAGAATGTGTGGTTGAGATGAAAAGAGAAAAAAAATTAATGTAATGGAATGAGAAAAAATGGGGCTCAAACGGGGGCTTAGTCTGATTCAATCGATCCTTTCCAATTTACAAAGAGCATTACCAATTGTTGATAACTCAGTACGTTAACACTAATTGGACAGTTAACTAACTTTCCATTTCAATCAAATATGTCTGTTTCCAATATTATGAGGTTAGGTACAACAACTAAACAAATAAAAATAGGTTCACAAATTGGAAAGTCGCTGTTGATAAAAAAATTATACGATTTTTTTAATTATTTTTTTAAAAAGTGGGGTCCAAACAGAAATTAAGTGGGCTCGAATGTATTTTTGTTGGGGTCATTTATTCATGGGAAAAATTTATATATCAGGTGTTAAGTTTCATCCAATTCAAATTTCAGGTCATAAGTTTAAAAATACAAAAATCAGGTATTTATTTATTAATTAAAAATATTTTATTAATTAAATTAATAAGGTCACAATTATACAATTAATGGTCACGGATACATAATTATATGTCACAGTTTATTTCATTGGTCACAAATTAAAAATTTCGTAGGCCACAGTTTATTTCGCTGGTTACAGATAAAAATTTTTATAGGTCACAGTTATTATGTTGGTCACAGATCAAAATCACAAATTATTTTTTTAATCACAAATGATCGGATATTAAGGTCACATGTTAGTTTGGTTGGTCACATACACCAAACATCCAACCACCGATCTCGATCCACCAACAATATTTGGTAACAAATCGATCGAATAGTTAGTCACGAATAGTCTTCATCTCATCTCGTAGTCCTCGTTGCCTCCTCCATAGTCACATCCATTGCCACAATAACACCACGAGTATATCACCACTGTCACTACCACCAATCATATCTGAACCTGCCAAATATTGGTCACATACACCAAACACTCAATCTCGACCCTGATCCACCTACAACACCACGACCGTACACAAAAACACTATCAAACCCACCCATCGCCAGAGCCACTGCAGACTGGTAGAGCCGCCGCCACCACCGCATCCAGCCACCCCATCCTCTCACAGCATCGATCCTAGTCCCAGCACCACTAACTCGTTGCACAACCATCGATCACAAAAGCAACTCCAATCATCGTGCATCTTGTTGACAACGTCGTCTTCTTGCAGCGACGTCGATATCCCGTCGGAACCGGCTCTAAATTTCTAAGCGTCGCCGCTACAATGGCGACGTCGTGAACACTACTTGTAGCGCCCCGAGTTCTGTTAACCCGGATTGCCACGTCATCGTCTTTTGCCCTAATTTTGTCAATCAATTTTGCGGAAATAACCTAATTTTTAAAAATCACATTTGCAATTTAAAACTTCGTCGGCAAGAAAAATACGTAGGATAATTGTTCAAAATTTAAATATCATGTTTTGGAATAGCGGAAACGAAAAATACGTTAACAATGTTTCAATACATAAATTCGGAAACTTAATAAATTCGATAATCAAATTTTATGCCACCACTGCCGGATCAATCTCGATCGCCTCCGAAATCTGCAAATATTGTTAAAAATAGCAGAATGAGTATTTCGAAGAAATACTCAGTAGACTCATCGCCGATAATTAATTTACAGAATAATTGAAAACACACTCATGCAATATACAACGTGATATCATCTTTGGTTCATTTTCTTGAAAATCATAGGCTCTTTTAAAACATGGGTTGTGGGTAGTCTTTCTTTCTTGTGCGGATGAAGCACGTAAGTTATGCATAACATTCTCTTCTTATCTCATAAGAGATTCTTTCTTTCTTTCTTTCTCATGCAATTAAGCATATAAGTTATGACAAGCATAACAATATCATATAATTCATATGACACATTCTCATCCTATGCATAAAGCATATAAATCACGTAATTCACATAAAGCATGCAATTATAATTTAAACTAATTAATGGTGGCGAGTCTACCTCAAATATTTCGAGTTGCGTGAAAAGTGGAGCGGAAAAATAACCTCAAGCTCCTAATTGCTCGTACGTATCGTCTAGCCAAAAAAATAGGAAATAAGTTTGAATTAGTATTTCGAACTTTAAAGTTTTAAAGTGTTGAAATTAAGTTTAAGGGCTTAATTGAAAATTATTGGAATTGAAATAAATGGCTTAAAATGATAAAATAAAGTTTAGGGCTAAATTGGAAGTTTATTAAATCTGAAAATAAAAGTTTAAGGGCTAAAATAGTAATTTTTAAAAGTTAGGGACTAAGCTGTAATTATAATAAAATTGAAAATAAAAGCTGAAAACTAAAATAATAACTTTTAATAGTTTAAGGACTAATCTGTAAATATAATAAAGCTGAAAATAAAACTAAAGGGCTGAAATTAAACATTTTCAGAACTTAGGGACTCAATTGAAAATCTGCTGAAACTGAAAATAAAATATTAAGGACTGAAATAATAATTTATAAACTTGGGGGTTAAATTAAACATTATCTAAAACTGAAAATAAAATTAAGGGACTGAAATTAAAACACTTAAACTTAAGGGCTAAACTAAAAATAATTTAGGGACTAACTTAAAACAATTTATAACTTGGGGGCTAAAACATAACTTTTAAAAATCAAAATCAAATTAAAATAAAACCAAAATCAAAACAAAAAAAAACATATCATTCCTCATTTCTCTCTCTCTCATTCGACCGAGAGAGAGAGAAGCGATGGAGGGGCTTTGCCCCTCCGATTCCACCACCGCCGGCGACGGTGGCAGCGCCGCCACTCGTGGGGCGTCGACTCAAGGGTAGGGGAGGGTTTGATTTTGGGTTTTGGGCGAGAAAAATGGAGGTATTGGACTCGAGGCTAGCGGGTTTGATTGGGGTAAGTTTTTTATGGGTTTTCTATTTTCTTGATTCTGGTAGTTGATTGGGGTTGATTTGAGGTGAAATAAGGGCTGCTTGGTGTTGATTTTGGGTTGTAGGTGGTCGGAGGTCTCGGTTTTGGGAGTTGTTGGTGGCGGGTTTGGTGCTTGGTTTTTGGTCAGTGTAGTTAGGGTCTCGATTTTGGAGTGGTGGGGGTGATGGGGCTGAGACTTGCTTGCAGTTGCAACCGGTGATGATGGGTTTGAAGTTGGGTTGGCTGGGGTCGATTTTTGCATTCGGTTGTGGCTGTTGGTTCTGTTTGGGGGTGTGCTTGCAGCTGGGGTTGGTGTTTTGGTGGCGTAGCTTGAGCATTGAGTTGGTGGTTTGAGGTGGAGGTGTTCGAGAATAGGTGGCTAGCTAGTGTCGAAAATGGTGACTGAAATGTGGTTTGGTTGGTGTGACTGCTTGCTTGCAGTGGAGGTGTGGTGCTGTTAGTGTTGTTGGGAGTTGCAGTGAGTTGGAGTTGCAGTTTTGGTGTTGTTACTTGGGGGTGAAAATGGTGACTGCAGCTCGTGTATGTCTGCAATGCTTGGTGGAAATGGTCGCATTGTGCGATGTCGTGGTGTTGAGTGTTCTGCTGGAATGGAATGGTGGTGACTGCTGGTGGAGGTGGGGGTGTTGCAGTGGTTCTACAGTTTGGTGATTTCCTGTTGATGCTAGAAATTAATGTTCTAGCATCAATGGTGGAATCACATCACAGTGGAGATGACTAAGGGAGAGAAGAGAGATTCTTACCAATTTTGTTTGGCTGCGTGAATGTGGAAATGGAGGGGTGAGAAGTTGATGTACGAATAGTGATGATTAGGGCACAGATTTCAAGGTGGGTAATTGGGTTAGGAAATAGTTGAGCCTAGCATTTGGACTGTAGGGTTTTCTAAATTGGGCTTATGGTAATTGGGCTGAAATGATTTAAAAATTCGTTTTGGGACATATTTAATTGGGCCTATGTAATTGGATTATAATTATTGGACAATAAATATTGGGCTCTAAATATTGGACCTGAAACTATTAAAATTGGATCCAAATAAAATAAATCCGAATTGAAATAAAAATAATTACTCAATATTTGATTCGATTCGAAATAATTTAAATTCATTTATAACGGCTAGACGAACGTGCTATTTCTTAAAAATTAGGGTTAAAGTCGAGCGATACGTTTTTCGAGAATTAATTTTATATTATTCAAAAGTTCTCGGTCGCTACACTACTGGAGAGGTGGCATTGCATCCAACGTCGTGCAAGACTTTCTTCCCGTGGGCAGTGCCGAGGACATCATTCTTCTTATGGATAGCGCCGATTTTAGACAAAGAGAGGGGAAGGAATGAGAGGGTAGTGAGAGAAAACGAATACTGAAAATGAATTAGGGTTGGCATGAATTATTAGTATTATAATATTATTTAAATATTCAATTGATACCTGATTTTTGGATATACAAACTTTGGACATGATTTTTAAAAAACTATCTTTAAATACCCAATCTTTTTTGTAATTGCCCTTTACTCCTTACTCCATAGGGACAGACTGCTATGGACATGTACTGGGCTGATGCATTGGGCTAGTGATGGCAATGGGCCGAGTCGAGCCGGCTCGGCCCATTGCCCCACGAGCTCGGCTCGTTGCCCTACGAGCCGAGCTCGTGGCTTGTTACAAAACGAGCCGAGCTTCTGCTCGGCTCGTTTGCTCGTGGGCGAGCTCGGCTCGGCCCACGAGCTCGTGATTCACTAGCCACGAGCCGAGCCGGCTCGTGGCTCGTCAATTTTTTTTTTTTTTTTTAAGTTTTTCTTAGTTTTTTTTTTTTCAATGTTTTTCACGAGCCCACGAGCTCGGCTCGTGGGCTCGTGCCCCACGAGCGCTCGTCTCTTAACGAGCCGAGCCGAGCTCGGCTCGTCTATGAACGGGTCCGCTCGGCTCGAGCTCGGGCTCGTCTTTTGACGAGCCCGAGCGGCTCGTGGATCGCTACAGTACGAGCCGAGCGGCCGAGCCGACGAGCCGCTCGGCTCGATTGCCATCACTACATTGGGCTTTCTGCAGACAATCCGCTGTGATTTTTCTTGGATACTTCAACCTCTCAATTTTTGAATGAGCTTGGTAAAAGTCCGGACCTTTAGCCATTCTATCGAAAATTGATGGTAGGAATTAAATTTAAATTAAAATTAAAGTCAATAATTAATTTTAATTATACATTTAGTTGAATTTATAATTTTTTAATCACATATTTCATCAAATTTTATCAAAATTTACTAAAAATATGATTTTAACCAAATAGGAGCTAATGGTAGTTAGGCTAAAATTATTAGAAACTTTTAAAATCAACATTATTGAATCTCTCGAAATGTATGATAGTAACAAATATGCATTTAAAATTAATAATTTGAAAAAAAAAGAAGGTAAATTTTGCGTTTAGTGATAACAAGGTAGAGTGTTCGTGAAGAACCCCAAACCCAGACGGGAAATACAAGCAAATGACCCAAATTCAAAGTTAAAATTCCAAACTAACCCCAAACTAACCCATTTCACTATTCAAATATATAAACTACCTAAAATACCCTTAATATAAAAAGTTTCAAAATAAGTTATTTTAGTCCTCATAACTTTAATTCTAATTTTGGATTCGACAAAATTGTTTGCCCCTTGCAATAAAAATTAACTTTTCTTCACCATCAACTCTTTCCACCTATCTTGAGCCGAAAAAATTTGATATTGATTAATAATTTTATTTTTGAATTTTTGCATTTTAGGTCCAATAAAATTGCACGTAGCCCTATATCTTGCAGAATTTAAAGACATTAGAGAATGGAAGATAATAACGAAATTTACATAGATGGTATGTTAACAATTCTACCTAATATTTAGATACCGATAGTTACATTCAACATCTTATTAATAAATCAAGAAATTTGATTGATAAAATAAAAGACTCCGATAGTCTTAAAATAAAGAAAATTTGAAAAGAAAATTACTTTTTTCTTTAATAGATTTTGATGAAGTTTTAGACGAAGACATATGATACCTTGTTAAAATGCCTATTCTTATAGAAATGAAAACTTTAAAAAGAATACAAAGGGTTCTTAATAATGAAATTATGAGAATCAAGAATTAGATACCTAAAGATCATGGAAATAGAAAATTCGAAAATATAGAAACCGAAGTATACGAAGGAGTAGAGGGATATGCCTTAAAAGGAAAATTTGATTGGGAAAAAATTCAGAAAATTAATAGAGCAGAATTAAGTCTAAAACCACCAGGAGAAAATAAATTATTCAAAATTTTAGGATCACCTTTAGAAGAAAAAAGTTAGTCATTAATGAATATCATAAAATAGAAAAAGCCATAGATATTAAACATACACAAGGAAAAATAAAATTAAATCTTATAACAAAAAGAAATATTAATGAATTCCTAGGAAAATTAAAACAAGAAAAAACGAGATAAAATATCTTATGTTTACTCTTGTGGAATACAAATAATAATAAAATCATGTTTTAAAGAAGAAATTAATAGTCCTATAATACTTAATCTACAAGATGAAAGATGTATAATCGCAGAAATGGAAATTTGGGAATAGTAAAAAGGAAATTTAGCCTATAAAAAATTAAAATTTACTTGTTATCCAAGATATTGTGTACATATAAATGATAAAAATTTAGATGATTGTCTTAGTCTACATTTTAAAATGACTAATAAAATATTAAAAGACGATAATAAAGTTTTTACTATATTATATCAAGGATTGTATTGTTATACAAATAGTAATTATGGAAATATATATAAAGAAAACCTTTTATAGAAATTGACGAAGAATTCAGTGGGATATAGGTGAAGCAATCTTATCAAGAGAACAAGACATAGAAGAAATAGAAAATTTTGAGATAGGACATGATGATGCTATAAGTATTGATCAACCTATAATACCAAAACAAATAACATATAAAGAAAATAAAATAATTATTGGAAATAATACAAGAAGACATAGTATTTCAAAAAATAATACAAAGTAAAAATAATAGTGTTTATGGAATCAAAGGAAAGTTTTTTAATGGAAATAAATGGATAAATGAAATTAAAATACTTATTGATACCGAGCAAGTCAATCATATTTGCTCTCTTATTGATGAAGGAATTAAAAAGAAAAAGTTGAACCTTATAGTTATAGAGATTTTGAAGGAAAAATAAACTCTTGTGATATCATAGGACAAATTCAAATTAAATTAGGAAATTTATTATTAAGCATAGAATGCTATATTGATAATAATATGAATTTTGATGAACATCCAATATTATTAGGAAATTCATTTTTAAATAGTCTTGATAATTATAAAATAGACAAGGAAGGAATTCTTATTACACATCAAGGAATAACTACATATTGCCCTAAAGAAAAATGAGTAGAGAAATAAAATTCCCAATAAGTGTATATATACAAATAACTGTATTTGAATAAAAAATAACTACTTGTGCTCTAATTGATACAAAGAGCCGAGATAATCAGTTTTTAAAGAATTTTTATTACCAAAGTGGATAGAAAATAAACAACAATTAACTTTACAAGGAATAACTGGAGTAAGAGAATCTTTAAAATATAAAAATGAAAATATAGAAGTTATAATAGGATCTAAAATAGTAACCATAAGAAATGTTAATGATTGTGATATTATTCTTGGAAATGACTTTCTACAACAGTTTAGTCAATATAGTCAAAATATTTATACTATTCAATTAAAAACACCATGTGGATATTTACTAAAAATTGCTAGAGAATTTAAACCATTCAGAAGTTCACCAAATAAATAGAAAAATAGAATTTATACCAAAATTACTCAATTATTCAATCAAAACAATTACTCTTGATCAAATAAAAGATCTTTTAGCTAAAAATTATAATGAAAACCCACTTGAAAAATGGGAAAAATCAAAAACAACAGCTAAAATAGAACTATTAGAACCAACAATCATTATTAGAGTCAAACCTATGCTCTATAATCAAGAAGATAATGAAGAATTTCAAATACAAATTCAAGAACTTCTTAATCAAAAACTTATAAGGAGAAGTAATAGCCCTCATAGTAGCCCAAATTTTATTGTTAGAAATCATTCTGAGATAAAAAGAGTAAAACCTATGATGGTAGTAAATTATAAAGAACTTAATAAAAATACTAAGTTTGATGGATATTATTTACCAAATAAAGAAGTATTAATAAATATAGCTAAAAATAAAAAATATTATTCAAAATTTGATTGTAAATCCGATTTTGGCAAATTAAACTAGAAGAAAATAGTATACCATTAACAAGATTTAGTACTCCTCAAGGACATTATTAATGGTTAGTTATGCCATTTTGATTAAAAAATGCACCACAAATTTATCAAAGAAGAATGGATGAAGTCTTTAAAACTTATAATTTTCTTATTGTTTATGTTGATGATATACTTGTTTGTTCGTAAACATATGAAGATCATCTTAAACATCTTAGAATTTTTGCTACACTTTGCTCAAAAGAAGGTATAATACTTAGTCTTAAAAAGTGTATAGCAAAACATGAAATCAATTCTTAGGAATGATAATAAATAGTGATGGAATAAAATTGCAACCTCATATTTCAAAAAATAATTTTATTTCCTCGATAAATTAGAAAATAAGCAACAAATTCAAAAGTTTTGGGTTGTCTTAATTATGGTCAAGGATTTATAGAAAAACTTGCAGTAAAAAGAAATAAACTTTAAACTATTAAGAAAATCAAATAAATTAGGTTGGAATGAAGAATATACTCTTTCGGTTAAAAATTTAAAAGAAAATTGTAAAAATTTACCTAAACTTAGACTTCCCGATGAAAAAGATAAATTAATAGTTCAAACCGATGCTTCGTATTTATATTGGAGTGCTTTATTAAAAACCGATTTAAATGAAATTTGCAGTATACTAGTGGAACATTTAATAATGTTGAAGTAAATTATTCCACCAATGAGAAAGAATTATCGCGTAGTTAAAGGAATAAACAAATTTAAAATGTTTTTGTTACCCAAGGAATTTATTGTTCAAACCGATAATACACAACTAAACTAGACTAGTAAATAATAAATTACCAAATTCACCCTAACATAGAAGGTTACATAGATGGCAAGTGTTACTATCTTTTTATAATTTTAAATTTGAATATATTAAAGGAAAAGATAATTTATTTGCCGATTTCTCGAGCAGAATCATGAATATGGAAAAGATTGAAGCATTTACAAAGGAATTACAAGATCTTCTAATGATTTTAATGCAGATTATCTTGCTGTTCAAGAAGATTATCTTGATATTCGACAAACTTTGTGTGATTTATCAAGCAAAGTTGTTGAAAGTGGGAAAAAGATTGAAAAATTGAATGATAACAAAGAAAAATAGTTGAAAAATTGTCGTAATGTTTAGACTTTTTGCAAATTGTTCAGAGTATCCTCCTTTAAAAGGTGAATACAAATAAAAGTGCTAGTCACATCCCATTTCGGGAGATTAATACATCCACATCGAGTGGAGAATCAAAATTTAAGAGAAATGACTCTCTTACCTCGCAAGAGGAAAAAGTCATAAAAAGGGTCCACAACAACTACCTCGTCGCATGGACAAATTGTTGGAAAAATTTACAAGTGGAAAAGGAGCCACGAGTCTAGTACTCAAACATCCTTATCAAAAGGCCCATTGGAACAAATTTCTCATCGTTATCAAGTGAATCTCCAAGAAGAGAAAATCACCAGCTTGGTGACCTTAAATCACCAAAGGGAATAATTGCTACTCATCACATCGTAGCTAATCTACATCCAATGGAAAAGGAGTATTATGAATTTCTAATGGATATATAATTTCGCAGAAGGAAGTTCTCTATATTTGACAAATTTCCTTCCAACGGCGATTTATCCAAGGATCAGCAGTCAAGGAGCAGATCCTAATATTGTTCGAAAATTAGCAAAGATTTGGATTTTTAGATCGACTCTTCCTGTGGATAGATCTAAAAGAAATCGAACAATGACAAAGAATTTGTTAATTGTGTTAAAAATTCAGTGATAAACAACCAATTGAACTCAGATTTTACACAATTAGTCCCGAATATAAAGAACCGTGAGTGGTATGGAGAACATCATCTCATCACAATTCTAAAAATAATGGAAATCCACTTAAGGAGATTCGTATTTTCAAAGAATCGCCCACTATCAATAGAAAATGGATGATTTATAGAAGAGCTTTCCTTGAATAAAATCATCAGCTCAACAATGCAGCTTTCTTTTGGAGAAAGATACATGGTCTATGGTATGAGTAATAATTGATCCTTATCTCGTAGAGGAGATAAAGAATCAAAAATTTTGAAGAAAAAATCAGGAATTATGAACGATCAATTTTCTCGAAGTGAAGAATGCATTAAAGAAGCCTCACGACTTACGGGACACGTCCACAAGTAAAGGACGATCAAGAAAACGCGATCGACAAAGACCATGTGAACTTTGAAGATAAGAAGACAAATGCTAAGCCGAATCAAAAGAAATTGCCGACATCGAATAAAGACAACCAACAACCACTTTTAATATTTTCAACCACATTTGAAATTATTGTACTTCTTACTTTTGTGTTGTAAAAATCTGATTGGCCGTGTTTTTCATAAGTGCGAGCCTTTCTATAAATTGAGACCCTTCTCATTAGAAAGGATCATCGAAAATTAGCCATCCTAAATCTCATCCCTAACTACCATCTAAAATCTTCAACAATGATCTTTGTAATCATTCTCTTTAGAGAGTAGAAACCACTCTTCTGAGTATCAATCTCTCAGAAAATCTTTGTATAATAGCTTTCAAGCTATCTTCAGATCAATAAAATCTTTCGAGTTTGAAATAAATCTTTTATTACGCTTTCGAGTGTTGTTCTACACAATGTAGTCCTGCTTGAGAGTTTTAAGTGCTTTCGTGTCCATTTTGTCATGGATGCTTTTGACTTTGGCCAACTCTTTTATGGTGACCAGGAACATATAACATTCTTGCTATTTGGCGAAGCGTGGTAAGGCCCTTATTTTAAGCTACAAGAAAATTTATCGTTCGAAAGTTGCATGAAAATTATTATATAAGAATTTTTATGAGATTGTTTACTTTGAAGAACTTTTATCATGGAAAGTTACGAGTTTTATTATAGATCTCAGTACTTTTAGATATACTAATAGTATTGATTATAGTCACATGATAGAAATTCCAGAAACTTATGATAGTTATACTAGATGAATAAATTTCATAAAAAGAGATAGTAGATATTATGAAAAATGCCTTACAATTGTATCATTTGGATTAAAAGGAAAATTGCCTAAAGAAATAATAAAAATGATTATATTTTTCTGGTTAGATAGTGAAAATAGTGAAAGAACTTTTGAAACTACAGAGCATGTAAGTTATAATGAAGTTTCTGAATTATATGATTTTGATCTTAGTTTTGACGATATAGAATAAAAATATGCCTGGAATAACTAGAAAATTTTGTGATAATAAAATAAAATTTTTAGAAGAACAGATAATAACTGACAATAATCGTAGAGAAATAGAAAGGGAAATTTCTAATTGGAATAAAATTAAAAGGGAATTATTAAAAAATGAAATTACAAGAGAATTAATAAGAGAAGAACAATTTAGAAGAGAAATAAGACAAATGATAAATAATATAATAATTAATTCCTTAAATATACCAGACTAATATGAGTTTACCAACAAAAATAAGATTTGATAAACAAGAAATAGAAAATATTAGATTACCAATAGGAAGCTATCAAACTAAAAAATGGAATACAACTCTGTTTCAACCTTTAAGCTCATGGGGAAATACAGATGAATGGTTAAATATGACTACAAATTGGACTAATGCATTTTTATGGCAACAATTAGGACAATTAAAATCTAAAGACGTAGAAGCTATAGACGAAATAAATAATATAGATCCAAAAGATGAAATAGCTAAAGAAAGGTTAGAAGTTTTAAGCAAAAATATGTCTAAACAATTTAATAAAATAAAAGAACAAATTAATAATTTAGAAATACTTGATGAAGCTAAACTTGAAGAAATTCAAAATCGAATATCAAAAATTGCACAAGTAAAAATAGTATTAATAAAATAGCAACTTTAGAAGAAAAAGTAGACATTATTAATTATAAACTTGATATTTTATTAAATAAATTAGGATTTGAAATTGAAAAACCATCTTATAAAAAACCTAAAATATGAGTAATGAATGATAAAATTAATTTAATTGAGAAAATATAAAAACAATTGATGAAAAAATAACTAGAATTGAAATAGTCTACGAAGAAGAGAAAGAAAGACTACAAAACAACTTTTTAAGAATAGAAAATCTTTTAAATAGAATAATAGAAAATCTAAATAAAGAAAATCATTTAAACCAGATTATACTAAAGAACTTAAAGAAGTTAGAAAGAAAATTGAAAAATATGAAGAATTAATACAACTTAATGGAGGATTAAAAGAAGATATAGAAAAATTATTGATTGATCTTAGAAAGCAAGAAGAAAATCTTATAGAAAAAGAAGAAGGAAAATTAATTATAGAAGAACAATGAATCTAAGAAATTGAAAATTTAATATTCGACTTGTAAAGACTTAAAATTTGGCAAGAAATAACTAAAAATCATAATGGTTGGAAAAACAGAGGACCACTTAGAGCTAAACAAGAAGAATATGGAGAAACTAGCACACTAGATATGAAGGTAAATAGACCTCTAGAAGATATGTTAATACAAAAGTAGATTTTAGAACTACCAAAGAAAGAATGTATAGAGATCAATTTAAACCAATTTTAAGAGAATCAAACTCAATGAAAATTGCAGGATCCTATTTAAATTTAGATTGTGAATTAGATGTTAGAAAAGCTATAAGTGAATGGAGTACCAATATGATAGCACACTTTAATTATAATCGTTAAAGAATAATACGTATAATAAAAATAGAACTCGAATATTTATTAGCAACATTTAAAGGAAATGTATTTAATTGGTATAGAGGATTAGAAGAAACAACAAAAGGTATTTGGAAAGATAGTATTGAAGCAGATTTGGAATTAGTATAATAGAAGGAATAAATAGAGTTGCTACAAGAATTTATAGAGAATTTGTCTTGAGAAGATTGAAAATGAAAGTACTAAAGCTAGATTAGAAGAAATAGAAGATGCTAAAATAGAATGGAACATTTACAAATTTGTAATATGTGTTATCTCAATGAATATTGTTGCTAATATAGTAAATATTATTATATGATGTTCGAAGTGGAGTCGATAATAATTATTATAAGGAAGTTTTTATTAGAAAATTACCACCACCATGGAATAGTTATTTTCAAAATAAGATTAAAGAAAACAATTAGGAAGAAATGAAGAAGGATATACATTAGGATTTATTATAAGAACTATAAAAGACTTAAATAAGTACTATGTGTAGTAATCAAATGATTTATAAACAATCAGATTTATACAAGATAGAATTTGTTGTAGAGATACCAAGTACTGTGAATTGGGGATGTTATGATTATAAAAGAAAAAGAAAAATAAAACCCAAGAAATATAAAAAATATAATAAATTTAAAAAGAAATATTTTAAACCAAAAGAAAATATTTTAGAAGAAAATATAAACCTTATAATAAAAAACCATTAGATAAAAAACGATTATGTAAATGTTGGAATTGCAATGAAGAAGGTCATATTAAGACCAATGCCCAAAAAAGAAAGTTAATATTAATTACGACTTTGAACAAATTGAGATGAATGTGAAGAAGTTGATATTGAAGAAATAGAAGTAAATGAAGAAATATTTGAAATAAAAATCGATTGAAGAAACGTCAAACAAATGATTTATTTAATAAAAACAAGAATAAAACTAATTTCGAAAAAATTATAAGGATTGAGGACTTGATCTGCAATAAATGACCCATTTCATTAAGGGTAAAACTGACTTTTTAACAAAAAACTTAAAAAGCCACTATTCATAGGTCATTTTGCAAAATGTCCCAACCCAGACATACAGGAACAATCGGTGTTCTAAAAAAGGCGGGAAAGCATTAAAACCCTAGCCTACCCTAGCTTCCATCCTTTTCCTATCTCTCTTAGCAAAAAAATCAGTTTTTTTCTTCCATTTCTCTATAGCAATGGGTATTAAGGTATGCGTTTCGCCCTCAATTTTGTTCCCGTTTACTCTATTTTTCACTCTAGTAACTTTAATTTATGTGAATGATTAGGGTTTAACGAAGCTACTGGCAGACAATGCTCCCAAGGCGATGAAGGAGCAGAAATTCGAAAGCTATTTTGGCCGAAAAATCGCCATTGACGCCAGCATGAGCATCTACCAATTCCTTGTCCGTAAACTCATTTTTTAAAAATGTATTTGTATGCCATTTTACATATAATTGTGTGAGCATATACTTGGAAGTGATATTGTCACTCAGAAAAGGATTTGGGGGATCTGCTATTATTTTCAGTTTCTGAACATGTTGATTGCCGAAGATAAATGCTCCATATGTTAATTGTCTTTTCCTCATACTTCTAGACATAGATAAGTTTGTTTGTTTTAATTGCTATAAGTTTGAGGAATAAAAATTAAGATGGTGTCAGTGAGAGCCTTCTGTGGATGCCACCGTGTTGAGTTACTAATGGCTTTGTTTGCTAGACTCTGTATTGTGGATATGATAATATGGTGATAATTACAAATTGGGGTGCCAGAAAATGTGGGTGTGTATATATTTCATGGCTTAAATTCTTTTATCATGACTGGTAATTGCAGATTGTTGTTGGAAGAAGTGGCACAGAAATGCTCACCAACGAAGCTGGTGAAGTCACAAGGTGCAAACTCTTACTTGTAAACAGATATTTGTTCACCAGATTTTATAATTAATGAAAATAGTAATTAAGGATTCATTTATTGAAAGATACATGACTTGTAAGTGGACCAATTTTTTAGTAAACCGTAAAAATCCATCCTTGTTAAAAATTGCTCGCTCTTTGTGAAATTCACAAGGCTTCTGGATCTGTATTCTCTATAATAGGCTAATAGCTGGCAAGTAAGGAATTTGTCCTTAATACTAATTTTCTATGAATTTGAAACTATCACTTTAAAAATCAAACGTAGAATGCTGTGAAATTGGCTATACACAAATTTCGATTGATATCAACGGACCTATCCAACATGAAGTTAGATTTTCAATATTTTTCCTTAAATTGAAAGTAACACACTAAAATCAATCTCATGAATTTGGTAATACAGGAAATTTCATTTGTACCATCATATTATCAAGTGAAAGGACGTGTTCGGTCGTGCTTAAAATCCAATTAAAATTGAAAATATAGTCGTTATTGGTCCCACTCGTCTAATAAAAGTCAACAATAACGGCTAATTTTTCAATTTTAATCCGATTGAACACGCTCAAAGTAGATTTTGAATAGTAATTTTTTCTTGCTAATATTTAGTGTGCTGGGTACAAAATCAGTCACAGCACAGACGTGCAAATAGGCACATCAGATGCATATAATTAATTATTCGTTGCAGTTGATTTTAGAATATATTGAAGTTTGATTAGTTAAATTCTGAATTTTTGTACTGTTATTTTGATTTTGACTGTTCTATCTGCATTTTGATGCATTATGTGATTTGAGAGATTTTTGAGGTTCTGTGCACCCTGATTTAATTTTGACCACTGTGGTTGCTGATCAGCTCAAATTTTAAAGTTTTTTGTTTCTTACTTTTTCGCTGGCCATTTTCATTGTTGTCTTTTGATGGGTTTTGTGTTTGATGGTGTTTCTTTAGTCATTTGCAAGGGATGTTCACTAGGACTATCAGACTTTTGGAAGCGGGGATAAAGCCAGTGTAACTTATTCTTTTACCTTACAATTAATTATTTTCTTAAGATGCCTCCGTCTGAGTGAAAAATATGCGTTTTTCCTGAGTGTGCACGGGTTTTTGTATATTAGCTATGTTTTTGATGGGAAGCCTCCAGATTTGAAGAAACAAGAGCTTGCGAAACGGTAACATTATGTTTCTTTTATGCTAATTGTTTACCCTACACTCCATAGTTCAATTTTCTTGATTCTTGCTAATTGTGATTTTTTGTGATGCTTTTCGAATGCAGATACTCAAAAAGAGCTGACGCCACTGGCGACTTGAGTGATGCTCTAGAGGTAGGATAGTACAATGCACCATCCTTGCAATATCGAAGTTGCTATTTCTCTGTTTTCTGCACCCGCTGCAACAACCCCTATCAACTTTTTCTTCTCTTCGTTTTCTTTTCTACACATATTTCTCGCAGTATAAAGGCTGTATTTTCATTGCAGGCTGGAAATAAGGAGGATATTGAGAAATTCAGTAAAAGGACAGTTAAGGTAGGTTATCAATTTCTTTTAGTTTACTTCCTTGCAGCTTGTTAGTCTCCCTTAAACGCAAACATTGGCAAACTTTTAATGCATTTTCACGACAATCTTTTCATTGTTTAATGCATTATGTAATGTTCATCCTTTGTTGGCGCCTTTTATAAGCAGATGGACAATAGAGAAAAAATGAATAACATAAAGAGTAAGGAAAATGTTGGAAATTTATATAAATACAGATCCTTTCCTTGTTTAAAAAAACTCTCTTTTCCAGTAATCAATACTTTATAGCTTTGATTGAAGAAAACTTTTCAATCAACTGTGTCTTTGTACCACATAATGATGTGGAACCTATTTTCATCTGTAAAAGAAAGGATAGAACATCAATTGTTCATGGAAAGGCCTTTTATAGACCCAAAGGTTTCTAAGGTAAACTTCTCTAAATCTCTTTTATCTTATACTGGAGTTGGTTAGGATTGAGCAAAAACTAAAGGTATCTAAATTTTTGATAAAGTGGATAGCAATGCAAGATAATCAAGATTGGGTTCAAGTTAATTGGGTTTTAAGATCTCTGCGTGATTCATAGAAATTTAAAATTTGATATTGTCTTGTAATGAAGGAGTATATTATGAAATATGCCTTGTACACGTGACACATTTATTGCTTTGCTTTTCCCTCCTTTTTGGTTGTGTTGATGTGCTTTTTTGTTTTGCAGGTGACAAAGCAACACAATGATGACTGCAAAAAACTTCTTACTCTTATGGGAGTGCCTGTCATTGAGGTACTGAAGCACGTTTCTCACTCTTACAATTTGCCTTCATTTCTCTACTGTATTTTTGTTTGTTTTGAGAACCCGTCACTACTTTTTTGCCTTCAGAAATGAGAAATTTCCTTATTAACGATAATTTTCCTTGATAATTTTTTTAGGCTCCTTCCGAAGCAGAAGCACAATGTGCTGCACTCTGCAAAGCAGACAAGGCATGTATCTTGCATTATGTAATTTGGTGATCAGCTTGCTAGTCAATCTTCGGAAACTTAAATCCAAAATATGTTCATACTCACCTATTCCCAATCTATTAAGTAATTTTCTCTATGCTCATTTTTATAAGTAAATGCTGATCTTTCTTTTGGTGGAGAACAATTGCAATGGTACTGTATCTGTTTTCAGTGCATTCCATTGTTTAATGAGTAACGAGTTCAGGCTCTTGACAGGAAGATAATATTAACTTCTTTTTCTGGGCTCAAGCACAAATGTTCTGAACAAACAGGTTCAGAAAGATTATGCTAAACTTTCTTTGCACATTAGGTATATGCTGTGGCATCTGAAGACATGGATTCCCTAACGTTTGGAGCTCCAAGGTTTCTTCGCCATTTAATGGATCCTAGTTCCAAAAAGATCCCAGTGATGGAATTCGAAGTCTCAAAAGTACTAAGAAGTTCATATGCAACTTTTTAATTGGTAGATTCCAAGTGCACTCTTTCTAACATTGTATTCTATTCAAGGTTTTGGAGGAGTTGAACCTGACTATGGACCAATTTATAGACCTTTGCATTCTATCTGGCTGTGATTACTGTGACAGCATTCGAGGTACAAATGTTTAACTTGCGGAATATGTTGCAAGGAACTTGTTGACTATTTTATGTAGTTCATTAGTAATTGATATAAAAAGTGCATCTTGAGATCTATGTTTCTTTTACTGTTTCAAATGTGAACATATCCATGAAAGTAGGAAATAATTATTAAAATCTACATAATAATGGAACAACTTTTGGATTGATTAATTCAGTTCTAGGCCTCTTATTTGTTTGTCCTATTGACTGTGAAAGGCTTGCAAGTGTGTTTTGGTTCTAGGATGACTGGGCATTATACTGGGAAATCTAGGGTTAAAGGTTAATTTACATATAAGATTCAGATATGAGGTAGCAATACTGTTTTCCCTCGTTTTCCTTTTCCCGTGTCTTGAATTATTTGAACAGTGTGGTGATATTACATTTGATTTGTAGTGAATAGTAGAACAACCGAATGTCGATGTTAATTTTTGCTGACCAGAGTTTGCATTGGGCATATTGGTCTATTCTCTTGCTTTCTTTCTTTAAGGGTCCATTTAGATAATATTAATGGCGTTGAATAATTAAGAATTAAGAAGAATATATAGGTTAATGACAGTGATGAGTTACCTCCTTTATGTGAAATCCACAAATAATTTACACATTCTTTCCATCTTATAGTAGAGGAGATTTCTCTGTAGTGAGGTTCCTTCAACAAACCATTTCTCTTAATAATTTTAGAGTAATGGGGCCAAAATCAGACATGACTCTACTGTTTGTTGTATGACAGGTACTCTGGGACAGAGTGCTTTATGTTGTGTGATAATTGGATGTAACTTACAAGAAGCATTATTTTTCAGGTATTGGGGGACAGACTGCTTTGAAGTTGATTCGGCAACACGGCTCCATCGAGAACATTCTGGAAAATATAAACAAAGAAAGGTGTTTCTTATGTTTGATTCTATGCCGGATTTTCTTAATTCAAGTGGTGGGCGTGAGTTAATTTCAGTTGGAACGCACGTCCCATAATTCTTGCTAAATTTGGAAAAACCAACCTCCTATTAGACATGGATGGTTGCCTTGCTTTTTCATTCAATTGCTACTATCTTAAATTCAAGTTCCAAACTTTGTTTAAGTATTGATTCCACTCATTTCAATTGATCTCTCTGTGTTGGTTAGTAAGATAAGAATAATGCAGAACACTTAATATTTTTTAGATGCCTTCCTTTGGTTTTACTCACTATAGTTATTGTTAAATCTTCAAGGCCAGCATTCATCCCCTTAAAAGAGAGTCTAGTTAGCTTGGTAGGATAACAATTCTGATATTTTGGCTGCTAGATTCTTAGTTTTTCCATTTAGGGAATTAAATTACTTAAGCATAATCCATTTACATGCACCAAATACAAAAATAAGATTTTCTCCAGGCGGACTTCTTTCTAGTTTACCATTATCTGTCAATTAAGTTGCTCGTAAGAATAAGATATTACATTCATGGATCAGTACGCTCCAAATTTAGTCCTTAAAACAGAGATGTTATAACGAATTGGCCTCTGCGTTCAAGTTGGTATATCATACTTACGTTCGCTTTGGGAGAGCACATGCCCTTTTACCTCTCACGGCTTTCTGTCGCGTTCCCCAAGATTCAAAATTAGAAGATATTAGAATTCAACTTAAGTTTCTCATATGTTTTGGGTTCGAATCATGAGATACGCTATAGAAAGTTATGAGAAATAAGAGTGCATATCCTCTTTCAAAGTAGATGATATGTAAGATATAATTGCTTGAACACAGAGTTCTAGTCGTTATAAAGACATTTTTTGTAGTGGTCCAACCTTTGTATCAAAACTGTTAACTTATGTATTGTGTTCTTTAGGAGTGAATTTGTTGTCTTATCCCTCACGACCTTCTGTCGCATCTCTGTTGCTCAATTGGTACCAAGATTTAACTTAAATCTCTCATAAATTGATGTCTTAAGTTCGAATCCTGAAAGTCATGACAGAATGCCTTGATGGGTTAGCAATTGCTCTTCAAAGTTGATATTACGTAAGTTAACTGCTTGAGCACACAGGCTTAATCATTATGTATGTGGTCCCATGATTGTCAAAGTGAGCGTAGTTCTAGACAATTATTGAGGACTAGTGGAGTACTATGTGCTGATGTATATTGAAATGAACAAAGAAAAAGATGGAAACAAAAGGGGTTAGGTGATTGGAGTATCATCTTTGTGCAAGTAAATATTTTCACTAGTAGTTGCTTCCATATACATTATCTTTAAGGACACTACTAGTTTATCGAATCCATTCTTAATACAGTTAGTGTTTATATCCAGATATCAAATACCTGATGATTGGCCATATCAAGAGGCTCGAGGGCTCTTTAAAGAACCATCGGTTCTCTCCAGTGATGAACAACTTGAGCTCAAGTGGACTGCTCCTGATGAAGAAGTGATTTGCTTAGCTTAAAAGTTTCAGATTATTTTGCATTTTCCTTTATATCTTTTTTATGGTTTATTATTTTTTTCACCTTTATTGCATTTTCCTTTATATCTTTTTTATGGTTTTATTATTTTTTTTCACCTTTAGGGGTTGATAAGCTTTCTGGTAAATGAAAATGGCTTCAACAGCGACAGAATAACTAAGGCATGTTTGCATTGTCACTGTGATCATGAGTTCATTGATTTTCCCTGAAATTGTTTTGAATTACAGGGTTTACCAATTACCTGTTTGATTTTTTTTAGGCAATAGAAAAGATCAAGGCTGCTAAGAACAAGTCTTCCCAGGGACGGTATGAATGAGTGGAAATCAAGTGAGAACCTTATCTATATAGTGCCATTTTCTTACTCTTCTCTCTCTCCCTCTCTAACAGATTGGAATCATTCTTCAAACCAGCTATTAGCACATCAGTACCTGTTAAGCGGAAGGTGTGTTTTTAATTGCAGTATTAAAGCTCTCTGCTTTTTCTAAATCCCTGGGTGTGCAAGGTAGACATTTGAAGTGTAACACTGTAGCAAAGCTAAGCATGTGCTTTTGGCCAGTACCACTACAAACTGAATGGTACCCCGAAATCATGTTAGATTATGGACTTGATTGAAGAAATTTTGTTATGTTTTTTACTTAAAAGTTTTGGTAAAAATCCGTTCCATTTTCGGTTACTGGCTTTAGGTGAATCAAGAAAAAACCCAGCAATGGTGGCATCATCCAGTAGTCCAGTGACTTCCCCAGAGCGGCCATTAAACGTAAATCCATGCCCATCTTCCATTAAATTTGAAATCAAACGTCAAGCATGCCTAGAGTTCCACCAAACTAATGTGGTATAGCAACTTTGCCTTTGAGACAAAGTGTCCAAGTCTTTAACAGTCCTGGCTCTGAGAGAGATCACAATTAAGAAGAGAGATTGAGAGCAACCTAGTTCAAGACTTGGTAGGCTGAAATGGTAATGGTGAACAGATAGGGGGATGGGAGTCTCTATGCTGCCAAAGATAATGGTGGTTGATGTTAGAGGAATTGGGAGTTGGAAATCTGACTTAATATCTCACTCGATACACGATTACTTATTTGTGAATAGATATTCTCTCTTGCATTTAAATTTATTGAAACCTAATAGTGGGATTCTTCAAAATGAAAAGCAAATACTGAACCTACTTTACAAGTTTGGCCATTAGATATGAATGGTAAATTTTGTTTGGGCCAGTTTTACCATTCAGCACACCTCTAAGCAAATACTGTAAATGAAGTTTTGAAATTCATGTTTCATGCCAACTTTTCTTCTAATGATAAGAGTTCTTCACTAATTATAGTCTGATTCAAATTTATTACTATTTCCTAACTAAATTTACCGCATTGGTATTATAGAATAACATAAATGGAGCTTAGTGTTCTATTCTACTTTGTTAAATGGTCCCAGCTCATAATGAATGTTTGTATTTTTCATTTAATTGTTCCATTAGGCTGCCAAATCCCTGTACCCAAAATTTTGTAAAAGGAGCTGACATAGTGTTTTTGTTGGTTTATTCCATTATCCTTTTGGCTTATTCTTCATCTATGCTCTATATGCTTGCTTTGTTAACTTATATTAAAATATTTGCTAGTGTTTTTGTTGTTTATTCTTCTACTCAGCACATATTGTTAATTTAACGTGCTCAACGTTTGTTGTTTGGTGACAATATCTAGGACGTTAATTTGATATTAATTTTACCTCGAATCCTTGTTGCTTTATCCCTGTTAACTCCTCTTCCTCTGTTGGAGTACTTTTCCTTCCAAAGATGTGAAGTTATTCGGCAAGCGACTCGTATCAGTTCTTTTAGGAAGTGTACGAAACTCCACTTTGATTGGTTATGACTTTTGGTACTGGCCAACAGGAAAGTAAATGCAGTCTTGGATCTGCAAAACCAGTAATCAAGCTTAAGGCATACTCTATGGAATCATCCTTTCAATTCAGGCCTAAGGTCATTGCCAGCATAGGCCTGCCGGCCCTAGATCTGGGCTTGAGGCAGCCCATGCTGTTTTCCAGAAGTTTTTGCTTTGGCATGTGAAGCTGAAAATCCACGGTGAACCTGGATCTGTGACTGTTACGTTCTTCAATTAAGTCATTTAATAACATGTAAACTGTTGCAAGCAGTAGTAGTATAGTATCTGTAAAAGGGAGAATAAAGTTCACATGTGGCGTATAGATATGGTAGCAACCAATACTGAACTATTAAACAATTGATAACGATAATTATGATGACCAACCTCAAGGAGTAGTTGAAAACTTAATCTTGTGATCTACCAGAGCTCTATGCAGTCCAATGCCTCGGTAAATATTATGTAGAGCAGGTGATACTTTTTAATGAACAAATCATAACCCGGAGAGGATAAATTCAGTCTTTCAGATATGTCCGAAACGCATCACGCTCATGAACCTATACATAACCTGTTCGGATTATCAGTGATTAATTCTTCATAAAATTTGTAGGCGATTGATGGCCTGACTACCACCAACTTTTAGCTGTTGTTTGAGTTGCTTCAAATTGCATGCACACTTTTGAGGGATATAAAAAGTTTCTCTAATAAATTAACTAGATGTTTATTGATCTGCATTCATGTCCAGAAATTATACTTATTTTCTTTTGTTGCACTCCTATTTTTTTATATTTTAATTGACTTTGCAACTCAATGACAGGAAACAACTGAGAAAGTGGAAAAAGGAACTGCCAACAAAAAGGCGAAGGCTGGGGGTGGTAAGAAGAAGAGATAGTTTTGAAGTGTGAACATTGGCAAGTTGGAACTCCTACATTAGAGGTTAGCGTTGAATGAAGTCGTAAATTGGCTGTTGGACTTCCTACATTAAAGTTTCAAGTTCGAGGGACATAATCTGTGTAACCTGTAGCTTTCCTTCTCGTATAAACGCAATTGGGACTTCCAACTTCTCTTATAGTTGGCTGGTTTTAGTTGTACTGTATATCTATCTATGTCAGTTCAGTTTCCTTTGCGGGTTTATTTTAAGGATCTTGCTACGTGTACGTCAAGCTTTACATAATGGGTTACATAATGCTACATGTCATTCTATCATTTGTCAGTTTAAAACAAAGTCAACGTTTTCATCTAATCTTTTCTCTCCACATCATTTTATGTAATCTCTTATGCATCATTTTTATATACAAGTGGCATAATCCTTATTTGTTGTTTCGGATTTTTTATTTATTTATTTTTTTTCATTCGAATTTTTGAGTGTAGCAGCATTGATCCTACCAGGGCAGTGTTAAAATTAGTTAAAGTCCATTAGCTTAGATGTCTGGTTTCGTTGATTGTGTGGTATTTGTGAGGGGAGAGCACCACATTCTTGTTCTTACTCAAAGAATGTAAAACTTATGGCTCGAGGTAAAAGTAAGGAAGTTCATGGATCAATAATACGATCCGGGTTTGAATCAATTTGATAAGATCTTTGCTGCTATTTTGGCATTGCACAGCATGAAAAGGATTTGAGTCAGATTTAGTTGTCTGCACCAATTTGACAAGATCATATGCTGCTATTGGGGGATTTCACAGCATGAAGTTGTTGAAATGTTGGAAAGAGATTTAGGGCTTGTTCGAAAAATCAAAAGTTGTTTATGAAACTAAGCAGTTGCTTTTGAATCTGTTCGGATAATTTTTTGGAAGTTGCTTTGTCTGACTAGAAGAGTTTTTTAGCTAAAGCTTCCTCAGGAAGTTCTTCTACCAGCAGAAGCAAAAGTGGAAGCCTTGCGAAACATGCCCTTATTGTGTTTCTATGAATTCAAGTTATTCCCAAGTGGGTTTACACCATGAAGCATTGAAATTGTATGGTGGAATAGTATGGATGTGAGTTTTTTACGAGTTCAGTGAACTAGCTACCGACTTGCACTCATGCAAGTGCATTGTATATTGGTCTGAAGTCACACGTTTTTGTGGGGAATGCTCTCATTGATATTTATGTCAAAATGTGGTTAGCTTAGATAAAGCCACTGTGCGCATGGGGAATATTGGTCTGAAGTTGCATGAGTTGGCTACTGAACAGGGCCTGTTTTATAAAGTTTTTGTAGGGGAGCATGCACTGGTTGATATGTATGACAAATGTGGTAGCTTAGATAATGCCTAACGGGATGAGGAAAGGGATATAAACCTTACTATGTTACATTTCTTGGTTTGTTGCATGGGTGTAGTCACCAAGATATGGTTAAGAAGTGTTTCATTTGATGAGCTCGAGATTGGCTTGGAGAGGTTGAGCATTATGTGGCGCATTGTCGAATTATTTAGCCATTCAGGGAAGATAGAAAATGCAATTAAGGTCATCAACAATTCTCTATCGTGACAACCCGAACCTGTGAAGGACCTTGCTAGGTCCGTGTTAAATTTATAAAGAAGTTGATTAGGTTAGACTGCAATGTGAATTTGATTAATTGAACAAGGATGTAGAAAAATTGAAGGCAATAAGACCAGTCCGAGTTGGATTGAAGTTCGCGATTGAATTCATATACCTTTCTGTGATGACAGGTACCATTCTAATTCAGAGAAAATTTATAAAAAACTGGAGATTGTCCACAGGGTTGCCCTTAGTTTGTAGCTCCTGAATCTATAGCAGTTTCAGTTTTGGAGAAGTTTCCGCCCCTGCGATAGTGGTGGAGCTTGCAATAGTTTTTGGTTTACACGAACTGCAGAAGGAATTTGTCTACTGACTGAAGAATTTAAGTGTGCATATTTTCCGCTCCAAATTTGTCTCAAAGCATGCGGCAGAGGAATTGTAGTGTCCTATATCGTGTTCATTTCCACCACTCGAATGTTTTGTGTTACACAGACCATTGGTGAGACTCATGACAGTAAAAAAGTGGGTGTAAAATTTCTTATTTGTATCAGTTTGCGCTTTACCGAAGAAATTTCATCAATTCATAATACATAGAAATGAACAGCAAAAAAACAAGACAAGGCAAAGATCGAACGAGCAACTTTAATGACTCTTGAATCAGGTTAAATTAATATGAATTCAATAAAGAAATGAAGACGTTTGTTCTTCACATATAAAAAGGTGAAAGCCCTTAATACTGTAAACTTCCTTTCACATTTTACCTAAACACTAGGTGCAAGCAACGTGCAACGCACGTTTGCGTAGTTTATATTTAATAGTTTTGTTTAAATTAATTTGTTATTAATAAAGATGTAATTTTTTTGGTTAATTAAATAATTAATGATGTAATGTTTATGTAATTGATAAATAATTAGATGTGTGATTTTGATGTTGTGATGTAAGTTGGCGGGATCGAAAAAAATAAGCAAAAGTTGACAAATTTGGAGAAAGGGCTAAATTGTAAGGGATCCAAAGTTCGGGGACTAAAATGTAAATACTTAAAAGTTGTGCCGAACATCACGATGAAGATTTGAGAGTGCTCGGAGTCAATTGGATAAAAGAAGACGTCAATGAAATCAAATTTAGTCAAAAGATGATCACAAATCAATTTCCAACCGAAAAGTTATGCTCCGATGTTTTAGTCTCATATTGAGACCTATTTTTGGCATAGAAAGTGATCGAATTGAAGAATGATGTCTGAATCAAAGTTGTAGCCAAATGAGTTAGCTTTCCAACGCATTTTGAATCGCTTCAATTGGATATCGAAATACAAGGTTATGATAAAAAAACTGAAAAAAGATGCAGCTGCCTGTTTAAAACAAGAAATTCCTTCACATAATCCGTTAAAACAACAAATTCCGTTAGTTTTTCCGTTAAAAATAAGAAATTCCGTTACATAGCCACTTTTAATATATGGAAGATTTTGATTTGCTAATATGGGATACATAGTCAAATACAAAATTACCGACAGTTTATATCGACAAAGTACCACAAACCAGTACGTTGGCTGCAACTTTCCCTATTATTAATATTAAAGATTTGAATTAATATCTAATTTTTGTATAAATAAATTTTAGATCTAATTTTTTAAGTTCTTACCAAGTCGAAGTCGCATTGTGACTTATCATGAGTTACTGAGAATGCAATCCATTATTGTGAATGAAAAATCATGGTTTTACATTTCAATGATAATTCTTGTCATCTGTGACATTTAATAGGAAACTTGGTACCATTTTTTTTAAAGGTTTTGAAATTGCTA
Organism: Fraxinus americana; assembly: GCA_035079005.1. Lineage (NCBI taxonomy): Eukaryota > Viridiplantae > Streptophyta > Magnoliopsida > Lamiales > Oleaceae > Fraxinus > Fraxinus americana. The sequence goes on along the minus strand of CM068714.1, from coordinate 4,633,559 downwards.
AATTGATGGAAATGTACTACAACATGGTATGTTCCCAAAATATTCATGTTTGTGACCAAAATTAACTGCCTTTTGCATTTGTGAAATGTTCACTGAAATGTGAGTTTTAATCTGTACTGTTACAGTGAAGTGTGATATGTTAAAAGGTGATCTGTGACCGTTGAACAAATTTGTGACCACTATCAAATGACCACATCTGTACAAATCTATGAGACCAATAAGTCAATTTTGTGTCCAACTGCCTTTTACACTTGTGCCCTGTTCACCGAGATGTGAGTTTTCATCTGTAGAAGGTGATCTGTGACCGTAAAACACATTTGTGACTAGCTGCAGCTGTCTTTGTGCACACGATTATTATACATATAACTGGACATGGAATCGTGACACTCGTTCACGGACATGGATTTGTGACATGTACAAATCTATGTAACCAAATAGTCTGGTTTGTGACCAACATTAACTGCCTTTTTAACCCTTGTGACCTGTTCAGTTCTATGTGAGACTGATATATTAAAGGTGATCTGTGACCTGAAAACACATTTCTGTTAACAACATCAATTGGCTTTGTGCACACAATAAATATACATATCACTGGACAATGAAACTCGTTCACGAGCATGGAATTGTGACCTGTACATATAGTGTAATGTGACCTGCGAAATTTGATCTGTGACATATAAATGAATTGTGGCAATTGACTTGTGACCATTGGAATGTGACCACAAAATTAAATTCATTGGGAACAAATAATATGCAGTAACCTGTGCAAAATTCATTTATGCTACTTAACCATTCAACAATTTCAAAAAATTAATATGCTACTTAAAAAACATTCAGCCTTCCCTAATAAGCATCTACTTCCAATAAAAAGGACATCCAACTATCGTTCTATGGCAATGCTAACTCCTTTTGGCTTCCCTTGCTTTGTGGCCTTCTGTGACGTTCTCCTCCCCTTTAATGTAATTAATATAATATTTATTATTTATCTTTTTCTCTTATCTCTTTATTTTATTTAAATTATTATTTTTGAATCATCTGTGGATTTAAAAGTTTATACCTAAACATATCCCCATAAAATCAAAACAAATCATGAAAATTGACTTAGTAATATAAAGAGTTTAAAGAACTGCCAAATTTATATTATAACCAAAAGATGGCTTGTTTTACAAAATACAGTTAATGAGTTAGCTATATGACCATTCAAAAATTCCAATCAAAAGAAGTGCCTGCTAACTTCCAAAGGTATTCCATATATCTAATCTATAGCAGGCTAATAGGGCGGTATACGCATGTCAGCTAACTCATGCCATATTTACTACATTCTTTTACTATTTTCCATCACCCTACTTTACATCACTATCTACTCTTTAGATAGCATAATATTTACATATCGACCTGTGATTAGGTCATACACATCAACCATTACCAACACAAAATCCTCGTCAACAACCATATAAAAGCGTATGTAGTGAGTGCGCCTATATATAACATGTATAGCTGTTAGATCTTCAGTAATTTCGGCATGTCCGGTAGTTCGGATAATCTCAGTTGCTTGCGGAACCATCTACAATACAAAATACAAAGCGTGAATAATAAAGTTCAGTAAATATGATGGTGTAATGATGTCAATCAAACACACTTGGGCCCGAATCCTCATTATGGTGTACCGTATGAGCTCACGATAATATGGCCTTTACTTGTGCACAAATCAATGCCAAAGCATCTGTCCTTGCCCACCGAGACTCAGGATACCCCATCAGAGTATATATAATATAAATTAAGGCCAGGCCCCGTGCCTATCTGCAGTCCCAAGGCCACTGCCTATATACAAGTACCGATCTTCAAATACTTTATCCTTGGCTACCCTTAATGACCGTTAGGAGTGTCAAAGTGATATATTTATTCAGACACAATTGTACGATACATCTATAATGGGATTCTCATTTAAAACTTTCAATCACACTCTCCATGAGAATGACAACATAAGTATGCATGACCATGAAAACGTATTATCCATACGTTTTCCGAATAAACTCAATGCACAATTGTCACGCTATCATATCACATAACGAATACAAGCACATATAAACACATAACTTAACATATTCAGGTATTTTGTACTGTAGTTGAAGAACATCAATATTTACTTTTTTCGCGACTTTCATGATCAATATCTGCATTAATAAAACAACCTCTACATTAATCCTAACTTATCATGTTATTTCCATGTTATAAATCTAAACTAAACCTATGATATATTTTACTTAGTAGAATACCACTTGTAGCAATACTAATAATGATCTTACTTTATCACCAATAACATAAATGAAATTTTCTTTATTGTTATAATAGAAATTCCATAACTTCTAAAATAAAATTAATAAATATAGACATCATTCTAGCAATACACTACCATATTATTTTTCATTTCATGTTTGGTCCATTTTTCATTTCATCTATCACACAAGTGTGTGTGTGTTTATATATACCCATACCTACTAATTAATTTCTTATCAAATCCATATATTATAACATTTTACTTCTCATCTTATCATGTCACCAAATCAAAATAATTTAAGTTTAAACCTCAAATGCTAAATGTTTTCTCTCCAATTGACCATGTACACATATATACATATATTAGTAACCCAATTTCCATAACCAATATCATGATGATATTAACAATTTTTATAGTAAATCATTTTATATCCCTACTTTCTTTCTTCCTTAATTACTTCCCACAATTTTTCCTCAATTTCATCCTTTTATCATCTCTTCCCCAAATCTCTTTCACACAATCTTTGATTTAATTAATTAAATTAAATTCCAATTTTATCTTTCCTTCAATTATCAAGGAACTCTAAAACAATAATTTTTATTTCCCCACTCATAAATCAATTAGGTACTTAAAACAAATAATTAGTTAAATTATTATCTAAATAGATAAGTAATTAACTTAAATAATTAACTAAATCATTCAAGACTTCAAGTGCCGAAAACAACCAAACATTTAATTAAATTATTATCTAACTAAATAAGTGATTAGCTAAACAATTAGCTAATTAATTAACTTATATAAAACAAGAAACTGGAAATGCCAAACAATTAGTTAATTATATTCTTAACTAAATAAATAAATAATTAACTAACTAATTAAACTACACAAAGAAAGTAAGGTTAAAACATACCTTAAAAAGGAAAGAGAAGTGGACGTGCCCCATTTCACAAATTCTACCATATTTATAGTGGGTTCTAGGGGTTGGTTGTGTAATTTATCAAATTGCACTTTTAAATCCTATAATAAAGATGTCAATTTCCTATTTGTTCATGAAATTACACCTTTAATATTTGGAAAAATATGCAATTATGCAAATTACACTTTTAGCCCCTATGATAAATATGTCAATTTTCTATTTGTTTATGAAATTACACATTTGATCCTTAGGTGGACATGCAATTACTCCACTTTTAATAAATTTGCACTTCCAATGTCCCTAATACTATTTTAATTATAATTCATATATAATTTATACTATCAATTTAATTAAGTCCCTAAAATTTTTAAATATTAATTTTTTTACTAGAAAATTTCGGAATGCCCTTCACTTGTGCACAAATCAATACCAAAGCATCTGTCCTTGCCCACCGAAACTCAGGATACCTTATCGGAATATATATAATATTAATCAAGGCTTGGCCCCATGCCTATCCGCAATCCCAAGGCCACCAAGGGACCTACGACACTGCCTATATACAAGTGTCGAACTTCAAATACCTTATCCTTGGCTACCCTTAATGACCGTCAGGAGCCTCAAAGTGGTATATTTATTTGGACGCAATAGTACGATACATCTATAATGAGATTCTCATTTAAAACTTTCAATCACACACTCCATGAGAATGACAACATAAGTATGCATGACCATGAAAACGTATTATCCATACGTTTTCCGAATAAACTCAATGCACAATTGTCACGCTACCATATCACATAACGAATACAAGCACATATAAACACATAACTTAACATATTCAGGTATTTTGTACTGTAGTTGAAGAACATCAATATTTACCTTTTTTGCGACTTTCATGATCAATATCTGCATTAATAAAACAACCTCTACATTAACCCTAACTTGTTATGTTATTTCCATGTTATAAATCTAAACTAATTCTATGATATATTTTACTTAGTAGAATACCACTTGTAGCAATACTAATAATGATCTTACTTTATCACCAATAACATAAATGAAATTTTCTTTATTGTTATAATAGAAATTCCATAACTTCTAAAATAAAATTAATTAGTAGGTATGGGTATTTATAAACACACACATACACACACACTTGTGTGATAGATGAAATGAAAAATGGACCAAACATGAAATGAAAAATAATAGGGTAGTGTATTGCTGTAATACCCAGACTAGGAAAGTTTAAAATATTTGATAGGTACTACTCATACCAATAAAATGCACCTTCTTTTCTGAAAGTCTATCGTTAGAAACTCTACAATTAAGCGTGCTTGACTTGGAGCAATTCTATGATGGGTAACCCCTCGGGAAGTTTTCTCGGAGAGCGTGCGAGTGAGGACAAAGCATGCTGAAAAGACACATGTTGGTACAGTGAGACAGTACGTCATCTGGGACAGCCCGTTAAGTGGTACCCGTGTTGTTACAAATGGTATCAGAGTCCGGTTGCCAGCCGAAAATCGGGAACTAAGTGCTATACAAGACAAAGTGCTACGCCATAGTGCGGGAGCCACCTTTTGAACCCCTAGGAGCCACCTCTAGAATCTCAACGCCTGGCAACGGATCTTCAGATGGATCAAGCGCGACGAGGACGTCGCGAGTCAAACGGGGGGTGATTGTAATACCCAGAAAAGGAAAACTTAAAATATTTGATAGGTACTACTCATACCAACAAGGTGCACAGTTCATCGTTAGAAACTCTACAGTTAAGCGTGTTTGGAGCAATTCTATGATGGGTGACCTCCCGGGAAGTTTTCTCGAAGAGCGTGCGAATAAGGACAAAGCATGCTGAAAAGACACATGTTGGTACAGTGAGGACAGTGCGTTGTCGATCTAACGACCGGGACAGCCCGTTAAGTGGGACCCGTGTTGTTACAAATGGTATCAGAGCTCGATTGCCAGCCGAAAATCGGGAACTAAGTGCTATGCGGGACAAAGTACTACGCCATAGTGCGGGAGCCACCTTTTGAACCCGTAGGAGCCACCTCTAGAATCTCAACGCCTGTCAACGAATCCTCAGATGGATCAAGCGCGACGAGGACGTCGTAAGTCAAATGGGGGGGTGATTGTAATACCCAAACTAGGAAAGCTTAAAATATTTGATAGGTACTACTTATACCAACAAGGTGCACCTTCTTTTCCGAAAGTTCATCGTTAGAAACTCTACAGTTAAGCGTACTTGACTCGGAGCAATTCTATGATGGGTGATCCCCCGGGAAGTTTTCTCGAAGAGTGTGCGAGTGAGGACAAAGCATGCTGAAAAGACCCATGTTGGTATACTGAGGACAGTACGTCGTCGATCTAACGGTCGGGGCAACCCGTTAAGTGGGACCCGTGTCGTTACACCTTCTTCATCTCTTTATGTATAAATAGATGTACAACAATGTCCAGCCTGGGTTGGCCAGCATCGAATGACATCGGCATAGTCGTCATGGCGTTGTGAAGCATATATTCTGCGTACTTACTAACAAAGATGCCACAATCATGCCTGAACAGAATTGGAAAAACATAACACATCACCAATCAGGGTGTAAAAGTAACAGTGAACAACAGAAATTTAAGTCACATACATACTCATTCTGTTGATACGGTATGTTATCAGCAACCATGATCGTCATCCTAAGAGGATCAGCAGCATCAAACTTTCTTTCCCATATTCCCAAGCTATGCATCAAATGGGGGATAATTCTTGCAAAAGGTTCAATCTCGGTATTAATCATTTTATCCCGATAAGTTTTGTAGTTGGAATGAAATATGTATAGGACACGCTTGCTTATGTTCAAGCATCCAGTGAGCACGATTTGTGGGCAAAATTGGCAACAACACATAATCCACATCAGCCTAAGGACGATTGTATTCTATCCGACCACCTGTGGCAACTTCAACAATGTAGGAATATGACGTTATCACATTAGGGTCTTTCATGAAATTGGCAAACAAATTTTTGATCTTCGCCTGGAACAACGAATCTGTTGTGGTGGCTCTCACTCTAGCAAGCGGACTTTTTACTACGAATTGTCGTAGAAAATAGAAACACAAGTCCATGTGCTGTAAAAGAAAAGACACATTCATCAGATATTTATGTGACCACGGTATAATCAATTGTGACTCTTATATGTGACTTTATGATAAATATGTGACATGTTTGTCTGTATAACTTGTGTCTTCTGCCCATAAATGTGATATGTGCACTTAACCTACACTTTGTGACCAATGTTCATTATTCATACCTGTGACTTGTGCATAAATATGTGAACTGATACTTGTTACATATATGTGACATGTTAAATTCATCAGAACTGGAGTCTTTCACATGAATGTTGTGCGTGAAACTGTCCTTTGTGACCACTAAATATGAAATTTACACAACTTTTTATCCCAGCACATGCACTGTGACTTGTGACAATCCAACTGAACACATCACACTCTGTGTAGTACACATACCGTACTGCTAAGTGAAGATTCTGAACAAATAAGCTCATGCCACCATTTTTTGACTCCACGGTGATAGAACCAATGAGAAACAAAGGTCGAATCATGTCATCTGCATCATTAAATTTTTTCCTAACAACAAAAAAATGACCACGAAAACTCAATATGAAGATGTTGTTTACATTTGAACACAATCACATTTCACAGAATATTAGCCTTACGTACTTGTTCCGTGGTTTGTAACCTCTGTTGAGCCAATTGTTAAACGCTACAACATCAACCTCATCGACTGGCTTATCATGGATCTCAAAAACAATTACAGCATCTGACTACTTGCTTTGTTTTCCAGCGCCAGTAACATATGGGGATTGTAATAATTTAGTTAGTTTGGGAGCCCGCTTCACAGGTAAGCCAGACGATGGTGCTGAAGGAGGTGATATCTGCAAAAGGAAGAAATTATAGTAGCTAAGTGACGTGTACTTGTGACTGTAATGGACTATATGCCGTGTCTTGTGATTTGTGACTTCATTTAAATATAAAACAAGTTTAGCAATACCACAACCCCTTAGTTTGTTCCTTTGTCGTCTCAGCATCTACATCTGTATTTATCCCCTCAAGTATACCAACAATCACATCATCAACACATTGTTGTAATTCTGTGGTTTGGAACATTTCGTTCAGGTTCACCGCACCCTAGTGATTAGTGCACATGAAATCCCCAGATCAAACGACGTTGGCGGAGGAAAAGATGGGTATTCAACTACTCCAACAGATTCCAACTTACCCTTTCCTTTCCTGCCAACTGTCTGATCATGTGTTGCACCCTGCATGTAGTAGTAATGTTACATCACAAACTTCAAGTAATACAAGGAAACAATTTAACACACAATTCAACTTACTTTCTCTTGTGGTTTCTCTTCAGCTACATCACTTCTTCTATCATTCTTCTCCTTCAACATTTCCAAAATGGCGTCCATCGTACTAGAAATCAAACCAGTCACAGAATCAGACAGTAGTGTCATGTTGGACCTTATGTCCATCATGTCACATTTAATCTCCCCTTGCATTCGGATAACCTGGTTCAATTTAATTTTGCGATTAGCCTGCAATGACATTTCTTGTGACTTGACCTCATGTAGATTCACAGTTAAATCTGCATTCTTCAACTGCATCTCTGACATCTTCTTGTTCAATTCCTTCAACTGCTCATATACCTGTACATACACACAATCCCAGAATGAACTTGTTATCGACAAGGACAGGAAAGAGTAACAACTGATTTGTGACTTAACACGTGGACATTAATCAACTTACATCTGCTGGATGTGCATCATGTGCTCTTGTCGGCATGGGATCACTCGGCAGACAACCTTCACTTGCCTGTGGTATCATATTAACGTTTTCGTAAGCTTCATGACGCTCACTTTGTCCTGACTGTTGCTCACTTGCCCGCTCTGAGGATATGTACACAGTTGGCGTCCTCTGTTTTTTGGGAGGTGGAACCACAAAGTCGCCGTCGTCATCATCATCACCAGCACTGGAGTGTCCCTTCCTGCCACCTGTAATCATCAGCAAACATGCATGGGATGTACCAGCACTTGAGCCTGAACCTTTAAACCTCCGAACTCCATGAACACGAGGTTGCATAGGTTTGGTGTACAACGCACCATTCATATATTGAGCTTCCAACTCCATGTCAGACAGAACAACAAAACAAATTTCAAGCTGTGACAAGAATGCACATGAATCATATGTTAGTGGTGTAGACCCCACATGCAGTAAAATGCATTGTGACTTGGGAGTACTGAAATTAGTACACGTGAAAGGACAAGTGTGTGATCTATGCATTTATATACAGTTGCTTGTGACTTATTTATACAATTCTGTGACTTTGTGACCTGTGCAAAAAAAGGGATAAACAACTTACATCATGAGTGGAGAAGACGTCTTCTTCCAACTTAACAGCAGACAAATGTTTCTCCGACATCCAGTTCACAATACGGGGATAACTGTTACCCATCCTACTCGTCACAAGACCAATTAGTCCAAGAATACACTCATATATCCACACTTGAAATGCAACCAAGAAACCCTTCAACCTATAATGTGGATTCCTATGACTTAAACCCTCCTTCAAAGATTTTAGAGACATTTGAAATAAGTCATTCCCAAAAGGAAACATCTCCATAAGACCAAAGTCCTCAACCAATGCAAACAAAAAATTTTCAACCACCTTTTTGTAAGATGTGGAAAATAGATATAACATAATCAAATATAAAATCCCATTCCTCACAACATCATGATCGTCAACATCCGACACATTCATAAACACATCCCTTACATCCTCATTAGTCACCAACTTCAAGTGCCCAAAATATGTATCCTTCATCCTAGAAGGAACCTTGTCAACTTCTTTCTTAAAATCGTCACCACAACATCTAAGCCCTGTGACAAAACAAAATTCACACACCGAATATCTCAAAAATCTATTGACAACTTTGAACCACATCTCATTTGGATTAGGTTGCAACACTTCCCTCATAAAAAAATAATGTATAAGTTGTGGCTGCAGAATAATTTCATTACATTCCAAGAAATGTGATAAGCAAGTTTATGCCAGAATAGACCTTTGAACCGCATTGAACTTTGATGTGAAATTCGTCAGTACGTTTTTTACCACATTTGTTGTAATCTTCCCAGGAAACCACGACTCCTCTGGTATAATGTATTTCCATTCCTGGGTCATAATACATGACTAACGAACATTATACATACATCAATAACTATGCACATCGAAGGATTGTGACCCAATGTTCATCAGAAAAAAATGCCACAGTAAAGAAGAATTGTGACCTTTGGGTCATAATCCAAAAAAATCCAGGAACATGATCATTGGGTCACAATCCAGAAAAAGTAGGTCACAATCAACAAAACAAGATTCATTATGTGAACAAAAAAAAGACTTACATTAATCGGATTCGATCTTCGAGGGTTTATAGGAGTTCTAGGGTTATCCTTGCGAGCTCTCTTCTCCAAGTTCGGTCGCGATTTACTAGGGATGTTCAATTTTTCTTCACTACACTCCTTCGCCACATTCGCCCTTCCCTTGCTGCGTCGTGCGATTTCAGAGGGTTCACCGGCGTCGGAACGTACCTTCCAGTCACAACTTCGCGTTAACACCATAACTTCTACACACCGTCCGCAAAAAAAAAACACGTCTCTTTCACCTCATTCCCTTCTTTGAACGACCTTCACAGTAACACCGCCTTAACTTCTACATGTGGGTAATGTAGACAATATTCGATATTGGGGGTTTCTTTTGATTTCAAAATGAAGAATGATATGGTTTGGGTAAGAACCAATTTAGGATTTTTAGGAAGGGGCGAGACTTAAGGTGTTTAGCGGTTCTAGACAGTTATGAAAGATATAGTTTACCTAATTAAAACTCTCTCTCTCCAATCTTCACGTAAAAAATGGGTGGTTATTAAAAATAAAAAAATATTTTTTTATTTCCTTAAAACCTGATTAGTAAATATCAAACTTAAAATTAGAATTACGAAAATCGAATCTTAAATACCAGCCTGGCTGTAAATTCCTCTTCTAAATATCGGGATTCAATTGGGTCCGGTAGCATTTACGGCACGAAGTGCCCTCAATGAAACGGTCAAAAGAGCCCAAATTAGAGGCCCCGGAACTTAATCCCCTTAGTTCCAAGATCCTGTCATCACGCCCACCACTTGACTCCCTCGTTTACAAGTCTCCCTTCAGGAATTCAACCTTTTCCCTTATAAATAATTCGCCCACCTAACTTTTCTCTTTGTCCCCCAATTTCCTCTGTTTCTGTGCTTGCTCTTTCCTCAATCTCTTCTCATCATTAATCCCTTTTCCATAGACACACACATATTTGAGAAGATGGGTGCTTTTGGTAGAGTTCTTGTAATGATGGCTATAGTGACGTTAACCAGAGTTTCTGCGGATCCAGACATGCTTCAAGATCTTTGTGTTGCGGATCTCACTTCTGGTATATTTTTAAACAAAACTCCTACTTGGTTCTTTCAAGAAAATTTACCTTCATTTCATGAACACGTAGGCTTCCAATAGTGGTTGGTTTAGTTTAGTTTTACTTTCTTTTTCGTAGTCCATTTTGCCATTGACCTTTTCTTCTCTAACTATTTTTCCAACTGTAAGTCCAAGAGTAATTACAAATGTCTGTATCCAACAGCTGTGAAGGTGAATGGATTTACATGCAAGTCCAATGTGACTGAAGAGGACTTCTTCTTCACTGGCTTAGCTAAACCCGGAGCCACCAATAACTCCATGGGATTAGTGGTTACAGCAGCCAATGTGCAGAAAATTCCTGGCCTCAACACCCTCGGCGTGTCACTTTCGCGAGTCGACTATGCCCCTGGTGGCCTAAATCCGCCTCACACCCACCCGCGAGCCACCGAGATAGTTTTCGTGCTGAAAGGTAAATTGGATGTGGGATTCATCACCACAGCAAATGTCCTCATTTCCAAGTCAATCAAAAAGGGCGAAATCTTTGTTTTCCCTAAAGGCTTAGTTCACTTCCAGAAGAACAATGGTAAGGTGGCTGCCGCCGCAATTGCAGCCTTCAACAGCCAGTTGCCGGGGACGCAATCCATTGCCGCCGCATTGTTTGCTGCTTCACCACCTGTGCCTGACAATGTTCTCTCGAAGGCATTCCAAGTCGGTACAAAGGAAGTTGACAAAATCAAGTCCAAATTTGCACCCAAAAATTAGAATCTTGGTACATAAGATCGATATTCTTGACTTATGTTTGTTGCTGATAAAAATTTAAGGTAGTGTGTGTGTTTGTACTACAGATTTAAAACTTGAATGTTTGTAATAATCATCCGTGTGTCGTAGACATTTTGTCCTAACGTTCTACTGCATTTTTCTTGAGGAAACAAGAAAAATTGCATCATAATATGGAGTGCTAATATCTTATTTTGAATGATTGGAATGTTGATTTGTTTTGATCTATTACGATATAGTCATGTCGATAAGACACTTATCAGACGTCTTTTGTTGTTTATAATTCATATACCATTTTAAATTAAATCTTAAAAGCACACAATTTTTTTAAAAAAACTTGATTGAAGTGATTTGTTTTCAGAGAAAAAATGAAAGTTGTGGTTAAAACTAAACCAGCTGTCAACATTACTAGTAATCTTTAATCATTTTACAATCACGGGTAGGTAAATTTCAATTATTTATCGAGTAATATTATTTAGTAGCATTGAGACTATTAGCTCAATTTATGTGACGTTAATGTAATATTAAATGAGTCATTTAATTTTACTTTTCATTTGCAATCATGCTACATGTACATAATCATTCACACAATCTTTTACACCCCCCCTTACATGGAGGGGGTTCCACACACAATAAAATATTCGCGCACACTATTCATGTGAGACAGGTGTACGTACACCTGGTGTACAAACAACTTTATCCTTTCATTTAACACCACATAAACTGAGGTTATAACCCCAATGAAACTAAATAGTATTATACTTATTTATCTGACTACTTAGAAGACCCTTTCTTCATAAATACTGGATTAGGACTCTTGAACTATTTGGTTGGCTCTGCTTATGCTTTTATTTTTAGATTAATTTCCTCCACAAATTCATATAGTACTTCCTAAACGACGTCCAATGTTCAAAATAGATTTTTAATCTCAAAAACAGATTCTGACTATTCGAAAGCCCACCAAATAGACTCTTAGTTTCGTTAATACTTGAAATAGTAATGACCTTATTTCTAAAATAATTCATATCTACTTCGTATTATAAAAATAGCACTTCGTCCAACCCTTCATTTAAAAGTTAATTTTCCGATTTGTTTCTTCGTTAAATATCGAACAATTCAAATTTCATAAGGACACAATATGTTTGTTCTAATACAATTTCAAGCCACCTCGTTTATAAATTTAAACTGTTTCAAGAGAAGACAAAAATAATCATAAATATACACAACACCTACTCGACCCACGTTGCATAGTGAGCACAACATGATTTGTATTGTTACCCGAAACATTGGGATCATTGTAGTTTAAGATAATATAACCAATAAGATTGTTTTGCCACCTCAAGGATTCTCTTTATTTGGTTGTCTCCACTCACATTTTTTATCTGCCAATCCCATATTTGATCTGCTGCTAAGCATGGGCCTCTTATTTTTTAAGCACATATCTTCAAGTTTATTATGTTATTCTCTAAAATAATAGTATTTAGCATCGGTGGTGCTATTGCATCAGTTTAGATTATCACATTTGATATATTCAATTAAATTGATCATTTTACTTTATATTTAAATGAATCCATAGTTTTATGAGATCTATTTGGCTAAATATATTGCATCACGTTTAGTTGAATGAAAGGTTACTCATTGTCACGCTTACAAGTTACACCCCCAATTTTTATTTTTATTTTTTAATCATATTTTTATAGTCGACCTGCTGTTGATTAGCACATCTTATTCTTAATGAATTTTTCCATTCAATTTTTTTTTTTTTTTAAGAAGTAAAAAGGTTTATATACCCATTATATTTTTATATAAGCAGCAAATACAAAATCGTTGCTAAATATTTATTCCTCATTTTAAAACATGCTAACGGAATCTTTGGATGAAAATGATAGAAAAACAGAAAAGGATTATCGATCAAAACATTAATCAAATCTTAATTCTCAAATATAACCATACATGTTGAAATTAATGAGAATGAAACTAGCGGAAGCATAAACATACCTATATCCATAGTAATCTAATTATTTGTCTGGATGAATTAGGGTCTTTCAATTGATTGGTGGTCTTCCCTTCAATTTTGCTCTCTATTGATGGGAATGTAGAAAATTTCAAGAACAGACCAACAATTGAGGATCATAAAACCATATAAAATAACAATAGTAACTGAATAGTCACTATCTTTCAGTTGCTTCAAATTGGCTCCTCATCAATTTAAAAACATACTCCGGTCTCTACACTATATTTCCATTAAACCTAATACCCATTAGTAACAAAACATCATTAACGGATAACTTTAATTGACTAATATCCTGTAAATAATAGCACCACACATTTTAATATACAACGTGTGGCCTCATATATGTTAGAATTTTCCAACAATCTACCACTGGGCCATACATGTAATTTTTCAAACGTGCACAACCTTATGAGTTCAAAATTTTGCTATTATTATTATGGGCATTACCAAACAATCTCGTCCATTAGTCATATTGATATAGGATTAAAGCAATTTTCGTCATATTTAACGCGACTAAATTCATGAATGGTCACATACACCCATACAACTAAATAACATAGATCAATCATGAGAGTGTAGCATCTAAATTACATGTTATGTGATCCAAATATGTCTATTTCCAATTGATCTATAAACTTTGATATCATCTGGTTCCTATTGGAATACAAGACTGCTATTGTCAAAATGGTCGTTCAAATTCATCTAAAATATGCAGCCTTATGACAATATTTTGCAGTCTCCATTATCAGAATTAGAATATTCAATGTATCCAATTGATCTGATTTTCTTGAATGTGATCATATAATCCTTAGTTCTCTATAAATACTGAATAATCTCATGACTGCTTTCCAAATTTCCATCCCAAAATTAATTCAATATCTGCCTAACATTTCAACAATGAATGCTATATCTGGATGTGTATAAACCTGAGTATACATTAAATTCTCAATTGTCGAAGCATAGAAAATTTCATGTATCCCTTTTTTTTTAATTTATCACTGAGGCATCAATTAAGACTAAACTCGTCTCACTCAGCAACAGGGGTATCGCCTGAATTATATAGTTGCATTTCAAATCTTTTAAGAACCTTATCGATACATCTCTTTTGTGATAATCCAAAAATACACCAATAATGATTTTTGTGTATCTATATCCTTAACATAAAAGAGGTATCACCAAGATTTTTTATTTCAAAATTTCATGACAAAAATTTCTTGGTTTCGCGCAATATGTTTATATCATTGCAAACAAACTGTATGTGTATGTCATCGACATACAATGCCAAAAAATATGCTTACTCCCACTGAACTTGTGATATCCACAATCATCAACTGAATTTATATCAAAACTAAATAAGATAATTTGATAAACTTTGTGACACCATTTCGGGAAACCAGCTTAAGCCATAGATGGATATCTTTAATTTATAAACCATCTGATGTAACTTACGATCAAAATGTATCACAAATGCCATAATTGTCCTAAAAGAGTCTTTCAAAGAAACCAGAGAAAAGATCTCTTTAATGACAATGTCTTCCTTTTGAGTAAAATTATTTGCAACAAGACGAACGTCATAACTCTCCACATTACCCTTCAAATCTCTCTTGATTTTAAATATCAAATTACAACTAATGAGTTCCGCACCTTCAGGCAATATGATGAGTTCCTAAACGTCATTATTACTTATAAACTTTATTTCTTTATGCATGACATCAATCCACTCTTTAGAGTTATTCCTTTGCAAGGCTTGATGAAAGTTGATTGATCAGTCAATCCATACCAACCTTATTTTTTTGGAGAAAGACTATAAAGTCATCCAGCATTGTCTTTCTCCCTCTTATAGTGGATTTCCTTAATGACATTTGTTTTTAAGGTTATTGAGTTTATTTTTCTGGAACAATCTCTTGATTGTGTATAGGAGATTTTGTAATGTAGTTTTGATTCGAAATTGCTTCTTGAACAAAATCTGGAGCAAGAATTTGTCCATGAACCTTATCATTATCAATTGCAACAGAACAAATATATACATATTCTTCATCCAAGACAAATAATTAACTTTATAACCTTATCCCCCCCTGCAAACTCTACATCCTCAAGAAATCGAATATTTCCCATTTCGAAAAAATGACCTAATAGTGGGACATTTAAAAATTTGTAACCCCCTAACAATTGCTTTACTTGTAACTTAGTTGGGAATTTAAGTTGCAGTCTTTAGTGCTTATACCTATAAAGTCCTGATTTACTGTGGGTAGATTCCACATTCCTCTAGGAATATTGCAAAAGGCCAATTTTGCGAAAAGCCCTGAACGTTGTACTCCCGATTCGTCATATCTGTCATAGTATTCACCATTATGGTAAGATCTGATTTGTTAAATTTTTTTATTGAGTTGATTTTCAAACTCAGTCTTGTATGCCTTGAACATGTCCAGTGTTTGGAATTTCTCATAGATGAAATATAGGTAACCACATTGAGAAAAATTCGTCTATGAACGTAATAAATGAC
Source organism: Fraxinus americana (assembly GCA_035079005.1). Lineage (NCBI taxonomy): Eukaryota > Viridiplantae > Streptophyta > Magnoliopsida > Lamiales > Oleaceae > Fraxinus > Fraxinus americana. The sequence goes on along the minus strand of CM068714.1, from coordinate 4,617,580 downwards.
CGTTGACCATTCCAAGAATCTGGAGGGAATGATCTACAGATATCTATATAAATTAGTTCTAAAATGTCCGAAATCCTATGACACCTAATCTCCTTATGTTTGTTTGTTTTCCCTTGTTGCAATTTACACAAACACTTAAGTCTGAAAAATCAAGGGAATCAAGAATTCCTTCTGACACAAATTTTTTCATTCTCTTTTGAGAGATACGACCTGATTGTTTGTGCCATAACAAAGCAAAATTCTCATTAATTAATTTATGTTTAATACCACGCGAATTCACATACAAGGTTTTTTTTAATAAGAGGCAATCGTATTAAGCAAATATAGGTTATCGTAACCGGATAAAGAACTGGTACCCACAATATTTGAATTAAGAAAAATATCAAACTGACTATTTCCAATTGAACAAGAGTAACCAAATTTGTCCAATATAGAAATAGAAACCAAATTTCATCCAAAAGGAAGGTACCACAAATGCCTCTTTCAAATCCAAATAATAATCAGTTTTTAATGATAACCTTAATTCCCTATAGCCTTAACCTTAACTGATTTGCCATCGCCCTAGATAGATGAATCTTTTAGCATCAATTGGTTTTGATAGCTCAGGCAACCCCGGATAGACACACTTATATGAGTAGTGGTACCAAAATTTATCTATCAAGCGTGTCTAGGAATTAACACTAAATTTATCTCAAAACAAACCAAAGAGAGAAATGTACTTTTCTTCACACTCCAAGCATGATATTTAGTATAGTATCTCTTTATATATCCCAAAATTTAACAAAAGTTACAGCTAAATTTATTTCATTATTTATTTTGAATCGAACTGGATACAGTTTTCTTATTCTTTATTACTTGTCCTTTGAGGTACTTGCCTTAAAAATACTTGTCAATTGAATATTTTTAGTACTGTCTTGCTTTAACCTTTCTTCCTCTTGCACACAATATGAAATGAGCTGATTTAGAGACAATTTCTCATTGGACAGTTATAACTGACTTTAAATTGACTGAATTGTGCAGGAAGCAGGATCAATACCAAATGTACGAATAAGTCATCAGACAGCTCGAACTTTAGTGCCTTAAGTTTAGAAGTAATGTGAGACATCTCCATGATATACTCCCTTATATTTCATTTGCCTTTATATCTTATTGAAATCTAGTGTTGCAAAAGTGTGCTTGTTTCAGCCATATCGTTTTTCGCAAAATGTTCTCAATTTCAACAAAGAAATCGTTGGCATTAGTTACTTCTTCAGATACTGTGCCTCTAAAGGCTTGCGGAATGCCGCGCTTAATGATCATTAGACTCGTGGGATTTGAGCGATCCCACTTCTCAAAATTCCTTTTTTCATCAAATGAACTTTCGTCCGTAAGAGAAGTGAGTTGCTCAATCCGAAACGCAAGATCTAGATTCATGCAGCCAATAACAAGCAATACATTCTCTTTCCAATCCTTGAAATTTTGGTTCTACCACAGGAATTGAATTGATATAGGCAGATATTCAAGAAGTTGATAGATGAATTGAATAGAAAACTTATACTTAATTAATATGTTCACATAGGAATCCGTATTAAACAATTAAAAATTCAAATAATGGTAAATTACATCTCAAGATACTTAGCACAACATTAATATCAAGTCTTTTGACAGTAATATTAATTGCAAATGGTACTCATGGTGTAGTGATCAAACATTGACAATAACTCCTGTCAAATAATAAACCCATCATTGGATTGATTTATTATTCACATGGAAACCTTATAATTATCACACGTTTACCACCACAAGTGTGCATGCAATTCGGCCAAATACTAACATTCCCTTGTGTCGGCTAATATTTGCATGAACTAGCATACATATGAAATCCTTCTAATATTCTAAGTTAATTAATTTCCACAAGAGAGGTTATTTTGGCAACATGTTGCTTCAATTAGCCACTTTAGAATATTATATTTTCAAATGAGTCCTTTATACCAAAATTTGAAAAGCAGAAAACTAAAATTTGTATATATACTTTATCTTAAAACTTCAGGGATCTAAGGGCTAATAGTTTAGAACTTTAGGGATCAAAAATTAATTATTCAGAACTTTATGGATCAATAATTAATTGTTGGAAACTTTAGGAGTCAAAAAATTAATTATCCAAAACTTTAAGGACCCAAAAATTAATTATTCGAAACTTTAGGGTCAAAATTAATTGATTTTAAACTTTAGGAGGTAAAATTTAAAACATTTTGGGGCCGATTAGAACAAAATCAGAAACTTTGATGGCTTTAATTGCAAAATGGAGAACTAAAATGACCCAAATTAATTAGTTTTAAAACTCTATGGACTGAATTTATTAAACACATAACATTAAGATCCAACATAAATAAACTTTAAACTTATAAACTTTAGGGGCTTAAATATTTAAACCCATAACCTTAATGCCCAATTAAGATTAACTTTAAACTTTAAGGGCTGAAATATAAATAACTCAACCATTCTAATTTAAAATTGCAAGCAGGAGCCCCAAAACTTCAAATTTGCAGCACAAGCACTCTTCCCATCAAATTCCAAACTGAAACCCTAGGAGCCCCTCATCTCCCTCTCCCTTGGCGGCCCCGCTGGCTGCAGCCAATTTTTTTTTATTTTTTATAACAGATCTGTAAAACCTTAATCCAAAAAATCCGAATTTCATGAAAAAAAAAAAAAACCTTAATTATATCATAAATCCATACAATAACATGCTAGATTCATATAATATATTTCCAAATCCATAAAACATCGGATATATCAAATCACCCAAAAATTCAGAATTTTAAAAACTTTAATTTCTCAATGATTCAACAATGGAGTGACTCTGATACCACTTGATTGAAAGGCAGAAAAAGATTATCGATCAAAACATTAATCAAATCATAATTTTCAAATATAACCATCCATGTTGAAATCAATGAGAATGAAAATAGCGAAAGTATAAACATACATATATCCATAGTAATTATTTGCCGGATGGGTTGAGATCTTCCAATTGATTGGTGGTCTTCACTTCAATTTTGCTCTCTATTGATGAGGATGTAGAGAATCTCAAGAACACACCAACAATTGGGGACCATAACCACATAAAATAATAATAGTAACTAAAAATAGTTACTATTTTTCAATTGCTTCAAATTGGCCTTTATCAATTTAAGACAACATTCCGATCTCTGCAGTCTACACTTTATTTCCATGTAACCTAATACACATTATTCACAAAACATCATTAACGAATCACTTTAATTGACTACTATCCTGTAAATAATAGCACTACACATTTTATTATACAACATGTGGGCCCATATATGTTAGAATTTTCCAATGGAAAACCATAATTAAAAATAAGTTGTGCTACTTGATAGATGATTGGAGGTAAGAATATGGTGAAAAAAGTTGGAATACATGTGACAAATTGACAATGAATAAGGATTACGGACGTTTAACAGTATACTATTTAGCATTTGCTTGGTGGGGATTAAAATCAGGTAAATTTTGATGAAAGTTAATTAAATGTGTTGTTGAAATGTTGTAAAACACGTGAAATATGTGGTTAAATTTGATTGTTAATTTTGATTCAGATTTTTGTCAATACGAAACATGAGCTTAATATACTAGACTTTGTGAAATCTCATATTTACCCTTCTCTTTCAATATAATCTAATATTTCATTACACTTTTCTGATTCCCATTTGGAATGGCAAAGAGAATCAATTGAATAATCTCAGGATTTGAAATGTTATTATTCACTTCGTAGCGATGCCATGAACAAGCTAAAATCCAAGAAGAAAACTAAAAGAAATAAAGCAGATTACTTGTTAAAATAGAAAGAAATCAAAAATATTATACACAACAAAGCACCACCTACTTCTCAGATATAAGGAAATCACTTTCACAAGCTTTCCATCACATTTCTTGTGTTCGGGTAAAAACAACATATCCAGAGAAACAAACATAGACAGCCTAAAATTATCATAACCTTGTCGTTGCTAATTGATGATAGTAGAGCTGTAAGCAAAAATCGTCAAACCGGAAAATCGAATCGAAATCGCAATTTCAAAACCGGCGGTTTGATGTACGTGGACCCGTCAACGAAATGATTTTGAACCAAACCAAACCGGTCAAAAACGATTTGGTTTAGGTTTGAGAATTTTAAGTACAGGTTAAAACCAACCGGACCGGTGAAAAAATATAAAAAATAAAAAAATTAAATTTTTTTGAAAATTTATCCAAAATTCCAATTTTGTAAATTCAATAATTTTGTTATTTTATTGGTATATTTGTCAATTTCTAATTTCTTATTAGTTATTACAATTTACGATCTACCCAAATCCCAACCCGACCTGCTATCTTAATTTTAAAAAAAAAAAAACGAACACAAACTCTCACAAACACAACCCTAATCCCTAACCTTCCATTTCTCTCTCTCGCTCCTAAATTTCTTCAAATCGTCGGTAGTCTATGGTCAGAATTTTCAGTTGCCAGCAACGGTCGCGGGTAGTCTACAATTAGTCATAATTGATAGCCTTCAATTTCATTGCAAGATTGCGTGATTTTTTGTGACCTGTGGGTTAGTTCGGTGATTTTTTTATTTTTTTTTTTGTGATTTTAGTTACATAGTTGGGTGTTCTTGATTCTTGAACATAGAAACCATCTAAATTATTACTAAACATAGTTTGTCATCTCGATTCTTGAAAATCCCCAAATTCGTGATTTGTTGTGGCCCGTGGACTATTTCTATTTTCGTACATCTGTGATTTTAGTTACGTAGCTGCGTGTTCTTGATTCTTGAACTTGAAAACTGTCTAAGTTGCCTCTGGAATTATATGACTGTGATTTTAGTTTATTGTGATTTTACTTTGATTTTGTTGGTGTTTAAATTTATAGTAGATATATTTAATTTATTTTAGATTTATTCCGGGTAAGATATAAATATATATTGAATTAATAGCATAAAAGTAGACATTAGACATGCAAAAAAATATACGCAAAACCGACAGTTTAAAATCGGACCAAACCAAGTTTGAGTTTTTTTCAAACCGGTTAAAACGGTTTGGTTTAGGTTTGAGTTTTTCTCAAACCGGTTGAAACAGTTTGGTTTGAAAATTTGTCAAAAATCGGTAAAACCGGACCGCTTACACCCCTAGATGATAGCCCGGATTTATTATGCCAATGCTTCGATCTTCTTTCCCCTATTCCTTGGACAGTTGGGAAACGGGGATCATCCTAATCAGCAAGCTTTCCAGCAAACTGTATAAACCATTTTCAACAGACTGAATTCACACACACACATATAGACATTTTTGAATCCATATCCTTCTGAATTCTGTAATTTGATCATTGCGATCATGGTACTCACTAGATCGAATTGCAAGTGTGTAATCCCTTCCATGGCATCAATAAACGGACAACAACAGTTACCTCACAAGAAAAAAATTTCCCACTTGTGTATGATATTATAATGTTGGAAGTTGATATATTATCTAATGAAAGAAAAGGTAGCATGATAGAGATCACACGGTCGCCCATTAAAGTCAAAGAAGAGAATACTACTACAGAATGCAGTTCAAGACACTTGATAGAATCGAATTCTTGAAAGGATTATGCTATTTGTCCAGAAAAGGACATCTAGAAAGTGTGCTAGAAAATGATATGTAGTGATATGATTGAATGAAAAAGTTGGCTGTGTTTTAAACCGTCCAAAGATAGAGTGTCGTGTCACATTCTGTAACTCAATATGTAAGGCCTGATGTACGTGTAGCAAGGTCCTTCTTGAAATATCCATGCATGGAACAACATATAATTCTGGAAGTTTATGTTTCTAAGACAAACTTCCACACCATAAAAGTTGAAAAAGACTGAACAAGCCAATAGAAAAGAGAACTGGAAATCTGATTGGAAAGAATGAGGATAGAAGGGGAATTTGTATTCCAAAATTAAATGAAAAAAATATATATCAAAACATCATTGGATATCCATAACCAACCTAGGATACTAGGATATTGCATTTTCTTAGTCAACTGTCTTTATAGAGGAGTTTCGTCACTGGTTTAAAGATCATTAAATCATGTTTGGCAGATGATAAAACTGTCAATAGCTGTGGGTAACCTCATTGGTCCTGGCCTACTTAAGTCTAAACAAACTATTTATAATTACAAAAGTTCAGCTACCATTTCTTTTTCACACAGAACAGATTCTAATTGAAGTTTGACATGATAATTCTCCAATAAAAGTAAAACGACTAAGCCTTTTCCCATCAATTTGGGGGCGGTTACATGAACCTTTTTTGGCCATTGTTCTCGGTACACTACTAAATTTACTAGAAGATCAAAGTAACGAGATGCTTAGTAACTAGAACCGTAGATCAGCTTTCCTTTGTACGGTCTAAGGGGGTATTACTCCATTCATAAGATGAACACGTTTAGCAGATGAATGTAATCATATAATGGACATCGATCCTATTCCAGGAACTTTGTTTCTCAAGACGAAAAATTCTGAAAACCTAAATATTTACAAAGCACAAACGATAAATAGAAGCTATTTTTTCAACACATAAGTTAAATCAGATAATGAAGTAACATTACTAGGCAACTTTCTTTAAGAGACAGGCGAAAACTGTCTAAGAAAAAGAAACAATGAAACTTCACTTCCAGCCTCAAATCGTTTTTGTCAATAGCTTTCACCAAACGCTCATGTTTTATACGTAAAGAATGACTGAAATCCAGCGTACAATGCACTCGAGCGATGATCTAGATACATCATCTGAATTAGATTTCATAACTTTACGCGAATTTGAAGGTATTATCCACGGACATAAATATTTTCCTTCCAATTCCATGCAGAAGTATCCAAAACTAACTCAAATCATAGAATGCCCCAACTGCTTTCTATGATTCATCTGGTGAGTCCAAAAATTTGATCTTCCTTTCAGGTTTTACAGATCCAGGTTCGACTTCTGGCAACATTAGCCTAGAGGTAAAAGAGGACTCTTTTGTAAAGATTTTCCACACCTTCTGGCACCTATCAACGTGTAATGTTTGGTACCCGAAATCTTGTTTTAGAACAATGCAGGAGTTGATGATTAATCAATCTCTGTACCAAATATCTTACAACTAAAGAGTATTCCAGAGGAATTTCCATCAGTGCATATATATAGTCAATAATTTTCATAATATATTTTGCTGAATTCTCTCTAAAATTGAATGAAAAGAATTTTCAAAAATCAATTTCATACAAACAATTTGGATTTCCAATTTGATTGCTCTGTTTCCTCAAATTGGTATTACACTTTGCCATCCCTATCCAGATGGGGATTGCATTCTTTAGAGTAAAAATCATTCTTCTCAATCAAAGCCGATAACATATCACAATTAAACGCAGCACTATTACAATCACTTGTAGGTGACTCACCCGAGGAATCCATAGCCCGCGGTTGCTTGAAGCACAAGAAACCTCCACCACCACATCCACCTCTACCTGCACCGCCGCCACATTTCGCACAACAACCAGAATTTACAGAACTACCCCTATCCCTATGCTTCCTCCTCTGTTGAAACAGCTTCTTGCCTTTCCCGAACCTAAAAAGGGAAACTTTTTTGCCCTTTTTGCCACAGGAATCGCACTTTCTCTCTCTTTGATCAATCTTTTCCGTCGGTTCACCTCCGGCACCTCCGCCGCCTCCATCTCTTGGTGGCTCCTTGTCTGACATCATAATATATCTTATGTATTAATAGATCCCAATAATTGCGTGGTACAACAACTTGCATTAGTATCAGGACCTCTCGGTGGGGTATGTGTTTCAATAATTATGCTTATTCTGTGAAACTGTTAAGGTAGTGTAATGTTGACAAAAGAGGAGCTCATACTTCATAGAGATTGAGGAACAGAAATTTAGAATTCGTATTTGCAAATTGAGATGCAGAGAGAGAGAGAGAGGCAGAGAGGAGGGTGTGAGGTGATTGTCATATTCAACGCCAGAGTTGTCGGGTTCAGATGGGATTCTGCTGCGTGTCACGTTAATGAAGCAATTTCACCTTCTTTTGCCCCCCCATGAAAAATAGACTAATAATAATAGCAGTAGTTATCTATTTGAAAGGGAATAGCATTACTCAAAAAAATATAATTTTATTAGAGAAAATTACACCTGAAACCCCCGAAACTTTGCAAAAGGTCAGTTAGGTTTACTATACATAATTTGCACATTAGTCCCCAACCTTTAGTACATGTTACCAATTCATCCCCACGCTTCAAATTTGTCGTTATAAATCCTCACCTTTAAGCTTCCATTTGGCAAATAAATGGTTTTTAAAGAGAAATAGTAGTCGATCCCACGAAACATATATATAGTAATGAATAGTAATTATGAACATGTGATTAAAATAATATTTAACTTTGACTAAATTTTATAAAACATTTATAACTTTGTAGCCAAACGGAGGCTTAGTCCTTAGTGAATATCCAACTTAAGGTTAAATGACAACTATACACTCGATTTTAAAAAAATAAAAATTTTAACATATGTCGCAACGCTAGTGACCAAAACTTTTTAGAAGGATGTTAAAAATTACGAACCTTGTATACGACTCACCTTTTCCACAACAAATTAGCGACCACTTAGCCCATGTTTTGTTTAGTTAAAAATTAGAATTCTAGTAAATTTTGATAAGAATATGTGGTAGAAAGTTTGTTAAGATTTGTGGATCTCATAAAATGTATGATGAAAATGAGTTCAAAAAAATAAATGAATTTTGGAAAATATGGACCGAGGGGTTTAATTTTAGTAGAAAGAAACGGAAATGTAACATGCCATTAATAAAATTTGAATAGGAAAATGCAAAATCTTGACATGTTTCGATGCAACTATAGAATATAGATTAATGTATATTATACTTCTATATTACTTGTGATGGTAATACAATCTACCTAATGCCACTATTTTATAATTTTGCCTTTTCTTGGATTATTTTCTTTCATTAAAACAACATCATCAAACCTCTCTCTTGTTTGACGAGGCAACAAAGACGGTGACTTTTCTAAACCCTCTATGGAACTTGTAGTAAGCTAGATGAATTGGACTGAACAATTTTTATCCTCGTCTTCCTCATCATTAATTCTTTTTAATCATATTGAATGATGTAGTCGATAAGCTTGAGAAATAGGGATGGTCGGATGGAGCCATGGAATTATTCCGAGTTACCAGTTTGAGTACCAACGGGAGGTTTTGTCGGTCATTGAGATGATTTGGGAGTGGGTTGTATATGGGAGCAAATTGCGATTTTGGGCACTGGATCATTAGGCTACGACCTCTCTACAAACCAGCTACTCCATGTCCCCACCATCGTCGATGACCACGCCAACAAGTAACTGGGCATGCTCTCGATCGTCGCCAATGAGCCCATTTTGAGCATTATATGGGAGTTGTGCACTTGATCGGTTGGATGTTAGATCAGACGCTCCAACCTTACTGGTTGGGAGTGGATAGTTGGGACTGTGGGGTGGTATGGGGTTTGAGGTGAAAAAGGGATTAGGGTTTGAATAGGAAGTCGTGACTGTTCGATGGTAGAGATGGTGTTGTAGTAGGCTTGTAGCGATGGCATTGCAGGGGCGACGGCTATGAATTTGGAGGTTGTTGGTGGTGGCACCACAGTTGGTGATGGTTTGACGATTTGTAGATCTGGAAGAGATGTGTTGGTGGTGGTGGTGGATTTGAGGTGTAGGTGATTGTGGTGGTGGGTTGGAGGTGCAGGTAAAAGTATAGGTGTAGGTGTAGGTGGTTTTGGATGTGTGTTGAAGGTGGTGGTGACGGTGGGTTGTGGATTTAAGTGGCGGTGTTGATTTAGATGGTACCGAAGGCGGTGGAGTGGGATAGGTGAGATGGAAGGTGATCGTGAATAATTTGTCACATATGAAAATATATGGTTTGCGAGTAAATACGTAATTTTGATAATAAACAAATAAGTATACATTCATCACACCCCTTACCAAATCACGCCTAAAATCCTCAAACTTCGTCATATCCTCTGCAGCAAATGAAAAAAAAAAAAACAGGGATAATTAGCGAAAAAAAGCAAATCAGGCGTGATTACAAAAAACACAGCAAACTTCATCATCCCCAAAAAAGCATCCAATTTTTTGTATATGTAGGAATTTTTTTCCCAATTTTAAAAGGAGTGATCCAACGTTCAGTGCAAGCACTTTAGTTAGGCCTCATTGGGCTTTGTCCTTGTTGTCTATTGAGAAGAGCGACGATAATTAGTCTCACTGAAGTTATAACCTCAGTTTATGTGACATTCAATAATAAGCATTTAATTCCGCACTTCATTTAACCTCTATTTGTTCCAACTTTTTTCCCCATTAATAGAATATATAGGACCCTTTTTTCAAAGTTGGTGGGTCCCAACAAGACACAAATGGTCAAAAATGGTAAGCAGGACCACTGTTTCAACAATTCTTTTCCATCTACTAATGAACAACAAACAGAGACTTAGTCTATCGTTCAGCACCACATAGATTGGGGATATAACTCTAATGTGACTAAATAACATTATTTGAGAAGAGAGAGATGGATCAATTTTGGAGAAACTCCACCATTTTAATAAGAAAATTGCAAACTAAACAAAATGTGTCAGTAGTCCCTAACTAAAACATGAATAAAGTATACGAATTAATGGAAATAAAGTAACAAAAATTATAAAATGAAATTTCTTGATTGGAGAACATTCGCTTAGAATAGTGCATCTTATCGAGGATGCTACTTGTATTACAATATAATTAAATGCAGATTTGGTTGAAACACAAAGCCATAATTGTAGGCAAATGCTAAACAAAAACCTGTCATGATCAAGTCAAGTTGTAAAGAGCAAAAACAGAAGCTTTTTGAAACCTTTCCCTGGCCCTCTCACTTCTTCTCCATCTACCTTTCCAACCAATACAAAAGAAGCATAACTATCATCTCGATGCTGTTTCTTTCAAGCATGTTCGTTAAACAGTATTAAACAGTTCGGGACAGTAATGACAATAGACAAGATTATAACCTTTTGGTATACCGTCTACTTGTCAAACGAGTCGTTCTTATTTTCAAAGATTACACATGTAAAGACCTATTGCAAACTTCCTCTGGCTAAGAAATGAAATGCAGTGAAAGGTCATTTTCATGTGAAGGGTGCTGATAGACTAGAAAGAGAAAGGGAACCTGAAAGATGGGGTGGGGAGTGCCTTCCAGAAGCAAAAAATGTTCGAGTGCAGAATCAAGAATGGACATCAGGGACCTACTCAAGATGAAGCTCGAAACAATTAAGGAAATACCAGAAATAACAGAGAAAAATGGAGTTCTCACGAAGCATAGGAGCGTGTTGAAGAAAGTAAAGAAGATTCATTTGAAGGTGAAGATGGGACAGCTTTTTACATCTCAATTGATCCTTAAAGGATCTTATGTGTTATTCATGAAAGGGTTATCCTCCAAAGGTGGCTTGAGTGGACTTCCTCGATATGAATGTCGATTCAAAAGCTGAATATCATTCAAGTAGTTCACATATAGATTGTGTGCAGGGAAAGTTGGTATCTGTATTTTTTAACATTCGTCTAAATCTTAATGCGTAAATGTTTCAAGTTCGCGTTTGATACAAAACACTGATATGAAAAGAGCTATTAGAATCTGACTATTACTAGAGTCCATAAATAATCTCATTTATTTTTCACTTTTTTTTTTGGCTCTGTATCAGTGAATTCGTAAGCATATTTCGTGTTAGTTTTTGAACTTTATTCGTGAAAGATTGGTTGATATGAAATCAAATCGAAAAACTGGTCTTGGTATACTTGAGGGCAACAGGACTAGAAGTTCTTACTTGATCATCTATTTTCAAGGATCTTAGATTCTCTAATCGCATTGGCACATCAGGAATAGTTTCTAATTACAAGTCATGTGGCCGGAATCCACGATATGTTGTAGATTAAAAGTTGTTGGATTTTAGTTTCAAGATAATAGAGAAGTGAAATATAAAAATCAACCCAAGTATTTGACATAGTACTGCGATGTCCCTATGTCCACAAAAAGCAAAGTGGAGATTTTTATTTAATATGAATAATAGAGTTATATCATTAGTATTTATACTAACTCTAGGTCAAGCCCATACACAACTTTAGAGCCTATACAAGAAAAATACACTTGTACCGTTCCGCAAGCCGTTGCCCCCGCACCCCCAACCTATTCAGCGTCCCCGACAAACAAATAGTAAATTAAACCCACAAGGCCTCTGCTCTAGCATCGGCCATTTTGATCCAGTAGACTTGTATTCCACTCTATATGAGCCACATATATAACAAAATATTATAATGGTATGTTGATGCTGGGAAGGATATAGTTTCTTTAGATCTCTAATAAACTGAATGAAACAGTAATAAAAGAATTCATATAGCCAACCCAAATATATTGGGATCAAGGGCTACTTTGACGATGTTGTGATCTGGTTTTGCCACCGCTGACGATGGCCTGGAACCAAGCATTTTCTGTCACAAAATACAGCAAGTTCAAAGCTTTATGGTGACTCTGGTAAATATTTCCTCAGAATTTGCTTTGACAGCGTTCTTTGATTGTATTTTGTGCTCCACATTGCCCAAGTATAATAATCTCACCAAAAAAATAAGAAAATCAGTTTAAGAAAGAATCAGAAAAAAAATACTCAAATTAATTCTCAAGAATTTTTGTACAAAAGAAACAGAATTCTTTCTTCCATTGATCGATTAAAGAAACACAGGAAGGCCCCATTGGCATGAGAAGGTAGTTGCACGGTACGCTTCATCCATCTTAATCTGTTTAACAAAATCGTCATAGATTCTAGCGATCTTTTTTGATAATCTAAGAGCAACAAAAAATGGCTTACAGCTCAATTTTCTCGACCTTGATAGCCTCAGACCTCCAAGTCTTCCATTTATTTTCTTCATCCAGCATAGTTTAGGCCTAGCTGCCTTCTTATCACAGTTAGCAAGCCTCTCATATCTTCCTCTCCGGCACCTCTCAAACATGACAAGTTAACAACTATACAGTGAATGAGACCGAGAAAGAAATACTGAAAGGTCACAACAATCAAAACGTTGGGGAAATGGTCTCAAAGAATCGAGAAAATGTCACAGATATATTTAACAGATAGGTATATCTGAGGGAAGATTGAAGAATGTGCAGGGAGATAGATGCTACATTAAGTTTATATAGAGAGTAGAAGGAAAAGAGATATTCAAAAGAGAGAGCAGTTTGAGCACATGTATACTCTCTTTCACATGGTATTATTACAGACATATCTACTATAGTTTGATTCATAGATGATGACAGGGCATGTGCAATAATTCATAATATTCAGAGGATATGATTCTTGAAGAGAAGAAATGTGTTTGTGGTAGATATAAAAGAAGAAAAATCCAACTTTTTTGTAAGTTTGACAGAGATTAGAAATAGTTAAATTCAATTTGGTAGATGTTAGTCAAGTTGAGGAATATTTGGTCCAAACTCTCCAGATTGAAGAAAACAACTTTTAATTATAGTTTAACTCCATGGGATCCTTACTAAACTTAGTTAGGGCCCGTCTGGCAAGGCTTTTGAAAAGTCAAAAGCTGCTTCTGAGACTAAACTAATGCTCTTTAACATGTTTGAATAATTTTCTGAAAGTACTTTGTTTGGTTAAATGACAGGAAACTTTTTTATATAAAGTAGAAGTCCTGCCAAACAGCAGGGACGAACCTGGGGGGTGGCCTGGGGGGTCAACTGCCCCCCCAAATTTTGAAGGATTTTTTTTAAAATATATATATAAAGAAAAAAAAATTGAATCCCAAACTATTGCCCTAATTTCTCTCCCCCCACCCCCGTCTCCAACTCTCTCTCCCCGTCCCCGTCTCCTCCGACTCTCCCCCCCAACAAATCTCACACCTCACCAGTCACCACAGGTCCACAACACCACCACAGACACAACCCATAGACCACAAACTCCACAGTCTCCACGACTCCACTCGAAGATTCAAACTTCTCCAATCGAAGATCCACTGCGCCAGCGCCACTGCCCTTCTTCTCCGACTCCGCAACAGCCCCAACTCCTCCAGTCTCCGACTTCGAAGCTTCAGCCCAACTCCTCCAGGCTCCAGGTCCGCCTCTGCTTATTTTTCGTTTTGTGTTGACTGTTATTTTGTTCATTTTGTAAATGAATTGTCTCGGTTTTTCCTCTGAAAATGAAATTAATGGGGTTTTGATATTGATTGTTAAGTGTTAATGTAATGTTTTGAACTGAATTTAAGGATTGAGCTTATTGATTTGGGGATTTTGATGAGATTTGATTTATGGATTTTGGTGGAAAAATGTTTCATGGAATTAGGCACCAGTCAGTGTCTTTGAATTAGGATTTAGGAAGATTGTAACTTGCTAATGAACATGTTTGAAATTTGGTTAGTGACTTGTTATGACTTATGAGATGAAGAAATTGATTTGGGGACTTCTAATATGATTGTTTTTTTATTTGTTTCAGTTATGGACAAATACTTTAAACGTAAATCTATGCTTTCTTGTGATGAGCAAAATGCCGATGAAAGGAATGTTCGAGACAAGAGTGATAAACATGATGTTGACGTTGGTGTTGTTGTTGATGTTGGTGTTGGTGTTGGTGTTGGAGTTGGAGTCGGGGATATTAATGTTGCACATTTTATCGCCGATCCTGGATTGAGAATTTCAATACAGAATTATGATATTAATTATCGAGACGTGATTCGAAGAGCATATGTGCAAAGGGGTCCTTGTCAATCTCGCAGTCATGCTTTTTCACCCACAAGAATGGGTAACAAAGATAGGAGATTTTGTGATTCGTGGTATGATGAGCACCCTACCTGGTTGAAATATAGTGTAGCGAAAGATGCAGTTTTTTGTTTTTACTGCTATCTTTTCAGTTCGAGTGGTGGTTCATTTCTTAATGATGGATTCTCGAATTAGAAAAAGAATGAATGCCTTAGAAAACATATTGACACTTCAAGTAGTGTACACAATCAGGCTCGAATCAACTATGAATCGTTCAAGAATCAAGGACAAAGTATTCAATCATGTCTCGTTAAGCAATCAAATTAAGCTCGAATAGATTATAGAATCCGATTGAATGCGTTAATTGATTGGTTTGACTAATGTACCTGAGAATTTCAAATTAACATCACCACGAGTGAAAAAAGATATTGTGAGTTCTATTGCTTCTGAATGTCTAAATATGATTATGAAAGATGTTCATGGTAGTTTCTTTTCAATTTTAGTCGATGAATCTCGAGACATTTCAGTGAAGGAGCAAATGTCGGTTGTTATTCGTTATGTGAAGAGTGGGCATGTGTTGGAACATTTTGTTGGTGTTCGTCATGTTTCGAGTACCACAGCTATCTCACTTAAGGCTGCAATTGATCAATTATTCTCGGAGCATAGCTTAAGTATATCTAATTTGAGAGGTCAAGGATATGATGGAGCTAGTAACATGCGAGGTGAGTATAGTGGCCTGAAAGCACTTATTTTGAAAGAAAACCCAAGTGCATATTACATTCATTGTTTTGCTCATCAACTTCAGTTAGCTCTTGTAGCTGTGGCACAAAAACATCCGAAGATTGAAACTTTCTTCACTACCGTACACAGATTGGTGAATGTTGTCGGTAGATCGGCGAAAATGAGTGATCTTATTCGAGAGAACCAAATGTTGAAATTTCTTGAAGCAATCAGTGTCGGTGAATTATCAAGTGGACAAGGTCTTAATCAAGAAACTAGCCTTCAGCGTCCTAGTGATACACGTTGGGGGTCTCATTACAGTTGTTTAAAAAATTTGATTGTCATGTTTTCAACCATAGTTGACATTGTTGAGATAATTGCTACTGACATTACAAGTACCGGAATAAGAGGTGATGCTTGTATTTCTTTTAAGTTGATGTACAAATTTGAATTTGCATTTAATCTACATTTTATGAAAAAGATTTTGGGAATTTCAAATGAATTGTCAAAAGCATTATAACGAAAGGATCAAGATATTGTCAATGCCATGAGATTGGTGCAATTATGTAAAACACAGCTCCAAATGATGATGGATGATGGATGAGATTCTTTCTTTGGGGTTGTTTGTTCGTTTTGTGAAGCTCACGAGATCAATGTTCCCAATATGAATGATATGTTCATAACTCTGGTCGTTCACGGCGTGAGACTGTGACAAATTTACATCATTATCATATTGAAATGTTTTATGCTATCATTGATATGCAATTTCAGGAGCTGAATGATTGTTTTTCTGAGATAAATAGTGACTTACTGCTTTGTGTTACATGTTTGTCTCCAAATAACTCGTTCGATGCTTTTGACAAAAACAAAGTGATTCGACTATGTCAGTATTATCCGTTTGATTTTGACGCAACAGATATCTTAGAACTTGATGATCAATTAGATACATATATTCTTGACGTGCGCACATCTGAAGATTCTGAAGGATTACAGGGTATTAGTGATCTTGCACAAAAGTTGGTTGCAAAGAATAAACATGAAGTGTATCAATTAGTCTACAAGCTTGTGACATTAGCATTAGTTCTTCTCATGGCTACTGCTACAGTCGAGAGATCATTTTCTGCGATGACTTGTGTCAAAAATCGTCTGTGCAATCGTATCGGAGATCAATGGTTGAATGATAGTTTGATTGCATATATTGAGAAAGATGTATTTGACAAGATTGAAAATGATGTAATTAGGGAACGTTATCAAAATATGCGAACACATAGACAACAGTTGTAATAAAATATTTTTTACTTTCATAAGTTTGATTGTGCCCCCTATTTAAGAAGTCTGCGTCCGCCTATACCAAACATGATATTAATATATGTCTTTCGTTTGTATTTAGCATTTGATCACAACTCATATGATTGCTCAATCAAGAATAATATAGAATGTAGATGGTGGTGGCTTTGTTAAATAATGATGCATGATAGTTTGGCATTTTATGGACAAATAGAGGGAATAATGGGGGGAATATGTTGAACTGTTTTTTGCAGGTCCAGTTTGACATAATAATGGACTGTCTGATAGTAATATTTGTACATTTCAAATGAAATTTTCTTCATTCTATGCTGCAGTTTGCATTCAAATCCCAATTGTTTTCGATTCAACAGTGAATAATAAAGACGGATAATATTGCTCGTAATATAATTTCATGAAAACTAGCCCGGAGAAGGCTTCTCGACCGGTGCTTTAGATCTGTAGACTATAAATGTCATCAATGGTAATTGAATTTGGGGTTTTTGCTTAAAAAGCCTAGTCAACAATGTTGTTTGGTAAAATAGCCTCTTTCAATAATGTTTGGTAAAATAACCTTTAGCCTATTTTATCATGTTTTAAAAGTCATAAATACCCCTTCATTTGAAATGTCTAAATTGTACAATTTCAAACCAAAATTTACCAAAATCCCATAACATGAAGTCCCAGTTTTGTTCTCTCTTTTCATAATACCCCATTTAAAATCGACGGCAAAATGGCATGCTGCCGTTTTAAACGACTAAGTGCCGTTTTAACAAATTTTGTATTTATTTCACTTTATGTTCTCTCGTATCCACATGAAAATTAATGAAAAACGTAATTTAGAGTTCGTAATCAAAATGACATGTTATCGTTATAAACTATTTGATGATCTTTTAAATAATTTTGTATTTATTTCACTTTATATTCTCTCATACCGACATAAAAATCACCCAATAGTGATCAACAATATTGTTCCATGAGTAAACTATATTATTCTTCACTATGAATGAAGGTAAATATCCTAAATTTCATTATGTTTCAATTATAGATAAGATATTCAAAAAGATAGTTTATTTAATTTATATAAGTCTTTAAGATGTTAAAAAAAATGATCGAATAGTTTTAAAATAAAATTGAGACTCTTTGACCCAAAATGACATGCTGACATTTTAAATGACTAGTTGTCATTTCAACTAGTTTTGTATTCATTTCACTTTATATTCACTTATATTTATATAAAAATTAACAAATTCAAGTTTTTATCATATATGAACGGCAAGTTAGATACAAAGTTCATCCGATAGTAACCAACACTATTGTTCTGTAAGTAACTTACACTCTACTTCACTACGAATAAAGGTAAGTAATACAAATTTCACTATATTCCAATTGTGAGATAAGATACTCAAAAAATTAGTTAATTCAACATGTACAAGTCTTCTAAAATGTTTCAAACTATGATCGACTAGTTTTTGAAGAAATCACACAATGCGATATAAAACGGCATCGGATCGTTTTAAATGTATGGTTGACTTTTTTACTCATTTAGTGTTCAATTATGTTCATTCGCGTTTGTTATGGGCACATGAATGTTAATTGTTGAATTTAATCTTGAAATTATGATTTTTGGTAAATTTTGATAGTTGTTTTGATAAGGTTTTTGGTAACTATAACAGTATCACTGTTTGTTAAAACCAAAATGGCATATGGTCGTTTTAAACACATGTCTGACATTTTTACTCATTTAGTGTTCGTTCCGGTTCATTCACGTCTATAACCACATGAATGCTTAGGGATGAAAGTTTTATCTATATTTTGACGTTGTATTCGACACATTTTTTCAAACTATAACGAGTCACTCCATAATCTGGTAGGAAACTACACTATACTTGGCAATAAAGAAAAACATAAGTAGGAAGTGCGGTATCGAAAACATAGCATGTGTAGTCGTTCAATGTGTACGAGTCATATATGATTTTTCAAAGCATATTTTACTAATTTTGGAGTGAATCGATACCCCAGAACCCAAAACAGAATCTAGTT
Organism: Fraxinus americana; assembly: GCA_035079005.1. Taxonomy (NCBI): domain Eukaryota; kingdom Viridiplantae; phylum Streptophyta; class Magnoliopsida; order Lamiales; family Oleaceae; genus Fraxinus; species Fraxinus americana. The sequence continues at coordinate 4,598,751 of CM068714.1, read as the reverse complement.
ATTTTAAACGTATGGTTGACATTTCTACTCATTCAGTATTCGTTTCGGTTCATTCATGCCCATAACCACATGAAAGCTTAGGGATGAGAGTTTTAACTTTAATTCGATGTTGCGATCATCACATTTATTCAAACTATAGTGAGTCACTCTATGGTAGTAAACTACATTACACTTGACAATAAAGAAAAACTAAGTAGCAAGTATGGTATTTAAAACGTAGCACGTGCAGTCGTTTAATATGTACGAGTCATGTATGATGTTTCAAAGCATATTTTACTAATTTCGGAGTGAATCAACACCCCATGACCCAAAACGGAATCTAGTCGTTTTAAACGTATGGCTGACGTTTCTACTCATTTAGTATTCGTTTCGGTTCATTCATGCCCGTAACCACGTGAAAGTTTAGGGATGAGAGTTTGAACTCTATTTCGACGTTGCGATCGACACATTTATTCAAATTATAGTGATTCACTCTATGGTAGTAAACTACATTACACTTGACAATAAAGAAAAACTAAATAGCAAGTATGGTATCTAAAACATAGTACGTGTAGTCGTTCAATGTGTACGAGTCATGTATGATGTTTCAAACACTGTTTTACTAGTTTTAGAGTGAAATAAATACCATGTGATCACAAACGACATCTTATCATTTTAAACAGAAGGTTGTTGTTTAGGGTTTAGGTTTTAGGGTATAGGGTTTAGATTTTAGGGTATATGGCAAAGAGAAAAACATGTAATTGTTCGACATGTCTTTTTAAACGACTAAGTACCGTCTTAACAAATTTTGTATTCGTTTCACTTTATGTTCCCTCGTATCCACATGAAAATTAATGAAAAATATGTCTTAATCATATTTGGAGTGAGATTTAGAGTTCGTAACTGTAATGACGTGCTATTGTTATAAACGATGTGATGATGTTTTAACTAATTTTGTGTTTGTTTCACTCTATATTCTCTTGTAGCCACATGAAAATGAAAGTAGAAAAAATTTCACTATATTTAGAGTAAAATCGATAAACAACATTAAATCTCAAAGATCGATAAAAAAATAAAAATAAATAAAAGTTCACCCGATAGTGATTAACATTGTTCCATAAGTAAACTATATTATTCTTCACTATGAAGGAATGTAAGTATCCTAAATTCCATTATATTTCAATTATAGATAAAATACTAAAAAATCAGTTTGTTTAACTTATATAAGTCTTTTAAGATGTTCAAAACCTCGTAATCAAATAGTTTTAAAGTGAAATTGAGACACTGTGACCCAAAATGTCGTGCTGACATTTTAAATGGAACTAGTTTTGAGTTCATTTCACTTTATATTCACTTATACTCATATAAAGTTAAACGAATTCAAATTCTTGCCATATTTGAACAAGAAGTTAGTTACAAAGTTCATCCGATAATGACCAACACTATGTAATTGCACTACACTTGACAATAAAGAAAACGTAAGTAGCAAGTATGGTATCAAAAACATAGCACGTGTAGTCGTTCAATGTGTACGAGTCATATATGATGTTTCAAACACAATTTTACTACTTTTGGAGTGAAATCAATAACTCGTGACCCAAAACGGCATCTGGACGTTTTAAATGTATAGATGACATTTTTACTCATTTAGTATTTGTTTTGGTTCATTCACGCCCGTAACCACGTGAAAGTTTAAGGATGAAAGTTTTAACTACATTTCGACGTTAGGGTTGACACATTTATTCAAATTATAGTAAGTCACTCCATAATCTGGTAGTAAACTACACTACGCTTGACAATAAAGAAAAACGTAAGTAGGAAATATGGTATCAAATACACAGCACGTGTAGTCATTTAATATGTACGAGTCGTGTATAGTGTTTCAAACACAATTTTATTAGTTTCGGAGTGAAATCGATAACTCGTGACCCAAAACGGCATCTGGTCATTTTAAACGTACCAATGAAGTTTCTATTCATTTCGTGCTCGTTTTGATTTATTCATGCCCGTAACCACTTGAAAGTTTGTGGATGAGAGTTTTAACTACATTTAGACGTTACGGTCGACACATTTGTCAGAACTATAGCGAGTTGCTATATAATTCGGTTGGAAACTATACTACAGTACTACATTTCAAACACTGTTTTACTAGTTTCGGAGTGAAATCGATACCTCCTTACCCAAAACGGCATCTAATCATTTTAAAGGGAGGGTTGCCGTTTAGGGTTTAGATTTCAGGGTTTAGGGTTTGCAAAACAAAAAATATATAATTGTTCGACATGCCTTTTTAAACGACTAAGTGTCATTTTAACAAATTTTGTATTCATTTCGCTTTAAATTCCCTCGTATCCATATGAGAATTATTGAAAAATATGTTTTACTACATCTGGAGTGAAATTTACAGTTCGTAATCGAAATGGCATGCCATCGTTATAAATGATTTGATAACGTTTTAGCTAATTTTGTATTTGTTTCACTCTATATTCTTTCGTACCCACAAGAAAATGAAAGTAGAAAAAATTTCATTACATTTAGAGTAAAATCGATAAGTAACATTAAACATCCAAAATCGATAAAAAAAAAGTTCACCCGATAGTGATCAACAACATTTTCCATGAATAAACTATACTAGTCTTCACTATGAACGAAGGTAAGTATCTTAAATTTTATACTTCGATTATAGATAAGATACTCAAAAAATTAGTTTGTTTAACTTATACAAATCTTTTAAGATGTTCAAAAATATGATCGAATGGTTTTAAAGTGAAATCGAGACCCTGTGACCCAAAATAACATGCTAACATTTTAAATGGCCAGTTGCCATTTCAACTAGTTTTGTATTAATTTCACTTTATATTCACTTATATTTATATAAAAATTAAATAATTCAAATTTTTACCGTATTTGAACAATACGTTAGTTACAAAGTTCATCCGATAATAACCAACACTATCGTTCTATAAGTTATTTATACTCTACTTCACTATGAATAAACGTAAGTAATACAAATTCTATTATATTCTAATTGTGAGATAAGATACTCGACAAATTAGCTAATTCAACATGTACAAGTCTTCTAAGATGTTTCAAACCATGATCGACTAGTTTTTGAGTGAAATCCAGACCCTGAGACCCAAAACGACATCCGATCATTTTAAACGTATTTCTGACGCTTTTACTCATTTAGTGTTCGTTTCGATTCATTCACGCTCTAACCACATTAAATTTTAGGGTAGAAAGTTTTAACTATATATGTACTAGTCATGTGTGATGTTTCAAATACTGTTTTGCTAGTTTCGGAGTGAAATCAATTTCCCGTGACCCTAAACGGCATTTGATCACTATAGTGAGTCACATCATACGTCCGACTGGAGATTACACTACACTTGACACCAAGGAAAATGTATACAAAACATAGCATGTGCAATCGTTCAATATGTACAACTTATCTATGATGTTCCAAACATTGTTTTTACTGGCGAAGAAAAATTGAGAGCCCGTGACCCAAAATGGCATGTAGCATTTTAAACGTATGCATATCATTTTTGCTAATTTCGTGTTCGTTTCACTTCATTCTCGCTCGTTTTCACATGACTAGATTTAAACGTCACAGTCCACTCAAAGTTCAAACTATAGCGAGTCACATCATACATCCGATTGGAAATTATACTACACTTAACCACCAAGAAAAATGTAACAAATATGGTATACACAACATAACACATGCAATCGTGCTATGTTTTGGATACCAGACTCGTACACATTGAACGACTAAACGTGCCATGTTTTGGATACCAGGCTCGAAGGGAATGCTTGTAATAAGGTATGATTTTGCTAAATTAAATATTAGTTCTTTCTTTTATACGTTTCACCTATACCTCTAGGCCCCCTTACTTTCATGATCTAACTTCATCCCTAATCACAGGACCTTGATTTCACTCCTCAAAAAATCAATAAAATCTTGAACCATCTGGAAGACTTATACAAGTTAAAACGAGCTAATTTGTTGAGTATTTTATCCTATAATTGGAATATATGGAATTTGGGTTACTTGCCTTTATTCGTAGTAAGTATAATGTAGTTTACTCACAGAATAACGGTGTTGGTCATTATCGCGTGAAATTTGTATAGACATTGATGTCCAAATGTAATGAAACTTGCTTTTATTTGTGCAAACGAGTGCAAATAAAGTGAAACAGATATGAAATTAGTTGAAATGACAGCAAAACATTTAAAACGGCAGCTTGACATTTTGGGTTACGAGGTCTCGATGTCACTCTAAATATCGTGAAAACTTGTTTACGCTTATTTTTATGTGGGTACGAGACAATATAAAGTGAAACGAATGCTAGATTAGTTAAAACGTCATCGAACCGTTTGTAATGACAACATGTCGTTTTGGGTTACGAATTTTCAATTTCGCTCAAAATATTGTTAAAACTTGTTTTCATTAATTTTTATGTGGATACGAGGAAACATAAATTGATACAAACATAAAATTAGTTAAAACGGCATTCAGTCGTTTAAAACGACAGTATGTCATTTTACTGTTGGTTTTAAATTGTGTATGAAAGTAGAAGAATTCACTGTGATGTAATACGTGTAATTTAGGTAATCTATTAATTTTGAATTAAAATATTTATTTTAAATCATTAATTGTGGTCAAAGGCTAAAATCTCAAACTATATTATGAAATAGACCATTTGCCCCAATTACCACATTGAATTTGCTGTCATTTTCATAGGAAATAATCTTTATGAGAGGAAGATGCACTCTAAAGAACTTCCTACCTTTAAAATTGACATTTTTTCCATAAAACAAGTACATTTAACTTCTTTTTTCTTCGTTACCAGCTGCATTTCCAGTTCTCTAAATGGCATTTGTTGTGGCTTTCAATCTCCAAGGATGAGAATTTTCTAAGATAATACTTTCTTTGTGATAAAGTGTTTTTTTTTTTTTTTTTGGTTCTCATCTTGGCATCAATGTAAAAACTACACAGTGTTCTTTGATATGTTATGTTAGAGTACTTTTTTAAACTGTCATTTTTTTTTTTTTTTAACTTTAAATTGTGAGTTAAAGTATCACTTCATTCGCCTCGACTCAAAAATCCTAGCTCCGCTCCTAAGTCTTGATATCTCAAATAGCAACTCGTAAGACAAATTCTACCATCAACTAAAACACAAAGGACCGTATGGTAGGATTTTTGAAAAATTTAAAATTACTTTTGAACCTATTTTGATAATTTTCGAGAAGTAATTTATCTTACTAGAAGAGTTTTTAGAGAAAACAAGCCTAACATAACTTTCTCAAGAAACATTTCTACAAGATGCAAAAGTAAACAAAGAAATCCTGTCGAACGAGCCCTAAGCAAACTTTACTCAAAAAAACATGGCTATAAACAAACATTTACTAATCCTTAAACTCCACGAGGATAATGCAATCTCCTTTACGTGTCAGCTTATAATCCATTAATATCATAATTTTAATTTGCTATAAATATGTACACTCATTTTATGTCGTTCCAATTTTTAACTCCGTAAGGGTGTTTGGTGGGGATTAAAATTAAATTTTTAGTAGATTGTGATACAAATTTTTGAAATGTGTGGTTGAAAAGCTGTGGGACCCATAAAAGATGTGGTTAATATTAATTGTTTGATTTTGATTTAGATTAAAATCTGATTTTAATTCGAAACAAACAGAGTAATATCTACAAGAACTATTTTTGTACGAACTAATATTTTCGAATTTTGATATACAATCTGTAAGATATATTGAGGTTAACTAATTGACAACCGACGCGATTCAAGAAAGTTAGGTGCCTTAGCCAAATTTTTGGAAAGGTCCTTTGAAAAATGATACCGATAAAAGAATAAATGGAGCAAATGATCACCAAAAACAAAATTTGTCGATTGTCGATTAGCATTGATAATGACCAATGTTATCAGCATTGATAATTTCGTCACCCACCCAACATTTTTTTTTTTTGGCAATCATTTGCTCAATTTATTCTTTTATTGTCATCATTTTACAAAAGACCCTTCATAAAAATTGGCCTATAGCTCCTTAATTAATTGAGCCGCCTCTCTTGTCAATTAGTAAACCTCCCAAATGTCTTGTAAATTGTAAATCAAAATCTGGCAATATTAGTTACGATAAATGCCAACAATTTCTCTTTTCAAATTTTTTTCATTTTTTTTTTCAAAACGCATTCTACATAAAATTACTGCCTCTATTTTATATTTGCACATTTTTAATAAAATTTACACATTTGATTTAATAAATTGACAAGGAATGATGCCAACCAAACTTCACGCTTAACTGTTGGCCCCGAAAAGTAATCTGAATACGTGGTCAACAGAGTACGACTTCCACGTAAACTCTTTCCTGCACTTAGTAACATACCATAGTCGCTCATGGTCTTTTCCGGTGGGGATGGAAGTAGCCGCGAGTACTTCGACGATCAAGTTAGTGAGTTGGTCAATCGGATTTAGAATGTCCGGTGGTGATCATCAGATCAAGGTAAAAGTGCATATGCATAAATATAATGCAAAGATCATATACTATTTTTTCTCTTCCGGAGCGCTCTTTCCATAGTGTAGGTGGGGGTATTTATAATGAGAAGAGATCAGAGAAGAACCGTTGGATGTGGAGCACGTAACTTTAAATATAGGACGGACCGTTCTTTCATAGGTGTCAATCCGCAGATGGGCAGTTTAATTAATGCCCATGACATAGTAGTTCGTGACTTATGTTTTGGAATCAGTCATACGTCCTATCAATCAATCTTAAAGATTTAGTTCTTGAGATCTTTCCATAAAAGATCTTCTAGTACACAAGATTGAATTGAAGGGATTGCGACAGGAGTGATAATCGCATTCTCAGCTTAAGGAATGATGCCAACCAAACTTCACGTTGTTGAATTGGAGCGACTGCGACATGAGTAGTAATCGCGTTCTCAGTTTAAGGAATGATGCCAACCAAACTTCACGCTTAACTAATAAACAATAGATCATCTCTTCAAACATGAATACAAACTTTATGTTTATTATTAAAAAAAAAATCCTTAAACTCCACAAGTTGAGTTGTCCATTACTGCTTACGTGTCAGCTCATCATCCATTCCTGCTTCTCCCAATATAAAATAACCCGTTTCATGCCGTACCAATTTTTAAGTTTGTCAGATAATTAATTCATGTCATTTAAAATCGACGAGATTTTAAAATAACTATTACCTACTATAGATAATTAAATATTGAAGTTGGGTGGGAAGGAATCACTACTCTATTAAAAGTGGGGATAGCAAAGTTACTGTTCATTTTTGCACCCTTGTTTTCACACTTAAACTGGTTTCAGGTTATCATTTGTGGCCGACTTTATTGACCGATTTACTTTCATTTGTAGCCGACTTACATTTCCCGCCGTATTTTCTGTTGATATTTTATGACCAACTAACATATTATTAGTCAATAAAAAACACACAAAATCCAAAAAAAAATAAAGTTGCCGACTTACATTTTCTGCCCTATATATACATGCATGCAAATACATTTTCTACACAGTTTCCTCTTTCTCAAAGAAAAGATTTAACAAAAAAAAAAAATTCATCTGAAAGAAAAGATTTAAATTACAACAATTAATAATACTTACATAAAATTATACTTGGATTTATGCAGATAAAAAAATTGTTGAAAAATTGACTAGGAAAGACAATTAAAAAAAACATGTCATCTCCCCGTGCGTGCACGAGGAGAACGATTCTCCCCGTGAAGCAAAAGAAAAAAAAAAATTCCTCCCGTGCACACACGGAGAGTTACGATCTCCCCATCCGCGCACGGGGAGAAGTTACGTACTCCCCGTGCGCGCACGGGGACACAAGATCTCCCCGTGCGCGCACGGGGAGGCTAACAAATATTTTTTTTTTCAAAAAAAAAAACACTTAAACTCCCCGTGCGCGCACGGGGAGAAACGAAATCCCCGTGTGCGCACGGGGAGATGCGATCTAACTGCGTGCGCACGGGAGAAACCAGATTGGCACAGCGGCTCAAAGGCAGGACAAGGACTACAAGGAACAACCACCGGCGCCAATTTTTGGGGCGGGTGAGCTATCCTCGTGATCGTTCTACAGAGTTGGCATAGCCGAGTTCCTAGCCACTTTCCTGTTTTCTCTTCACTTTTGCGTAGATTTTTCAGACCTCACGCTTCCTCCAACGCAAACCCTACCACTCTCTTCTAATATTTTTCAGATCTCCAATCTTCCAAAGCTATCTGCAGGCTGTCATCCCTAAATGAATCTCCCCTCTTCGAGATAAGCCGAACACAGTCACTCAGAAGGCCTCAATTATTCCATGGTTGGGCCCACAGGAGCTGTCGCTCCCTCTCCTCGCCTCCACTTCTCAGCGGGAAGAATCCGCGTCAGGTCCGCTCGTTTTACTAGCTGAATATTCATCTATTGTATATTTATATATTCCTTTCTTCATGTATGTTTGATTTTTTCTTCCAATTTGTTATTTTACGGAATTATTTCAGAGTTTGTTGTGGAAGAATTTGATTGGATCTGAAGAAAATGAGTAAAGGAAGAGCAACTGTGGGGGTTTTGGTTCTGTTCGCGAGCTAGGTCCCTTCCGACTGCTGTCATGCTGTAGTCGCCGGCGGGAGGAAGTGCTGGCGTCGTGCCTCTTGCCGGCGGTTGTGTAGCATTTTTGCGCAACTGTTGTGATGGTTTGTTTGTTTGTTTGTGTGTGCTTGTTGTAGTTAGGTTGTACTTGTATTGTTTAGTTTGTGTCGTAGATGTTGGGCTGGGTGGTGATCTATCGGCGGTTGATTTGGTATCTGGTGCAACTGTTGGCACATTGGGGAGCTGTGTTTGTTGGGTTGGAGGGTGCGGTGGCCATTACAGGTTGTTTATCTGGAAGTTCTTTCTATAGAACATGTATTTAAGATTAACTATTTACTTTCAACAGGGAATTAATGTGTTACTTTTGTTTTACTGCTGCAGAAGTTGCAAAAGAATCTATGAAAACGTCTTCTTTTGAAGAAAATGAAGGGCTTCCATCTCTTCCAATGGACGAAGGAGCCTTTTTTGCTACACCTACTTCAATGGAACTGTCACAGGTGTAATATTTAATTGCCTTTCTTGGCTCAAAACTTGTACAATTTTCATTTCTGCTTATGTACTGACTTAGATTTGCTTATCTTGCTTTCTTCTATTGCCTTTTGGGAAGTTGACGGCATGGATGATGATGGAAGTGAGCTTTTTTCATGATCCTTGCGATCATGCTCTTTTAATATAGATTTTGCGACTCGGTTCTTTATTTGAATTCCCCACTAATAGAGATGTATGATTTTAGATGGGGACGTTGTTCTGGATCCTCGAAATAGTGTGGAATTCAATCGTGTACATGCACATGAATACATGAATTATATTATAATTATTCTATTTTTGTGTAAAAGCCATGGGGCTGCCCACAGACGACGATATGGGCAACAGTGAGGTTGGACACAATGCTCTTGGTGCTGGCCGGATTTTCGCACAAGGGTGAGCATCATATTTATTCTATTCCGATATTATAGTCGGCTGAAAAAAATAAAAATAAAAATTTAGATTGGATGCTGCTTTTTTTACAGATCCTGCACATTATATGGGTGGACATGATAACAATATATCATTTTTAACATGAACAAGGGCACTTTGAAAGAAAAGGAATTAATATGGTTCTGGTGAGACATTCTGGAGAAAAAAGATAGAGTGGGCAAAGGGGTTTTTTTTTCCTAAATAGGTATGAGTGTATGAAACGCTTCCATGAAGAGAACTGATGCAACACCAATTGAAAGCAATTAATGGAGGATGAGAGAAATCTATAGATGGGAAAACGAATTAAAAGCAGGAATGGCAGAATAAGAAAATCAAAGGAGAATGAGAAGGAGAAGGATAGGGAGAAGGGAGGAAACTTGGGCAACAACCACAAAATATTTTATTCATTCATCAATTGTCTAAATAACAATGAAATACCCATATAAATAGTAAAAACCTCCTTCCAAGTTTTATTTGAGATCTGTTTTCTACTTCTTTTACAGAATTCTGCATTTCTTTGTTGGATTCCCTTGAGTGGTGAGCTCTGACCCATGAACCCTTGTTGGATTCCTCCTTAGGTGGTGCATTATTTTTTATTTTCCTTCAAGCTTATCTTAGCCAGTATCATTTTAGCATTCTTAAATCCATCCAATCATCATTGGTGGTGGTTGCATTGAACTCATTCATTTTTTTTATTATCTTGGAAAAGCTAACATGATTTGTCTCAACTGTTAGTTTTGTTTCATTATATTTGGTGATACTTGTAGATCAACACCGGAGCACCTTATCCTACAAGATTACTTTTGCACAAAGTAATTAATAAAAAAAGGTATGAATAGAACATTAACATTTTTCCTAATTCTTATCCATTGCTCATTTTTGACAGATTGTGCTGCATAGCAAAGATAGATATTGCAGGCATTTCTCTGTGAGGCAATATAATGGGTGAAAGTAAAAAACCCAAATCATTGTGAATATGGAAGATGAGACTATAAATTCTGGAATGAGTGAATTCAATTCTTCAATGGCAAATTGGGAATCTCTAGAGGGAAAAATTAGTGATTATAGTGTATGGAGGGATAATTATTTGATATATGGGGTTATGTAGGAGCACGTTCGTGAGTTGCAATGTAAAAAGAAATGAAGGAAATAGGATGACACTAATTTATTGATAACCAAAGTGCAAGAAGTCCTGCAAATTTTTAATTTTCATAAAGTCAGTTCATTAATTGTAGTTTCTGGCTATGCATTTTTTGTCATATTGTTTAGGATAAAAGCAGTTTTTAAATGGATTTTCATTGTGTAAATTACTTGAAAACTACTAAAAATCCCACTTGCCATGTAGATATATTAATTTGAAAATTATTGCCTGTTGGTTTAATTGGATTGATGGTGCCAAAATTAGATGAATAATAGTGATTTAATCTATTCCAGGGACAAGCTCGAGCTAATGGTTGATAATGACACAAGTAATTCCTTGATTCACAGTAGCAATATCCCTATAATTAGATTTTGGGAGAAGGAGCTGGAGTATTGCTTCTGGAAGAACTTAAACACGCGAAGGTAATCTAAAAGCACTATCAGTATAAGAATATTATTTTCTTATGTATTAAATTATTTCCTGGTGGCTACTAGGTTTGCATTTTCCTTCTGTATTGAGATAAATTTTATGGTGACTAATCTATTCTTCAAATATATTTCCAATTATATTTTGGATGAGCCAAAAAGGGGGGCAAATATATATGCTGAATTTCTTGGTGGAAGCTTCACTTGTGATGCTTATCACATGACAGCCTCGTTCAGAAGGTAATATACCTTAGTTCTTATGAATTAGAAATTAAATTATTACATTTAAGAAAAGTTGAGTTCCCGTTTTGAGTTCATAGCTCTCAAGTATCTATGTCATGTATTTATTTTTTCACTGAGGGGGTGTTGTTGGAGGTTTCAAGTTTTAATTGGATTGATGGCGCCAAAATTAGATGAATAATAGTGATTTGATCTATTTCAGGGACAAGCTCGAGCTAAAAGCTGTCAATGATGGGTCAGCAAGTTATTCAGCTTTCGAGAGAAAATATTCCTCCTCTATGTGTTCTTTACCAATTTCATTTCGTTTCAAATTCTGTCAACTTACTATAACTCTTTAGACACCTTCATCATTCGTTTCCAGTATGTTTGTTAGATCCATTCACTTCGAAATCACTAAACTAACCATTGCTTTTGCTGTTGTATCAGGCACCTTTTAAAGAATTTAGAGCTAGATGTGAAAGAACCCGTTTCCATGTGATCAACATAGTAAGTTTTTATGATCAGTTTCCATTTCAAATAAGTTATAGACTTATTATCGCCCAATATTACCTCCAATATTGTATAATGCTTACTATTGTCTCATTAGTCATAAATTTTGAACTACTCCTTAAATTCATTCCTTTCAAATCTAGCATCCACGATCCATTTCATATGTCTAGCTGAAATAAGAAATTGTGATGTAGGTTTTTTGTGCTAGAAAAATTAATATTATTTTACTTAGTTACCCAGAAGACTAACTACCGCATTTGATGAACGATTCGGTCTGTCCGTGACATCCTGTATCTTATTCTTTTAAAGCATATTTGCATAAGCTTAGAAGTAAAAACTTTGAACTTTTTCTTAAGTAAACTTTTCAAGCTTAACTTACCTCTTTTCTTTTCAAGTAATCTGACACAATCTATGTTGGAGAAATATACATCGAAATTTTTAGATGAATGTGTCGATGATTGATCGAAAATGTTTTGGGAAGTCAAATTAAAGGAAGGGATGTTTGTTTGCTTCTTTCCCAGTTTCCAATTTCTTTTGTATCAATCTTTTGCACTTCCTAATTTGTAAAATAGTATTTTGTCTTTTTTCCTTGTCCCCTTTTATCTACCCTTTTCTTTGCTTATATTTTGCAAGATTATGTTCGAGATGCTACAATATTTTGCTGAATGAGTAAGGGAAAGGAGCTTCAGAATGAGTTAGATGTGCTTATTGAATGTAGGAATGTCTACAAGTCATTTGGAGAAAAACATATTTTAAGAGGTATGCGTCAAAAGGTGAAATTTCTTTGCTTTTTGGTTGTTCAATTGTTTCAATGTTTCAACCATGTGTATTATGACTTCAAGTTAAACCACAAGTTAATGGTAGTTGGCTACTTCTTGATTCTTGTTTTCTTTGGGTTGATTGGGGATGGTGGATTAATTTTTTTTTTTTGTACTGATTGGTTTGGCAGTGAAGGAATTGAAGTGGGTTTCCCAATGAAGATGGATTCATGGCCATTTGATGAGTTCTTGAGAATGAAAGCCCTTTAGCAGCAGCAAAGGTTTGCACTCTCGCCTCATGGGAGTCACCATCCACTTGCTTATATGAAATTCCCCAACTTCTTCGATGAACATCAAAGGTAAATTCTATGGGAATTACCCCTTTTTCACTTTATCATAAAAAGTGTTTAATTTTTCATTGTGACTTATTTTGTAATTCCGAGTAATTCTGGCTTTGAATTCCTTTTTGTTTTGTGTATGCCCCTTGCAATTCTTATGTTTATTAGAGCTGTGATTTTTGTTAATTTTAATGCATTATTGCGATTTTGAGCTGTCTATGGTGTTCATATTAAGGCCTACTCCTTTTAACTCTATCGCAAGAAGCAATTGCTACTTTTAGTCTTTAAAAGCCTAGAATGAAAACATTTGCTATTTACAATTGTATATTGTAGTGGATCTTCTTTTTTTTTTTCATTGGGACAGAGATTCGATGTTGTGATTTTGATTTACGATTGGTTCCTTGTGATCTCTTATGCTAAGCGGCATTGTAAATCTGCTGCAGCTGCACTGGTTATGAGGGCTGAACTCCATAAATTTGGCCGCTGTCGACCTGAGATGAACGATTTTTCTGCAATGGGATTTATTGGAAGTACAAATTCAAATGCAAGACAGATTTGCTGGAATTGAGGTACCTCTACTGCTTTTATCATGGAAAATTGACTTTCCAAGAAGTTATGTTGACTTTAGCTTAATTTCAGTGATATGTCTAAAATATGTGCTGGTTTGTGCTATAAAAGCTCCCAGGTTTAGTACCCAAATTATGTAAAATATCTAGCCAATGCTTAAACTATGGCAGCTGAAAGGAAGATTGTCTATCATAGCGTCAAGCGCCAAGAAAATTTTAATTATGGGAGGCACCCGATTTATTGGTGTATTTTTGTCCGGACTTCTTGTTAAAGAGTGCCATTAGGTTTAATCCAAGTCCTTAAAAAATCACTATTATATATATGAAGAATTCAAAGTTTGATATTTTATCCACGAAGTTTTAACTATTAGGAATAAGTGTAGGTAACTCTTTTAACCACAGGAAAAGCACCTATTACCCCAACATTTACCTGGTAATCAGACACAAAATGATGACATAAATGACATGTTTAGTAGGACGAACTCGACGATACTATTGACTACTACATATCAGACATGCTGCTTGTATCATTTAATGGATGAATCAAACAGCATTTGTCTGTGTAGATCTTGCACCTGAAGTGAGAGAGGGATTTTCAATTCGTGAAGAGCGGTCTTTTAGCATAAGGATTCAATGTCGTTTATGTCATAATTGATAAGGATCGCCCTCGAATCAGTATGATGTGTCCTTCATGCATTTATCAATGATATATTCGGTCCTTGCTCGGTGAATAATGATCACTTCATGACATAATTGGTGGGGGGGAATAGATAGCATTGAGAAAGAAAAAGAAACAGAATGTTTGTTGATTATATTGTCTGTCCAATCCTGTACACCAAACATGCATTTGCAATTTAGTTTATATGTTCCTTATGCATATTTGAGAAGAAAATAGAAAGAGCGGGGGCTGAGGTTAAGGCGTTTGTGGTTTGTGAGATTTGAGATTTACAATGGTAATTTCTGTTTCAGTTTTGATCCAACCATTCCCTCTTAAAAGAGAGGATGAGGCTACTACTATTCATTTGGTGGCAGCGGTTTACATTTAACTGGTTGTGCACTGTTCATTATCTAAAATTATAGGAAATGTATTTTTGCTTTCTTTCAACTGCTCATTTGTGAGTCAGACATATAAATTTTGTTAGATATAGATTATCTAATATCATGCTTATTCAATGTCCAACTTTACTTCAAAATGGGACAAAAAAATATTGTTTAGAATTAGTTGTTGAGCATTGGAATTCCTCTGCCATATACGTCTAGGCATTACTTTTCAGAAGAAAACATTTACGAGTCATTAAATGCAAAACTTTCCAAAGTCTTCACTTATCAATATTTTTCGTACTTAGTGCATTTGTATTTGTGATGCTACTTAAATATTTCTACATTATTGTAAGTTACTTGCAGCATCTTATTCTTGGGGAATCTCATTTGCGTGCTTATGAACCTATTTTTGATTGGGAAAATAAGAGATCAATGATCTTTGGGCAAAGAATTGCAGCAACTAACACATCTCAGTATACCAGGTCTCTCTCTCTCTCTCTCTCTCTCTCTCTCTCTCTATGTGCATGTGTTTGATCTCTGCTTGAATGTCTTTGTTTTCTCTATTTTTTGTATTATTGACACGATCTCTCTCGATGCGTCTGTTTGTTGTTGTAGTGGGCTAAAGATTGTAGTGAAAGTGTTATCCTTGACACTTCAGACTGAGCTTGTTGGTGAGTGTGTACATTTGTATAGTTACTGGTGACTTGTTTGTTGCACTATTCCTTTTCATTTAGTTTTTGAGCTACACATCGTGCGTAGCTGAGGTACAGAAGTTTTCTTGTGAAGCCATTTTATTGCGCAGTTTGTTTATATAATATGTAGAGAAGGGAAAAACTTTTGGAAAATTTCATTTTCCGCTTGTTATCAGCTGAAAGAATGACATCACTACACTGAGATGATGACAGTGGGGAGAGAGTTCTACTAACCAATGCAGTCAGTGGGAAATAGTCAAACAGATCTGTGAATGTCTTCCAAACATTAGCATTTCCATACCTATAACCAAATGGAGAGTTCATTAACAATAATACACAAATGAAAAAGAGAAATGCAAAAATTCCACGTTAAGACATCTATCTAGCTGTATATGATTAAAAGCATACAATGTTAAAATAGTATTTAGAATACTTGTAACCCAAGTCATACAAAAGCAGATAACGGAAATAAAATAGCATTTGGAATACTTGATCCTATGTCACATAATCAATGGATTTAGAATTCTGAATTCAAAATTCAAGTGACACTGGTTGCCTGGTAACTGGATCATAATACTCCTACTTGTACATTAAGTAGTCAAACTCACGCTCTAGAAAAGAACCAGTTGTTCTCTTTATCAGTCGTTTAACACCGCATGAGCAACTTTAAGGTATGTGCCCATGATTCATTCTGTAACACTCCTTGTAGTTTTCACACATCTCACTATCATGTTGTCAATATACTCAATTATATTTCTTATTTAATGAACTGTTCCAACTACATTCATAGACATAAAATATAACACATAATATAAATTATAAAAGACGTTATCAAGATCTTGATATCAAGTGTTCTCGCGATGTGAGTCTCACAAACTCATGCACACTTGGGCTCACAGAATCTGTGACTTAGTGAAGGGACTCTCAGAAAGTGATGCACAGGAATGACCACTAGCATGTATCCAGTTTATTTAGAACGAGCTCCTAACATTCAGGTTGAACATTTTATTTGGTGGGGTGAGTTTTTTGTCCTTCAATTTTTTCAATAGACATTCACGGTATTATGTTTGTTCAATTTAGAACAAATAAGGTCTTGAATTGCTCAAGACAGCCATTGCTAAAACAAGTTATACAGGAAAAGTAAGGTCCTTCTCTTTTCTTTTTATATATGTGTTTGGTTCCTTCAATGTTCTATCATCACCTTGTAATTGTTCTGTCTTCACCTTGTGAAAGAGTAAATCTTGTAAGGTTTGCATCTTCCTTCTTCACAAGTTGTCATTGGAATGGATGTTGCTGCATCAGAATTTTCCAGTTAATTATCGGGGTTAGCTGAGTAATTTTTCTGTTTTGTTTTAATGCATAATTCATAATTATCACTATTTTAGACCCCCAGTTGGTTTCTTTAGTATCCAGTCTAAATTCTTGCAAAAGCCTTCAAGTTCTGAAGCAAGGCTTGAGTTCCCTCTTTGATATCTATGGCTGTGTTTCTTGAAAGTGGCAAAAGATTTGCAGATAACATTCATGATGTGGCTTTTGAAATGGGTTTTGAATCTGATGTATATTTTTGCAATACAATGATTGAGGCTTATAAAAACAGTTGATGTTTTGAAAGTGCTAGGAAGGTGTTTGGTGAAATTCGTTACAGGGACTTGGTGTCTTGAACATAGACGATTTTGGGGTATATTGGTGAAAGGAATGTTAGCAGCGCTTCTTGATCGTTTAGTTGATCAAAAGTGTTCTCGAATTCGTGGTTTCTTGATTGATAAATCGGTGAAAAATTCAACCTTGGAAATATAAACTGATGAAGAAACTCTTTTCGAAGAAATTGATAACTAGATGTTGTTTTTTGGAATATAATGATGTCCTTACTTGTTTCCATAAAATTTGGAACCAGTGAAACCTAGAATTGAAACGTTAACTTTGTTTGTTTCATGATTTGCAGAGGTTAATTAGTCAAGTTAGGCAAATACATTGTCTTTCAATGAAGAGCGGATTTTGTGATGGTATTCCGAGGACAAGTTTGTTGGATTTTTTTGCAAAGTGTGAGGATTTGAATTTTCTGTCACGAACAAAGTTCTTAAGTTAGGAAGTGTGTGGTGTTTTGAGCTCTCATGAATTGATGAACTTGTTTCTCACAATTCTTATTAATATCATCACCTTCTGTCATTCATGCAACTTGGCAAGTTAGTATTATAGATCTAATGTATTTATTTGGATTCTAAAGAAACATTTGATTTTTTAAAACCAACAAACTTGTACTTTATCTTGGTTTCTTTACACTTATTTCTCTTGCTAGGAGATTGAGGCATCAAGATTACTGAGACTGAGGGCATTCAGACATAAATAACATTTATCTACAGGTATATAAGTCATATTGTACTTACAATTTCTAAAGCCTTGGTGATTCAGTTGTTTATGCTTGCTTTTAGTTGAAAAAGGAGCTGCTCATATATCATGTTATTTACTCGTAAAATACATCTAGACCATACTTGATCATTGTTGCTCGAAAATTGACTTATAATGTAAACTTGGATTCATCAGAAATGGTATTTCATTTGGTATCGATGGGCTAGGAATTTCATATGCTTGTTCAAAATATGTATTTCATACAAAATTTTATCTTTTCTTATTTTCTTCCTGTTATTTCCTTTCAACTCTATTCTTCTGGATGGCAACTGGTTATGATTAAGTCTCTCATTTCTTCAATTCTCATCATTCGTCAATTTACTTTATATTATGATTTACGATCATTAGAAGCAAACATGAGATTGATGAGTTAATTCCTTTGATACATGAAAGGATAAGTGTTCCTTTCTAAAATGGTAGTCTTGTTTGGACTTTTTGGTAAGGAAAACAACCTCTCCTACAGTATCTGAAGCACTACGCAGAGATGAAACCAATGGTTGGTATACAGAGTGCAGTTTTCTTACCAAGTGTCAATACATGCCAATTAGACCATGCAAGGATACAACAAACCTATGTCATTTTATGTTCCTTAACTGGAGGAACATGAACACCATTACAGAGGTAAACCTTTTCTATATAGATCTTAACATGAGAAGGCTATCTTACAATTTCTCTGGTAATATGATTATGAATAATTCTACTTGTACATTAAAAAATGTACATAAGGGTGTACGCCCCCCTCACATGGGGGGTGAGACCCGCTTGAATAAAAAAATAACCTTGACCTGTCCTGAAGCCCTTTTGTAAAACTATATTTTCTGTTCAATCACTTATCACACTTCATCCTTGAGATTTTCTTTTATCTACGTTTTACGTCATTTTAGTGAATGGTGGCATTGTTCTTACTGTTGTGCTAGAATTTCAGTAAGAAAATATATATTGTAGTTGCAGGGCTATGCCAATTTTTGTGGATGAATTGGCTCATATTCACCTTATAACTTACATGCTTATCTTATGGTTCACTGCTTATCGATTTAAAGTCAGAGTTGCTTAATTTGGCTGGACTAATTAATAGTGAGTCATTCATTTGATGTATGTTGTGTACTATGTTTTATGCACTTTTCATTTTCTTTCTCATATCACTTGTATTTTCCTTTTGGTTTTAGGCTCGAAGAGGCAGTATTGATGAGCTGTTTGCATGGGAGAGCATAGAGTTTTTAAGGAAGCTTTGTATTGAGAAGGTTCTTAGTACTAATTAGTTTCGTTAATAGGTTTTATGTTCTATTCTTTTATGAAGAACAATATTCATGTTCAACCAACGCACATATCTCCAGTTAATCCTTAACATTGAACACGTTAATAATAGCTTAAAAATATCTCAGCCCGTGCATTGCACGGGCAGAGACTAGTAATTAAAGAAGCTTTAATTCAGTTGTCGTTAATTTTAATATTTTTAATGAATATTCGAAGCCAAGATATTTACACGTGAAGACAAACCCAGCTGTACCATTTTGACTAAGGAATATGCCATTGCCGTGCTTAATCAGCAATCAATCTGACTGTCACACATACAAATGCCAATAAAATATTATTATTTTTTTAGATTAAAATTGTTTAATTACTGTCATGCAAAGCATTGCTTCAGAGTCAAATTAAACGCGCTAATATTCTTGCATCTTAGTCCCTACATTTTTTTTTTCAAATCACGTGGCAATAAATTTCTCCTCCCTACTCTTTCTCGAGGCATTGACATAAGAATAATGTCATATAACTGACACGTAGACTGTTGATCTGATCTTTATCAAAATCAAATACCGGCAAAATTAGAATTAAAATTTTTTTATTTTATTTTCTTATTATCGTAAACACGACAACTAATTGAAATGCATGTTACAAATATTTATAATAAATATAATACAATAATTAGATATGAGTAATGTTATTCGTCCTCAGTGGGGTTACAATAGGTAAAATTAAATGACTTATTTAATTTCACATATCATTTAATGCCACATTAACGTCATCTAGACTGTATTTGTAATCTCAGTGGGGATAAATAGTATTCTCGAGATGAGATATAGCCCTCGTTTCGGCCACCTTATTTTCTCATTAAAATGAAAAAAATGACCGTTATTCATCACATCAACATTTAAATTCAAATTTTCTATCTCTTATGTGGACTCTAATAACGACTATATTTTTCATTCTCATTCTACAAAAAGGTGGCTCGAACAAGACCATAGTAAAATAAATTATGATAACTAGTATAGGTGTAACGTAAAAGTGGGTGTTGGAGATTCGAACCCTGGTCTGCTACCTTATGTTTTGTCATTGTCGCACTTCTATAAAACACGTTTTTACTTATAAGCTGGCTATAGTGATCTGCTGACACATGTCTTCTGTCTTGACCGTTGGATGAGATCTGGATTGAGATATATATGCTGGCTGCGACTGTTCACCTCATTCTGGAGTCTTCTCGCGTTCGATTGAGGGTTAGGGTTTGAGAGAGTTTAGAGATAGGGTTTCTTCTGATTCGATTCTCTGTAAATTCTTTGATTATCTTTTGTGTCCTATGAAGGTTAGAGTTAGAATACGTGATTTCTTAGAGTGAAGTCAGTTTATTTGTTGGGTTCTGTAACTCGAAAGAAGTGGAGTTCAGATCTGGTGGTTCTTGTGTGATTCAACTGAGATCTGTTGAATCCTTTGAAGAGATAAGTCTCTGTTTGTATTCTTTTAGTTGTTTAACCTTCTTGTAACCTTCGTTGCCAGTTTGACGGCAGTATAGTGCAACTGAGCGTTATCCTTTTGTGGATGCTCAACAGGGGATTAGGTGTATACCGAACCTCTGGGGCTTCGGCCGAAAAATCTCTTGTGTTCATTTACTTTCTTGCAGTTTAATGGTTTTCTGTTTTTATGTTTCTTGTATCTTGACTCTAATACTTGTGGGTCTTGGCCTTTCAGTGGTATCAGAGCTTTTGGACTGAGAGCAAGATACCTGGATCTTCGAAGAAAGCTGTGTGATCTGTTGCAGATCTAATAATTTTTGGAACTGCAAAAATAAGCAGTACTGAAGGACACTGAGTTGAAAAACTCACTGGGTGAGATCTTTCTAATCTCTGAAAAGTTTACTTTTCTGCATTAGACGTTTCTTGATATTCTCCCTTGATTTACCATACACAAATACCCCCTGGAGACTAATCTTTGTCCAAAGACTCCTGCGAGGTCTTGGGAATCTGAGATAAATCCAGAACGGGTGTGTATTAGGAGAATCTTGAAGGAGAAATCACTGAAACATAGACTCTGTGATCTCTGTTTTGTGTCTCTTATCTGTTTTTGATCTAAATGAATTCAGTGTGACAAAATCTGTGAATATCTGTGTACTATATATATACTACATTTGTGAAATTACTTGGCTGTTACGTGGTCTTTTGTGTACCACCTTATAGTTTGATTCATATCTTTGCATTCTGTGTGTTATACTGATATGGCTTCTGCCAAGTTTGAAGTTGCTCAATTTGATGGGAAAATTGATTTTAATATGTGGTGTCAAAAGATGAAGGCTATCCTAATGCAAATGAAGTGTGTTAGGGCTTTAGATGGGTCTTGGCCACCTGAAATGACTACTGCTAAGAAAATTGAACTTGATGAAACTGCTTGGAGTACTATTTTCTTGTACTTATCTGATAATGTGATAAGAACCATTGGTGAAACCAAAACTGCCACAGAACTTTGGACCAAACTCACAAGTCAGTATATGACCAAAACTATTCCAAACAAATGTTATTTGTTAAAGCAACTCTTTTCTTTCAAAATGGATCCCTCTGTTGATTTGGATGAGAATTTGAATAGGTTTACAAAACTGACCCAAGACCTTGCCAACTGTGATGAGAAACTCTCAAAAGATCAGCTGACTGTGGTCCTGTTGAACTCCATTAGTGACAGGTATAGAGACATCAAGATTGCCTTAGAATATGGTAGGGAAGACCTGACCATTGATATTATTATTAATGCCCTTAGAAATAAAGCATTAGAAATAAAATCAGAGGCAAAAGATAATGGAGATACTCTTATGATAAGGGGGAAGGGTCACAGTAAACCTAGTTATCACTTCAAGGGCTTTAATGAAAATAAATCCAGATGGGGTGACAAGAATAAATCCAAAAATGCTGCAAAAGGGAAAAAATGTTTTCACTGTGGGAAACTTGGACATTTTATTAAAGACTGTTATAAAAAGAAGAATGAAATGAAAGAAAGGAAGTCTGATGATGGGAATGCTGCCTTAGTGTATAATAATGAGGGAACTGAGGATGGTCTTGTTTTGGTTAATGTTGAGAAGAAATTGAATGATGAATGGATTCTTGATTCAGGTTGCTCCTTTCATATGTGCCCTAATAAGAATTGTTTTCTTGACTTTGAAAAAACAACTGGTGGGCAAGTTATAATGGGTAACAACATGACCTGTAAAATCATGGAATAGGAACTGTGAAGTTGTTACTTGAGAATGGTAACATTCTGTTTTTGAAAGGAACTAGATATGTACCTGAATTGGAAAGGAATCTGGTGTCTCTAGGAATGTTAGATGACATGGAGTTCGATATAAAGTTCGGTCAAGGACACATAAAAATTCTTAGGGGGAATGACTTGATCATTAGCTCCCCTAAGAGACATAGCCTATATTTTTTAAAGGCAAAACCTTTGCTTGGTTTGACTTTCTTTGCTTTAGCGAAAATTTCTCTTTAGCAAAACTGTGGCATGAAAGACTTGGTCATATTGGTAAAAAGAGTTTAAATGCATTACAAAGTAAAGGAGTTTTTGGAAATCAAAATTTTGGTGACATTGGTTCTTGTGAACAATGTTTAATTGGTAAACAAGTCAAGCTTCAATTTTTGCCAGGAATTCATAAAACCAAACAGATACTTGAATATTTACATGCTGACTTGTGGGGTCCTGCATCTGTCTGTACTTTGTCTGGCTATAAATACTATCTTTTGATCATTGATGATTTTTCAAGAAAAATTTGGACTTTCTTATTAAAGTCAAAGGATGAAACCTTTTCTGTTTTCAAAGATTGGAAAACTCAAGTTGAAAA
The DNA here is from genome assembly GCA_035079005.1 of Fraxinus americana. NCBI lineage: Eukaryota > Viridiplantae > Streptophyta > Magnoliopsida > Lamiales > Oleaceae > Fraxinus > Fraxinus americana. The sequence goes on along the minus strand of CM068714.1, from coordinate 4,576,017 downwards.
TCAAACTGATCATAGGATAAAAATTTTAAGGACTGATAATGGATTGGAATTTTGTAATTATGAATTCAATTGTTTTTGCAAAGATTGTGGTATTTTAAGACATAGAACTGTCACCTATACTCCTCAACAAAATGGCATTGCAGAAAGAATGAATAGGACTTTACTAAACAAAGTTAGATGCATGCTATTAAGTTCTGGCCTACCAAAATTATTTTGGGGGGAAGCTGTAAAAACTGCTGCATACCTGATTAATAGAAGTCCTACTAGTTCTCTGAATTTTGAAATACCTGAAGCTGTGTGGTCTAAAAATCCTGTTGACTATTCACATTTAAAAATATTTGGCTGTGCTGCATATGCTCATCAAAGTATTGGAAAATTAGAACCTAGATCACTTAAATGTGTTTTCTTAGGTTATGGTGAAAATGTGAAGGGGTATAGACTGTGGGTTAAGGGAGAGAGAGGCTTTAAGGTCATTGTTAGAAGAGATGTTGTCTTTAATGAATCTGTCATGCCATGTCTTGAAGGAAAAGAAAATAATTTGACTGATAAAGATGTTCAACTTGAGGTGGAGTCTCTGTCTGCTGAAAAGGGAACTCCTATCCCTGCCTTATCTGATTCTGTCTCTGGTGAAACTGAAAATTTAAATGAACTTGATATTGATCTGAGTGATCAGACAGACACTACTGTTTTACCTATTAATGATTATCAGCTTACCAGAGATAGAGAGAGAAGACAGATTAGGCCACCTTCCAGATTTGATTGTGATGAATTTGTTTCATTGTTTACTTTCCAAGAACAACTTGAAAATGAGCCAAACACTTATAATGATGCCATTAATAGTAAAAATGCAAAGAGTTGGAAAGCTGCCATGGAAGATGAAATGTGTTCACTTCTTAAGAATAACACTTGGATCTTAGTTGAAAAACCTCAGGGGCAGAAACTGATAGACTGTAAGTGGATATTCAAGATAAAAGAAGGAGAAGGGGGGGATAAAAATGTTAGATACAAAGCTAGGCTTGTAGCTAAAGGTTTTACACAGAAAGAGGGTGTAGATTACACTGAAATTTTTTCCCCTGTTGTCAAGTATACTACTATTAGATGTTTACTTGCTTTAGTTGCTCATTTTAACTGGGAACTTGATCAACTAGATGTAAAAACTGCTTTCCTCTATGGTGATTTAGAAGAGGAAATTTATATGAAACAACCTGTTGGTTTTGAAAAAGGAAACTCTGAAAAGGTTGTATGTTTACTAAAGAAATCTCTATATGGCCTTAAACAAGCCCCAAGGCAATGGTACAAAAGATTTGACTCTTTTGTTCTGAAACTTGGTTTTCAAAGAAGCAATTATGATACATGTCTCTATTGCAGAGGAAATGGAGGTAAAAATTCTCTCTACCTTGTACTTTATGTTGATGATATGTTGCTTGCTAGTTATGATAAATCTGAAATAGATTTTATAAAACAAAAGTTAAAATCTGAGTTTGAAATGAAAGACCTTGGTGCTTCTAAAAAGATTCTTGGCATTCAAATTTATAGAGATAAAGATAAAAATATGCTATTTCTAAATCAACATGACTATGTGATTAAAATCTTAAAGAGATTTAATATGTTTGACTGTAAACCTGTGACTTTGCCTCTTGCCAACCATTTTAAACTATCTTCTGATTTCTGTCCCAAAACTGATGAAGAGTTTGATAGAATGTCAAAAATTCCCTATGCTAATGTAGTTGGTTCAGTCATGTATTTGATGGTATGTACCAGACCTGACCTTGCCTTTAGTATCAGCATACTTAGTAGATTTATGAGTAATCCTGGAGAAGAACATTGGAATGCCTTAAAATGGTTATTAAGGTATTTGAAAGGTACATCTAATTTTGGTCTTATGTTTAAAATGAATAAAGAAGGAGTTACCTTGAAAGGGTTCACTGATTCTGACTTTGCTGGGGATAGAGACAATAGAAAATCTACCTCATCTTATTTCTTTACTACGTGATGCTTGTGATCGCTGGAAATCACAACTACGAGAAAATTGTAGCTTTATCTTCTACCGGCGAGAATATATTCTTGTTTCGATGCTTTTAAAGAAGGTATCCGTCGAGTGGACTTTTAAAGGAACTTGGTTTTGTTGATGAAAATGCTATTCTATACTCTGATAACCAAAGTGCTATACATTTGAGCAAGAATCCCATGTTTCATGATAGGACAAAACATATAGACATTAGATACCATTTTATCAGAGATATAATTTCAAAAGGTATTATGACTATTGGTAAAGTATCAACACAGTTTAATCCCTCAGACATGGGAACAAAGATAATTCCTTTAAACAAATTTCAGAATTGTTTGAAGCTATTATCAATTGATACTGTCTAATTACTTTGCAGGTACAAGGAGCAAATGACACAAAACTGGATGAGCTCCTGGCTGCACTATTACTGCTGAAAAACTAAGGTAGCAAGGTGGAGATTGTTGGAGATTCGAACCCTGGTCTGCTACCTTATGTTTTGTCATTGTCGCACTTCTATAAAACACGTTTTTACTTATAAGCTGGCTATAGTGATCTGCTGACACATGTCTTCTGTCTTGACCGTTGGATGAGATCTGGATTGAGATATATATCTTTGCGATCGTTCACCTCATTCTGGAGTCTTCTCGCGTTCGATTGAGGGTTAGGGTTTGAGAGAGTTTAGAGATAGGGTTTCTTCTGATTCGATTCTCTGTAAATTCTTTGATTATCTTTTGTGTCCTATGAAGGTTAGAGTTAGAATACGTGATTTCTTAGAGTGAAGTCAGTTTATTTGTTGGGTTCTGTAACTCGAAAGAAGTGGAGTTCAGATCTGGTGGTTCTTGTGTGATTCAACTGAGATCTGTTGAATCCTTTGAAGAGATAAGTCTCTGTTTGTATTCTTTTAGTTGTTTAACCTTCTTGTAACCTTCGTTGCCAGTTTGACGGCAGTATAGTGCAACTGAGCGTTATCCTTTTGTGGATGCTCAACAGGGGATTAGGTGTATACCGAACCTCTGGGGCTTCGGCCGAAAAATCTCTTGTGTTCATTTACTTTCTTGCAGTTTAATGGTTTCTGTTTTTATGTTTCTTGTATCTTGACTCTAATACTTGTGGGTCTTGGCCTTTCAGTGGGGTGTCTCGAATTACGATTCACTCTTTGAATGTTGAACTTTTTATGCATATTCAAATCCTACGGACTTTTCAAAACGTTACGATTCAAAGTTCAATGAAAACACAAATCCCGTTTCTCCATTACTTTTCTTCAATTCTACGCCACGCCCACTGCATGGCAACAAACTTTATTGGCTTCAATTTTACATTAATGCCCTTTGAAATATAATTTTATTTTATTTTTGTATTTTTCTCGTCTAACTATTGAAGGTCTGGGAATTGAGAAAAGTCAAAAAATTGTTTTTAAAAGTATTTTACAATAAACAAAAATAAAAATAGAAACTCTATCAAACGTGCCTGAAATGCTTCTAGTTGATTAATTAGAAAGGTTGACGCGAAGCTCGCGATCAAAGAAAATACTAGATTCGCCCTTAATGAAATTGGCTGTCTTGATAAATCTTAACCATGACTAATCCAATTTTTTTTAAACTTGTCCAGCCTGTAATCCGATCCTGAATCCGTCTTTGAATTGAATCAATTTCAATTTATCAAAAGCCATCTAGCATAAACACAAAGGAAGAGGGATCATTCCATTTTCTTGTTTTCATGGAACAAACCTTTATATATTTTTCTTGATCCCAAGAATTTCAAACTCATTGTAAACCCATGGCCTAAGCCCAGAGGACCTTTACCATAAAAATTTGAGATTACCTCAAATCAAACCATTCAATCCTTAGAAGCATATGGGAATCATAAATTCATGATATACACATACAGGCATGTTCAGTTTTTCGAGCATCCAACGTGCTTAGAAATTAACATAAGTAATTCTACATTATAAAAGTCATTTTTTTCTTGTTACTATTTACTACATCAATTCCAAACCAATAAAAACACAACGAATACTAGAAAATCAAACAAAAAAATGAACTAAAATCCTACCAGAAACAATAAGATTGGGAAGAAACATCTTTTGAAGTAGCATAACCATGTAGGCGAAGACAAAACCTTCTGCTGCTGCTGCTTCTTCTTCTGCTACTTGTGAAAATCAAGCCATTTGTGAGCCTCAACCACAGAACTTTTCTTAACTTTCTTGCTGATCTGAATCTACCCCATATCACCCTTTTGACTCTAAACAAGGTTTTCTTAATCTTCTCAGTCAAACTCTGCTTCCTGGAGAACTGGTAGCTTCTCAAGAACAGTTGCCTCTTTTCCAATTCTGTGTATCCCTTTTCACTTCTAAGCATGTATACAGGGGGACCCATATTAGTATAGTTGAGTGCCATACCAGTTTTGGAAGAGAAAATATTGGGTTTTTGGGTAGTGGAGAAAAGTGAGGAAGAAGGGTTTGATGGTGGCTTTAAGAAGACAGCAGGCAGGCAGTCCTCTCTCTTAAAAGTCACCTGTATTTATTATTTTACTACAGCGACCCTACTCTTGGACTGCGTCAAATTTAATTAAAATTAAGTAAATTGGTTGAAAATTAAGTACTTATTTCAAGCATGAAACAGCGAATGGATGGACAATTTCATTTGTACCGAATTTTTCCATCAATAAAGCTATTTGTACACAAAGTTGAGTTATAAAAGTTAAGTTACAAAGTATATTGGCAAAATACAGACTGTTGATTTCAACTGATTTAAAAATCTGTTTTTAAAATAATTGCTGTGGATGTTATTTTGTCGATCAACTTTATAACTCAACTTTGTACACGTAACATAACTCCTTTTCCAGAAAATATTGGGTTTTTGGGTATAGTGGAGAAAAATGAGGAAGAAGGGTTTGATGGTGGCTTTAAGAGGACAGCAGGCAGGCAGTACTCTCTCTTAAAAGTCACCTGTATTTATTTATTTTACTACAGCGACCCTACTCTTCGACTGCGTGAAATTTAATTAAAATTAAGTAAATTGGTTGAAAATTAAGTGCTTATTTCAAGCATGAAACATCGAATGGATATTATTTGTTTGATCTAATTACAATTTATATAAAGCCGTTCTACAAGTTTTTGAAAAATAAAAAAACTCCTTCTAAGATTGGGGGTACATTCATGGCTTGTTTGAAACTCATTTTTGTTAAAAAAAAAAAAAATTATGTAAAATATTTTTTAACTTTTAGTCACGTGACTATATTTTCCTTGAAAACAATGGAAATATTTTCTTTAAGGATGAGTGATTTTTATCACTACACGTGTATCAAATTTAACATTAAACTCATGTTTGGTACAAATTAAAATTTAGATTTTAATATGAGTTAAAGTCAATAATCAATTTTAATCACATATTTTATAGGTCTAATTTTAATTTCATCAACTTCTATCAAAATCTACTAAAAATCCGATTTTAGTCCACATCAAATATGAGTTAAGTTTGACATTGTTGTGAGGTGATAATTTTCCCTATATTGATTTTAATAACACTTTAAACAATCAATGACACTGATTTCAATGCATCACACAGTGTCAACGTTAATGTAGACTTTGAATGTAAAACTAACATAATTGAATTTTTATTTTTCAGGTAATTCACTCTTTCTTCTCTCTCATCTATCCCCTCTCATTTACCCATCAATAAAAAAATGACAAATATAATATTTTCTAAATTGAAAATTAAATTAATCAAACATGTTTTATTAGAGCTTGTTTGGGAGAGATTTTTGGGGAAAGAATTGATTTTGAATAGTGATATGATGGGAAATGTATGGTTGAAAAAGAAGAAAAAATTATTTATGTGATGGAAAATATTATTTTATTGAAGAATGTGTGGTTGAAAATGAGAATTAATTTACTGTAAAAAAATCTAATCCCTCCCAAACAAGGCCTTAATAATTTCCATGCAGATAAGTTCTAGACAATTGAATTGCATAGAATTTATTTTCTTTCCATACAAGTTCCATTCTCACAATCAAACGGACGCATATAGATTTTTATAAAATTTATTTGACTTTTGAAAACTTCCATTTAATATAGAATTCACTTGAAATTTATATATAGGAGGTGAAGGTTCAATCCCACTCCCCCTCGTCCATGTAATAAAAAACATTTTTAAAATAATAATAAATTAAGTCGCTTTAATTAGTAAATAAATAATCAAAAGAATCAAAATATATATACATTTTATTTTTCTTTGATAAGATAAATACAATGTTCATTGATCAATATGCCAAATCTTCAAAAGTAAACAACTAAACAATATATCAAAATTTAATTACAAAGTTAGTCTTTTTATATAAAATCTTACAAGTTTTATTAATTACAAATTATCTTTTACATAAACAAAGGGAAGAAAATGTTATAAGATTTTTTTAATTGCAATTTAATCATTTTCCATAGAAAATTGGAAGAAACAATAATAAGAGCGAGAGAGAAGGAAAAGAGAACAAATATACCATCGTTTGGCTCCCATTATTTTCATTAAATTATAATTTATTTTTCTCTCTTTTCTTATCAATTACACGTTTTTCAATAAAATAATATTATAAGTAAATTCAAAGATTCTTCCTTCTTTTTTAATCACACATTTTCCAAAAAATATTTACTCATGGTTGATTGTAGAAGGGAAAAGAAAAGAGAAAATATATTAAAAAAATCTTTTGTGAAAGTTGGTAGTTATAAGAGAATTTAAAAAAAGTTAGTCCAATATGGTATCCTCTAAAAATACTTTTAGAATAATAAGTACTTCTAAAAATTAATTTTCAACCAAAAATTAAGATAACTTTTTCGACGAAAGCAAAATTAAAAATCGTGTTAAACGAAACCTCGAGATAATTTTCTCAAAAAATTCGTACGTACAAAGTAAAAATCCTACCAAGCAGACGTACTATTTTAAAGAAGCAATTATGCTACTTGTACAAAGATGGTTTACAAAAGTGTGTTCACAAAATGATGTGGCAAGATTTAAGTCATTGATTTCGAATTTTTTTTTTTAAATCATTGGCCAAGATGTTGTCAACATATTCTGTGAATCAATTTTGTAACCTAACTTTGTACAATATGCATTAAATGATTACAACGGTAGGCTGGAATAAGGCCACGTGGTACTACTTGAAAGTAGAATGAAATTAATGGGAACGCCCAAACTCTGACAGTTTATTTAATTTACCCCTTGAACTTTTTTTTTTTCTTTGGATTGGATATGTGGTCACGTGACTTTAGTGGAGTAGCGTGGGAAGAACAGGTAGGTATGTATAATTACACGAATTCAAGAATATTATAACATCTAAAGGAGACTCTATTTCTAAAAAACGTCTTATTCATAATAAAAAATATTTTTAAATTTAGAAAGTAAATATTTTTACACGCTCTAACAATGTTCTCTATTTCATTTTGCTTTCTCAAGAAATATTTATTGATTTCTCCTCATTTTTTATTTAACAATTTTTTTTATATGTCAATGGTCAATCAACTCAAATGTGATTTGAATATTTTAAATAGTAAAATATTGAATTTTGTAGTTTATTAAATGTGATCATTATAAATTAAGATTGGAGAGCGGCTTTGGCTATTCAAATTTGGATAATCAAACTCAAAAAGTTAAAATAGAGAATCTTTCTAAACTTATTTTTAAATATCGACTATTTAAAGTGATGCAATTATGTTGAGAAGACAATTTTCTCTGCAAAAATATATGGGTGGAATTAAATATATGACAGGATTACCGGATATTGTATTCATTATTGATCAGCACAAAGAATATACGGCCCTACGACAGTGTACCATTTTGGGAATTCCAACAATTTCTTTAATCGATACAAATTGTGACCCACCGAATCCTGATCTTACATATATTTCGATTTAAATCATGATTGACAAGTTAGGTTAGAATGAAAAATCTCTAATCACTAGAAGGTATCTGTCATTATTTTACAGCTGTGTTCCTTGTGGGATATGTAACTCTATTTTCCTTGGTTAGGACTATTGGATTATTAAACAACGTCAGTAGCTTTTGACTTTTTAGGTATACATCGACCAATTTTTTAATTATTATTATTTGGTTTTCATGAGTAGAAACATCTCATGCATTCATACTTTCTTTTATCCAACATTCATTTATCGAAATTTTATTATAAAATTTATCAGTTAAATTAAAACATCGACTTATTACGAACCATTTACTAACCAGTATTTGTAATACAGATTGTCACGCAATTTCAAATTTTCGATAAATATCCATCAAAATCAAACGATATTACATTTGCAGAATATATGAACTTTTAACTTCGACATTAAACTAAAATAATTGCACGATCACAAATAATTCTTACCATCTAACTTAAGTTATTGAAATAAGGGTCCGTTTGATTGTAAGGGTGGAAAATGGGTGGAAAGAAAATGTTTTACAGGGAATTGATTTTCATAGAAAATGTTTTACTGGGAATTGTAATTAATTGTGTTTGATTGGTATAATTTTCCATGGAAAATGTTGAAAGTTTGGTATCCATTTGGCTTCTTTTTTTATGGAATTTGTCCATTAAAGTGATAATTTTTTCTACCATTGGGTCTAAAATTTGTTCCAATTGTAAAAAAAAAAATTTTGAAAAAAAAATTTGAAAAAAAAAAAATTTTACCATACCGAATATTTTTCGTTTGACTTTGTTTTGCGTGGAAGTTGTCAATAAAAGTGCAATTTTTTTTTAACCATTGTATCTAGAATTTGTTCCCATTGCAAACAACAAAAAAAAAAAAAAGGTGGAAAATATTTTCCCACCAAATAGGTGGGAAAACAAAATCAAGCTTTTGTGCATCAAATGATTGTACCTAGAAAAATGTGGAAAATGTTTTCCTAGGAAAATTTGTGCTATCAAACACCACAATTTGGGGAAAATGGAAAACGTTTTCCTACTTCCATGGAATTCCTTGGCTATCAAACATAGCCTAAGATAATTTGTAAGTGAGAATACAACCTTACAAGTTAAACTCAACTAAAGGGTTGACATCTCAATTATAAGCAACGTTTTGATGCATGCATTAACTAGATGATGAAATGGATCAATTTTTCTATAGTTTTGACTGAGAAATGGAGACTTCAGATCCAAGAATTGAGCTGTAAACAAATTAGTGAAAGGCAGTTGGGAAAACTCTCAACTTTAGGTACAAGATTAAGGATAAACCAACTTCCTTAATGCACGTGCTATCTTACAACGTAAGCTTTTGATTTTTCAACATCAATGCAGTCAGCTTCTTATCACTTTTGGCTAAATTTCAACTAAATTGAAGATAAGTTTGTTCGACTTATAAGTAGCTCATTTATCAGCACTAGCCCATCGTATGCTCTAACAAGATTATTGACGTAACAATTGTGAATTCCATAAAATATGTAATTATTATCCTATGAAATATCAAGCACTAAAGAAAACTATTAAAACAGGTTAGTAAAATATGAGTAACATTCTATAATTATACAAACGATTGTCATTTTGCCAGCAGAAAATTAGCAGATACAGTAGCATAATTCGAGGTGTCGGTAGATGATTTAATGGAAAAGTTGACTGTATTTAAAATAGTCCAATGATGAAATGTGATGTGACATTATGTCATTGTAGCATGATTCTTGTCCGAATAAAGGTAGCTTTATCATTAACTAATGACCCATCCAATTATTTTTTGAGGAAATTACACTTACACCTACTTTTAGATTTCCAATTTCACAAATAAGGTTACAAGTTTAACATTTCAAAAATCAGGTTTTAATTAAAAATTTAAAAACTTTTTTTTTATATAATTAATCTAATCAAACCCTAGGAACAAACCCTCCCCATTCTCTCCCCCATTTCTACCCGTCGCCGCCACTCCGAGAGTATCTCCACCCGTCGCCCCCTCCACTTCCCTCTCTCCACCCATCGCCGACTACACCCATCGCTGCCTCCACTCCCCTCTACTGTCTGCACCGTTCTTCCCTCTCTCACATCCGGCGAAGTAGCCCCCACATCGCCACTGGAGATCTTGTCCGTGAAGAGCTCTCCGCCGCCTCTAGGATCTGTAGTTTTGTTTTGTACGGTGAAGGGGCGATCTGTAGTTTTACTTTTCGGGTGATCTGTAGTTTTGTTTTGTTTTTTTTTTTTGTTGTTGTTGGATGGGTGTTGGTGGTAGTGGTGGTGTGGTGGTCCGGTGGTTGTAGTGGTGTTTGGGTGGTGCGGCTGTTGCGTGCGTCGTGCGTTGTGCGTTGTGCAGTGTTTTCAGTTGTGGTTGGCCACTGTGTTTTTACTGGTGAAGTGGAGTTGGGTTTTTGGGCTGTGTTTTCAGTTATGGATGGGGTCTGTGGGTGGTGTGGTGTTTGGGTGGTGATTGCGTGGTGGCGCAGTGAAGGTGGTGGTGGGACGGTTTGGTGTAGTGGTGGAGGTGGTTGGGTGAGTTTTGTTGGGTGTGCAGTTTGGGTGGGTGTTTGTGGGTGCCATGGTTAGGTGTCGGTGCGTGAGGCGGTACGATTGTGGTGTGATGTGGTCGTGGCGAAGTGTTGGTCACAAATGATTCGGGGGTGGTCACAAATTGATTAGGTTGTTTGTGACCAAGAATTTGGTTAGTTTGTGACTTACAAATTGATTAATGGGATGTTTGTGACCGTAAATAAGTATTGTGACTTACTAATTTTGTGATTTGTGACCGATGAAAAAATTGTGACTTTTAAATTTTTAAGTTGTGACCGATGAACAAATTGTGACCTATAAAATTTTTGAATTGTAACCTAAAAAAATTCGAATTGTGACTAAATTGTATATATCTGTGACGTTATATATTTATTACTAAAACATATAATTAATTAATTCATTCATAAATAAATTTAAATAAAAACTTGATTTTTGAAATTTAAAACATCTAACCTTAATTTTGAAATGTGTATAAGTAAAAGTAGGATTTATGTATTCTTCCCTTATTTTTTAATAAGGGTCCGTTTGATTGTAATGGTGGAAAATGGGTGGAAAGAAAATGTTTTATAGGGAAAAGATTTTCCTAAAAAATGTTTTACTGGGAATTATAATTAAATGTGTTTGATTGGTATAATTTTCCACCTGAAATTTTTTTAAAAGTTTGTATCTTTTTGTTCATGTTTGGCTTTATTTTACATAAAAATTGTCCATCAAAAATGAATTTTATTTATTGGTTATGAAATTTGTTAACATTGACAAAAAGTAGTAAAAAAAAAAATTTGCTCGAAAACTATTTTTTCATCAAAATTTAGTGTTCATTTGACTTCGTTTTATATGGAAATTGTCCATTAAAGTGAAATTTTTTTTTTTTTTTTTATAATTGGTTATGAAATTTGTTAACATTGCCAAAAAAAAAAAGAAAAAAATTTTTTTATGAAAGAAGGGGTGGGAAAACCTTTTCCACAATTTCAAGGAAAATGGCACGTGGAAGGAGGGAAAGGGAAAACTTTTTCTTGGCTAAATTTTATCCATCAAACAACTCTTTTACATGGAAAAAGAAAATATTTTCCATTTTCCATGGAAAATAGAGGCTATCAAACATAGCCTAGGTTAAAAGAGTACAAAATCCCAGCAGCAAGTCTTACAATAAATAGCAAATTCATATAACATTTTATACCAAAATGATCCCTTTTTTTCCTCTCTGGTAACTCCCTTAATGCATGAGCTGTGTATCAGAGCATAACGTCATGAGTCAAGCAATCTTAGGAAGGATCGAGTAATAGAATAAGAGTAAAGATGAACATATGATTTTCTTAAAAAAGAAAAAGAAAAATGGAAGCCCGATATTGAAGTTAACACAAACTTCAGGGTTGCAGCACATGTTTCCATCTACCAAAAGAAGATTCGAGTCCAGATGAAACCAAAAGTGATATAAAGTAGTCGTACAATGGAATTCCAACAAAAAACTAGCAAAATTTAAACGAAAGTTCAATGTTCAGAAAAGCAAGCAATGAAAGAGTTCAGACACCAAAGAATGAAGTATAATATTGAACTCGCAGAGTTACAAGCAAATGCAACCAATAACTATGTTTGAATGTACAATACAAATGGCATCTGAAGGTTTTTATGCTGAACCAGAAGAGAAAGTGTGAAATGTATTTCCTACATGTACAAATCCTAGTGTCATCCAATGATAAAAAGAGTATAGATGGGTTTTCCATACTAAACTGGTGAGAATTCTGAAAACAATATATTACTTTGCGTCACCTTGTCCCATCTTCTTTAGCAGCAGGCACTTCTGCCGGGTAATTAGACATGTCTATGTCAACGAGGGAAATGTCGTAGGGAACAGAATGCATAGTCGATGCGTCCATGAGTAATGAGGAGTCCATTGCCTCTGATTTTACAGAATCGTGTACAATTCCAGAATTTTGAGGAGTACTGCTGCCTGAAGATGATAGACTGGATAACTGTATATCTTCTAACTTGTTACCTATCATGTTTTTGTTTTTTCTAACGGTATCCATTTCAGGGCCAGTTGGGACAAAAGTCCGAGCCCTATATTTCCTGGCACCCTCATCACCCTCACTGTGGTTGTAGAGCACATAATCATGATATGTTGGTGCAAACTGTATGATGAAATAAAAGACGCCAAAGGAAAGAACAGTTAGGGACTATAGAATAGATTTTGTTCCTAAAGAAACACATGACCAGAGTAAAATGGGTGTAAATCGCAATATCACCTGGTGGACAGTATCATGGTAAAAGTCATTTAACTTCAGAGCATGTGCAATGCTTGCTGATAAGTCGCCAGAAATACCAATATTTGCACCAGCATACTCCTTGTAGGGGAATGCATACAGATGACCAACAGCTGCAATAAGCATCTCAACACAAATTATAAAATTTTGAAACTCTGCAGCTTCCTCTGTATTCTTTATCAATCCAGACTTCGCAGCAAGAAAAACCAAAACACCCTGCAAATAGAAGGATTTAAACAAGAATAATTTTTAAAACTTCTAAGTTGCACTCTTCAAAAGAACAGAAATTTAGATACCAAGCTTCCAATAAATTTTACACTTTACACTAATTAAGCCCCTGTTTGACAACCATTATTTTAAAACTCTTTTTTTTTTCATACTCAGTTTCGACCACGCATTTTCACAATAAAATATCCTTCTCGAAAATCTAAAATTTTTTCCTACTTTTTAACCAAGCATTTCCCAAAAAATTACTACTCAAAAACTCATTCTTTTCAAAAAACTTAAAAAGAATGGATGTCAAACAGGGGCTAAATATAAGTCCATTTTAGCTTTGTTGCTTATATTGATTCCAATAACAACAAATTCAAAAGCAGCCACAACAAATATGAAGCACCAAGTTGGGGAAAATTAACAATATAGAAATAAAAATAAAATCATAGGCAGGACATGTGAAACAACTAAATCAGCTACAATATAACCTTACCATTTCAAGGGAAATATTTCCATGAAGGTATTCTGGCTACTAAAGACATCAAAGAACAGCTCGTTTTTAGTTGAAGAAAATGGGACCATACAGCATGTGAAGTCTACGATCAACGCATGGATTTATGACAATAAATATGGAAATAACGATATGCATATGGCTAAAGCATTTTATTTTTATTTTTTTCATTTCTTCAAGGTGATTTGATTTACTAAGGGTGTGAATTAACAAATCGAAACAGAAGTTAAAAAATGGCAAATAAGAAATGTTAGGTTGCGTGAATAGCTTCAGAGTCATATATGGGAGTCAATAAACATGGTTTGCCCATGGTTCTTCGCACATAATAGCCATGTAGTTTGTCATAAGCGGCTCTCAGATCATGTCCACTATCTGAATGATCATCAACAGTGGAAGTGTATTTCATTCATAGTGATCATCAGTTCACTATGTTTCTGCAAATTGTTAAGAGGATACTGCAAAAACATTGATGCAAGTCTGAAGGATATAGAAACTAAACAAGGATATAAATTAAAATAGGGAAACATAAATCAGATGTCAGTTCCCACCAAAAAAGCCCAATTACGCATGCCTACCTTTTATCAGTACCACTAATATGTGTTCAAGAATATATCTTTATATTTCCACAGAGATGGCAAGTCTTATTGAAAACAAATCATGTGGATACAAAATGAACGTTTTTCAACGAAAAGAAACTAGTGTCAACCTATAATCTGGAGGTAAAAGGTTAGCCATGCAAAGCAGAATTCATTTAGAGCTCAGTCAATTCAGAATGCACACATTGGACAGAGTTTAGAAGCCAAAAAATGACAATTACTGTTGGAACCCTCACTGCAGAGAAAAGGAAGTCTTCCTATGTTTGAATGGTTAACACCAGAAAGTAACACAACGTCATAAATTTTGATACTCAACCAGCGTCCTACCTGCCAGTATGTGAGAAATACAACAGATTTGATTATGATAAACTTTGGGACTGGGTTGAATGGCTGAAGCAAATCTCTGCAAGCAAGATAAAACACCGCCAAGGCATAAAGTGCAACCGAGTACGAGATCGTGTAGATAATAGTAAGATAGAGGTAGGATTGCCTTGGGTTGAAATTTCCATCTTGATAACTCCCTTTAGTGTAAAGAATAAGTGTTACTGCAACTAAAATGGGTTTGAGGATCACAAACTGCAGACATCCTTGCTTGCACCTTCTTATGAAGCGTCTGCTCAAGTTGAACAACCATATAAGAAATGTTGTTCACCTAATTAATAGCAAATGCAATCTTCAAATATGGAACCACAAGCATTAATTTGGAAGATAACACATACTAAAGGGAAAATTGCAACCACAATACCAAACATCTCACTTTTATGCAGACTTGACCCAAGTCTTTAATTTGTTGCACTCACAGTACCAAATTTTTCAAAAACTCGCACATAAAACCCAAATTGATAGAAACCGTAGGTGTTGACTAATTTTTCAAGGGCAAACGGGTAACTACATTTTTTACATATAAAAAACTAAAATTAAAGAATTAAATCAAAAACCAAAAACCAAAAAAAAATCCTATTATCTTCTCTACTCACCCCACCCCAAAACCAAAACGTCGACACCCACCAGCAGCGGCCGGCACCACCACATCCACCCAACTCCGACACCACCTCACCCACCACCACTACTACCACTACCACCACGCATTCTTGTATCTCTATCTATTTTTCTCTGCAAATTCATTCATTTTCTTCCTCAAATCAAACCCTATTTACAACAATCCGCCCACCTCAGCCTCTGCTTCTATCCATTTCATCATCATTATATATATTATTATATAAATTTCAGAAAGCAATTTACACCCAAATATGTAACTGTGGGCAAAATTCATAATATCGCCACCACATATTTGAAATGGACTAAATGAAATGGCAGTATGGTTATAGGAAATAATTTCAAGAGCTAGAGTTCCTAACCTTGCTGCAAAAGTAGGATCTTAAGTTTCCAATACCTCTTTCGCGATTTCAGGTGAAGCTACAACTATTGAAGTTTCACCAAGCTTCGAGTGTATTAATGGTTCATATATTTGGGCTAAATCTCTGAATCCAATAATAGGCAATTTCTTGGGAATTGGTGGCAGTTTTTTGAATTTCTTCCATATGTTGAAAAACAAGAAGACAAAGGATTAAAAGAAAGCAAAAGTTGAAAAGATAAAGGGAAAGCTAAACAGGTCGCTGGTGGTGGGTGCCGACGTTTCAGTGGTTTTGGTTTTGAGTAGGGAAGGGCGGGGCGGGGCGGTTTTTTAATTAGTTCTTTTATTTTAGCTTTCTATATGAAAAAATTTAAAGTTGTCTTTCTATCTTTAAAAAGTTAGTCAACATTGGTCAGACCTTTGATTTTTGGTCAACTAACAAAGAAAGTAATGATTTCTGTCAATTTGAACTTTAGATGCGAGTTTTTGAAAGGTTTGGTACCATGAGTGCAATAAATTAAAGGTTTGGATCAAATCTGCATAAAAGTGAAAAGCTTGGTACCGTAGCTACAATTTTCCCTATACTAAATAGGAAAAATATTTCCAAACCACAAAATGCTTTAAACATATAGCCAATAATAAGGCATAAATAATAATACCTAATTCTTGTGCCATTGAACTATCGAACATTGTTCAATAGGGTGCCAGAAAAAGTTTGGGAAGCATAATGGCCTTAAAACTCCTTAAACAACTAACAGAAACAATGAATGTTGTGAATAGAGTAAAACATAATGTCCCTCGACCCTCAGTGAGTATAAAACCTATTAACTGTATCCACTAATGATGTTTAAAACAATGTTAAGCTATTAAAGTATTATAAAACAATCAGTTGAGGCCCTAAAACACCCCAAACTGTTCAAAGGGCTTGAAAACTTTCAGGTAACAGTGTCCCAAATTGAGGATAACCATGAACTTGTAAGACACTTTACATTGAACGTATAACATGAGAACCATAACATATACTCTTTTTCTTGTTTGACCACATTGAATTGGTTGAGGATCCATTAGCACACTTCAAACTCGACGAATAACATTTTTACGGCGAAGAAGTTGAGAATCAAATGAATATCTTAGTGAACCCAATATCTGCAAAACATATCTCCACTGCTCACCCAATCAATATAATGTAGATACAGACATCACTCGTACTAAAACAATGAAGGTAATGTGAAAACAGAAGAATATATATCTGGAAACCTTGACCTCAAGAAGTATAAGGATATTGTCACATGCATTAAACCATTCAAGCAAATGTAGTTTCTAGAGTAGATCACTTACCCATCCAAAGGAATAGGGGGAAAGCAACATGTCATCAAACACCAATTTGGCTTTAGAACTTTGCCACTCAGACTTAAAACAACAGCCCCTGGGCCACCTACCCATGCCAAGCAGAGTGATAGGAAATTATAAATGACCCAAGCTTCATATCTGGCAAGAGCAAATAATTCAAAACCAACAATATTTATGAAGTGAAAACACAAAAGATACAAGCAGGTATAACAAATAAAAGTAATTGACCACAACAAGACAGGGAGAACGGAATCAAGAAAATTAGCATAGACAAATGAACATCTGATATGAAAGTCACTGAAGTTTATATTCAAGCTAAAGGAGTATTTTAAAGGAATTTTAGTATACAATTCGCGTGCAGTTGAAATTGCACATACTATCGATCAGACATCCAACTTACTCCCACAAACACAACAGTCACCATGCTAAAAATGCATTTTATTGACCACGACATCCAAGAAACTAAGTAGTGCATATTAGACTGATTGTCAAAGCCGGTCTCCTTTCAAACTCACGAAGAACACCACTGACCGAATATATCAAAAACTTGTCGGAGCGACAAATAACGTGTCAAATTTTTCAAGGAAAAAATAATGCACGAGGTTTCAAAACAATGATGTTTATTCATGAAGGTCATATCAATGCATTAACAAATAGAGGGTTTTTATGAAAGAGGCTTTGTCATAGAAATCCTAAAAAGCATACGTCGCATCCTTCCCTACCTCCCAGCACTTCCAGAAAAATGGAAAATCCATCAGCACCGGAGACTTATCCCCATGATGAGTTTTCAGCACACTCGCCATTTCTTCAGTGAAAAAGCCACTACAACCATTATTTATCTCCTTCGTTGAGAAACAGAAGCTCAAACTCATGAATGACAGTACTAGGCTCTTCCTACTATTATACAGACTTTATTAGTAAGCTGCTAAGAATTTAATACTGACATACAGCAGAGATTTCAGTCCCTTGAACAACCAGCTTCATTATGAAATCACTCCTTTGAGCATTAGCCATCAACTTAAAAACTTGGTTTCACTATCCCCTTGTTTTTGACCATAAGATCCAGGATTTTGCCTCCAAGATATCTCCTTGGCCAAGAAAGTTTTCCATCACAATCTTTAAGAGCGTGTTTGATTGGTTTTATTTTCTATGGAAAATGTCATTTTTCCACCCAAATTCCTACTTTTGGGGTGTTTGATTGACAATTTTTTCATGGAAAATATTTTTCAACTTTTTGTCATGTAACCACATTTTTCTCAAAAACAAGGAAATCATTTTCTTTAGGGAGGGGTGATTTTTATTTTCCAAATAATTCACTATCTCTCTCTCTCTCTCTCTCTCTCTCTCATGAGTCTTATCTATCCCCTCTCTCTTCTACCCACCAATAAAAAATAGACAAATATAATATTTTTTAAATTGAAAACAAAATCAATTAAACATATTTAATTAATAATTTCCATACAAATAACTTCCTTTCCATGCAAATTCCATGTTCACAATCAAATGTACCCTAAGTTCTTATGTTCTTCATGATATTTCAGCATATTCACTGCCGTCACCCACCTCTATCCTCAAGAAGAGTTCTTAATTTTCACATACGCCCTGACAAGTATTTCCTTGTTCTATACTTCTTTATCATCATTAGAAAGCTTCACCTTCTTTTCCAATGAGAAGCTAGCACCCCATTCACTTTACAACAACTCCAATACTCCCTAGCTTTATCCAGAGGACTGCCAATACTCAACCATGTATTGTGCATTCTTTCCAATCCAACCCCCATCCACGTGGCTCAACTATCTAGAGTTAAAAGAATGGGAAAGTGATCTGAAACAGTCCTGGATGGGCATGACTGGCAGAGTCCGGAAGAGACTTCCCAGTCTGAAGTGGTAAGAACCTGTTTCTTAGATACACAGATTCTAATATTGATCATAGTGAAGATCCACCTTTCAAAGACAAACCACCAAAAAGACTCTCAATTATAAATCTAATCCAGCATACGCCCAGGAAAATCATTGCAGCCCCTCCGCTCCTCAGAAATTTATTTGTACCAAAACTCACCCCCACTACACCGATAGGAATGCCCCCCTCACTCTATACCAATGAATTCCTGCCTAGAAACATCCTTCTGCTTGACATCCACAAACACCCGAGAGAATCAATTTCTAAATGGTAGCAGGAAAATTGACCAGACAAAAAATAACCTGTCCATCCCACATTAACAGAATATGAGTCAATAGAGAATATGTCACAACTTGTCTAGAAGACAAAAAGTCAAACCCTACACCCCTCTGATACCGCATATAATTCACAATCCATTTTTACTCTGAATACAAGCTACAGTAGATTTCCATTCCCTCGCAACCTTTTTTATACCCCCCACTCTAGTGAATGTCATTGAGAACCCGTGCATACCAGGATAAAAACTTGAAATTAATATGGAGACCCAAAAAGGCACCTTCTCCCCTTGTTCTCTTCTCCTACTATTTATAACCCCTCATGGCTCACAGAAGGGACCAACTTCTTCAAGTCCCTCTAGTGTCTAGATGCCAAGCTTCTATGCGGGGATCTACTCTCCTCCTCCAACACCCTTACCACTGTTCTCTATATATTGAAGAAATTTGAGAGTTCTCTCCTCGAGGAGGCCCCTAATAAATGACCAAAATCCACCAATTTGTAATTACCAACATGAAATTGAAGGCCTGAGCTATGTTCTGTAGTGATGAAGCTCATATGATGAGCCCCAACAAGTTTTGAGGGACTGCTATCGCTTCAACACATTAAAAAAATCACACCCCCTCCATATCTCTAAAATAAACTCCATCAGAAGCACCCTTCTACAGCCCAGTAACCAAACAAGATTAGACTGCCCTCCAATCTCCATACAGCGCAATTCCCTAACCAGCTTGCCGGCCATTTGTAAATGGGCCTACTAAAATGAACTCCATCAGAATTATTTAATTCACATGAGCCAAAACTCTGAATCCAGGGATGTCAAATCTGAAAACCATTGTAACTGGGCCTCTTTTTGCCAATTGCCTGAACCCCTCGTCTCATTCACAGACCCAATCGAACCTTTTCAAGGGCTTGTTCTTTAAACTTAAAATGAAACTGTTCCACTACCTGTCCTTTGAACCATTTTTTCCCTATCTAAAGCGCCACGTGTCATTTTTTTGGCTCTCATCATATCTTTGCTTCCTTGTCCCCAACTTCATCCAGCCGCCGTCCATCTCTGCAGCTCTGCATGCCACGGATGGAGCGTCATAACCCAAATCTCTATCTCCAATATTTTAAATGTTTGGCAAAAAAGGATTCATGCAGCTAACCCCAAACTTATAATGAATAAGGCTTAGTTTGTCCTCATTGTTTACAAAGTATTGACATATACAAAAGCACCATCACTATAGTCCACACTTTTAACAACTGAGATCGCACAATATTTACGGCAATGAGTACTTGACAATACCAAAAAAGGAAAAAAACATGGAGCATTTATTAATTATCATACAAAACAGTTAAACAATAAATTTAACATGTATCCATGCTTACACTTCTCTGATTGAATTGAAGTAGATTGCTCTCTTATTGAGGACAAGGGACAAGAAAGACATTAGCGCATAAACCTGTCAAGAGAACCAATTTCATGATTGTCAGATTTAGTTTATGCAAAATAGATATATAAAAATTATAGAACAGAAAAGGTACAAATCCATTCAATATGGATAACATTATTCTGTTATATATCCTTAATGGAAAAATGGGAACCATGAGAGGAAACATAGTAGCATATTAGGGGACAATAGAAATCCAGGGAAGCAGCTTTGCGTGAATGAAATCCAGGAATGAAAGATACAATATATGGCAAATATAGATAAAGTCAGTTCCTAACACTAATGAAACTATCAGGTAACATATATGCCTAACTTAACTGAACCAACCATCTCCCCCTACCCTCAGGCCCACTAGAGAGAGAAAGTAGCAGTACATGTTACACGACCAATGTTCAGGTTTGGGTGCACTAAATATGAAAAGTCTTTATTAGGCTACGTGGTGTAAAATATCTCTAGTAGAATTTTTGCTTCAAGAAAAAGTAGTTAAGGAAGTTCCATTTTTTTCTAAAAAAATATCCCTTTTAATTGTAGTGGTTTTTGACTATGAGTCACTAGGTCAAAGGAACAGTTGAAGTATTGTGGGAATCTTTTCGAAAGCCTGTGATTTCAAATGAAAGGGTAAAATGCAAATGTTGTCGACCAAAACAAGGAAATTTAAGTGGAGAAAGCATATCTTGCAAATAACACAAAGTTAGAAATAGAATTTTCTCCTACTAGTAACTCACGCTTGAACTATTATGACAATCACAATTCCACTTATGCTTCACATAAATTGCAAGTTTATTCTAGTTCACCTACCACGTAGCTTCCAAGTCTAGCAGTAAAAGAGTAAACTATAATTAATATATGCATTGAACAAATCAAAGCTTTACTTCCCTGTAGACTTAAAATTAGTAGAACAACAGTCCAATACAATGCCCCAAGGAAACCTGAATAGAGTCGTTCTTAAAAATTGCTAAACCCACACCTTAATACAATACACTACTGATAAATGTTGCAACAGAGAAATCCATTCCTCCCAGTAGAACATTCTAATGTTCTGGAAACTTTCATAAATGAATAAGCATGACAATGCGATAACTAATGAAAAAAGTCCACTGGAGGGTAGTGAAATACTCACAGGAACCATAAAGATAATGCGAACAATGTATCGCTGATACGTTGGCTCCGTATAATTCAAAAGATGCCTGTAAATGTGGAGTATTGCCAAAGCAATTGCGCCGATTGTACAAGGCAATGCGATGAGTATGTAGAATATAGGCCCCATTTGCAGCACATAGACTGCAGATCATTCACCAGAAAATGCCCTTCTCTGGAAACCTGAACAACAAAAATCATCCATCAAAATTTGCAAAAAAAAAAAAAACAAAGAGAAGAAGAAACATTAAAGTAAGTACGAGTTTCAATCGACAGTAGTTTGGAGTTGTTGAACGAAAATCTTTCCCCAAATTTCTCGGAAACTCGGATTATATATAAAGAATTATCAAATGGGTAAGTAGAATATTAACCTATCTATGCAGTACATATACGAAAGTAAATGATCGGAATAGTGCGGCTCACCTAATCGATGAAATTCAAGTGAATGAATTTGAGTGCGAATAGCCCGATAATAAATATACAGTTCCGCTTGGAAAGAAAAAATGCAAATGGGTTGCAAACGGTTACCAATTAACAGATCTGCTTTGCTGTTGATGAATGGTAGATACCATTATGATATTGGGCAGTGGGAAATTGCGTGCTGGAGAACTGGAATATCGGACAGACTGGCAATAATGGCGCCTTATGAACTTGCAGCAATTAATTAATTAATTTAGATATAATCGATTATATTTCATACTCACTTTTAATTATTTTAAGAAATAAAATTTTGACGAATTTTTACAGTGTTTGGCATTGCTGCTTTGCTTCTTCTGCAGAAGGCGGACTTTTGGATCGGTGGCGCTCGAAAGTATCCATGCTCTTAAGCTAAGCCAAACATTCTCTAAAAAAATGTTGATTTTAACAATGACGCAGATCTAGTTAAGCAGTTTCAACAGTAGAATTCAAAAGTTCAAATACAGTAAATCGGGCTAATTGTTTGGTGGAGATTAAAATCGAAATTTTAATAGATTTTGATAAAAATCGATGAAATGTGTAGTAGAAGAGTTATGGTGCCTATAGAATATGTAGTTAAAATTAATTGTCAATTTTAACTTGAATTAAAATTTGATTTTAATATCTACCGATCTAGACCCAATGTCTCTTGTTGGTAAATTTCATCTTCGATTGTTGAATTTTCAGCGAAATATTGATTGAGTCGTTATATTTCAATACAATCATGCTATATGTACACTTTTTTTGACATCAAGTTTGACATTGTTCCACCTGTCGCAGCACAAGTGGCCAATTTTGAAACAAAACACACTTTCCCGCCCATTCATTTTTGAATTTGTACACAATGTCATCCACATTGTCATCTATGGAATGTACACGAAACTTTATTCATTTCAATATGTTTCAAAATAAATCATTGAATTTCGATTTAGCTATATCATGTGTTGTCCTCTAATTGATAGTCATAACTCATCTCATACGTAATTGTTGAGTGACATACGACTTAATAGAATACAGTATCATAAAATTGTCAGAATAAAAAATAAGTTTCTTTAAATTTTGATCTAGATATTGCTTACTTTCAAGGATATCACACAGCAAGTATCGAAGGGGGATTATGACTTGCGATGTGATTGTCAACCAAGCAAATTTTTTTTTATTTTTTTTCAATTTGGTGTGAGCTTCTCCAACCTCTAGGGCCATCTTGGAAGTTTTTTTTCGCTGATTTTTTGTTTGTTCATTTGTTTGAGCATTGATTTTGGACGGTTTAAAAATATTCAAAATCGATGTAGTATAATTTTGATCAATTATCTCAACTCGACAAGTTTTGACATTCTCTCGTGCTTTATTCTAATTTTACCTTCTATAAATAATTATTCTCAACCAACGTATTTTGTTCAAAAGTAATTTATAAATAAAAATATTTATTTACATGCAAAAAATTACATTATAATTATAAAATTACTTATAATTAGAATGTTAGTTATAAGATTAAAATCACTTTTATGTAGAAAAAATTGTTCATAAAATACTAATAAAACAAAAATTCACTTATAAAATATAAAAAGTTACTTATAAGTAAAAAAATACTTAAATTTTATTTAAAAGTGCAAAATTAAGTATATTTGATGGATATTATTTAGGAAAAAATATATTTTAAATAGTGATATGATATGAAATATGTGGTTAAAAATGAAAAGTTATTGATGTGATGAAAAATATAATTTTATTGAAAAATGTGTGGTTGAAAATAAATTTTGAAAGAATTTGTGTGAAATAGGAGCTTATAACTTTAAAGTTTACTTATAAAAAATACTGACTTAATATTTTAATTAAATATTTAACTTTAGTCTCTAGTTATTTAAGTTGGATATTAAATATTTAACTTATATGTAAAATATAACTTATGAGTAAAATTTTTTATGCAAAAATTGTAAATTGAAAAATTTACTATGAAACGTATATATAATTATATTATTTTAAAAAAGTTTTAGAACCGATGGACAATAAACTCCAAAGCATGGATTACACTCGTTTGAGAGGAAAATGCACTTGAGATCAAATATTTCGAGCCGGCTTTCCTTTTTGGGTTTTTCAAATGTATTTCGTAAGTAGTGTTCGAAATCAAAGGAGTTTTCTTCTCTTTCAAACTTCCCAGAGCAAAAGCCTTTCTTCGAACATCACTGTAGAAGCCATACGTGGGGGTGCAAAGAGCTTGTTCCCTGTCATGATATTATCCTACTCATCACTAAAGGATGGGTCCTCTCAATCATTTCACAGTTTGACATAACTTTTTTAAGAAGATAGAGAGTAATCCATACGAAAAAATGATACATGTTCCTTCAAAAGTTCTTTTAAAAATTCATCTATCTGATTGATGAACAAAAGAAGACAATTCATGGTTCATGACTTCATGTGCTATGGTACTTTCTTACATATGCAGTTATCAAGCACTCTAAATCGTTGACAAAGAAGAATTTAGATCTTAGTACACCCAAAACGACTAAACAAAAAGAAAAAAAAGAATATTTAAAAATCACTTCTAAAACTACTAAAAATCAGTTCGCTCATAAATGTTCAAAATCGATACTTTAAAAACTTTAATAACTGGTGCCTCAAAACTCAAGCCCTTAGAAAAATAGGTAATTGAAGGACATTTGAATTGTAACCGATAAAAAACTTGTTAGATATCCTTTTTTGGAAATCGTACTGTGTGTATTGTGAGTATTTTCACTGGACAATGTGAATGAGAATAAAACGTACACACATTGAGAACTTTATACGTCTTATTCAATGTAGCAACACTGTATGGAGTATAAACTCGAATACAATCGAAGAAGTTGGTTTGAACTATGAAAACTACTTCGAACCCCTTGGCATAGCTTTTACTTCCTGTAGAAGAGCGGCTTTTAGAGGAAACTATCTTAATTTATGTTTGAAAACTGATTATTAAAAGAGTTTTCTGTTACACAAGGGATTTTAGAGAAATTCGTATTGGACCAACTTACTCTAAAAACTCTTATAACTAAAAACACTTTTATAAAATTAGCCAAATAAATCCAAAACCAACATTTGGACGTCAAAAGCTTATTTTGATTTTTCAAAAGTCATATCAGGCGGGTCCTTTTTGTGTACACATATCAACATGAAGATGGAATTTCTTATTTGTTAGGGTAGTTATTTCAATTTTTAAAAAATTTTCAAGAATAAAAATTGAAGTGTACTATATACTAAAAAAGTATACAATAATGATATGGATAGTGCTAAATGTATATTGTTTGGTTGACATCACTGTTTACACTCCACTAGAGTTCTAAAAGTTGTGGGGCGGGAAATTGTGTTTTTTTAAACCTTCAAATGGTGTGTTACTACGTGGTACAATGTAAAAATGATGTATATGTAGCATGATTATAATGATATATACTTTCTCTTCGATACTCACACGAAAAGACTACATACGTCCGTTCGCCATTTCGTCTATTTTTTCACTACTGCTCTCATCTTCGCCATCTAGTGAATTGATAGCTTTCTCCCTGAGTTGGTCTTCTTTTTTAATGAAGGAGAACTTTGGCATTTTAATCACTGATCGAGGGAGATTTTATCGAATACTCACACGATCGTCACTTCGTCAACTTTCTCATCGTCACTTCCGTTTTTATAATCTAGTGTTAACTTCCTAATTCTACGATCAAATCCCACCGCGAGAAAGAGGCATACTAATAAATTGATACTCACACGAAAAAAGGCTATCTAAATCCGTCCGTCAATTTTCTCATCAGCACTTTCATCTTCATAATCTAGTGCTAACTTTATCTTCATGTTGGTTACTAATCCTATGATCGAATCCCATCGTGAGAAAGAGGCATACAAAAAAAACTATCTAAATTTGTTCTTCGCTCCGTCAATTTTCTCATCATTACTTTCATCTTCATAATTTAGTGCTTACTTTATCTTCGAGTCGGTTTCCTAATCCTCCTATTGAATCCCACTGCGAGAAAGAGGCATGCTAGTATATTGTCTGGGTAATGCCTGTATTCCAGAAAATGTATGACAAATGCATTGGCATGATGTGTTTTGATAAAAAATTGACTATATTTTAAACATTTCAACGACAAATTATCACATGGCATCATGTTTAACTTCATGTAGCATAATTAGGGATGGCAACGTGGCGGGGCACCCCTATCCCACCCCGTCCCGCCACTCCCCCGCTTCTAGACGGGGCGGGGCGCGTTGCGGGGCCGTTTCCCTGTCCCGTTTATTTTTTTTATAATTTTTTTTTTTTTTTGCTATAAAAAATTTTCAGTTATACGGTTAAGGAAAAATATAACTCTACTTCCAAAAAAAATTGTTCATCAAATTTAAGAACATAAATCCATAATTCTACTTCCAAAAAATATTTGTTCATCATGTATTCTACCAGAGAATACATGAATATTTTTTTTAAACGGTTCACGAGGCGAGTTCGGGGCGGGGCATCGCCGCCCTGCCCCGCAACCCGAGACGGGCGGCGCCGCCCCGCCAAGCCAAACATCTCGAGGCGATTTTTTTGCTTTGCGAGGCGGGGCGGGGCAATTTTTTTTTGCTATCTCTAAGCATAATTGATATTGACTCTACTGTCCAAAAATTCATCAAATTGACAGATTTTTTCCCCCAAACCCCAAATATAAAGCAAGGTGGAAATTTATGCTACCATACACCATAAACCCCACCCTTATCACCTCATTTCCCTCCTCTCTCTCTCTCTCTCCCCTCCCTCAACTCCCAACCATGGCTTGCTCTCCGTCTACAATTGGAGTCTCCTCCGTATACCAAACTAATCCATCCCTCGACCAATATTCGAGGCAATATCTATCAATTCTCCCCTTATCCCGCCATTTCAGAGCCTTTTCTTCAGCCTCCATCGCGGCGCATTTTCGCGGCCTCAAGTCGAGCTCTTCCAATTCTTTTGTACCCTTAGCTGTGGTGAATAGTAATTCTTCGGTTCTGAGCGAGGAGGCGTTCAAGGGTCTTGGGGGGTTTGGGAAAAGCATTCTCGATGTTAGCGAGAGCGAATACGAAGATTCTCTAGGTGAAGTAGGTGAGAGTGATGACGGAGTAGATAAGAACGAACTCGACGTTGCGAAACTTGGTTTGCCTCAACGGCTCGTCGAGTCGCTTCAGAAACGCGGGATTACCCAGCTTTTCCCTATTCAGGTAAGTTCACGTTGAGTTTTTTACTTGTATTTTGTGTATTGTTAGGGATAGTTTGATGCATGGAACCGATTATTATTCAGTTTCTTTCCAAGCAGTCGTGTTCACTTGCAATATCGAAAATGGAAGGCTCAGAATAACTTAAAAATGACCTTTTTTTTTGGGTTCGTAGCTACAAAACAAATATATAAAAAAAAGTACAAACTATGCAGATCCATCCGCTTATTCTAGTTATTTTGCTTGGTGCGTACATTTGTAAGGAGTACATGAAAGAAAAGAAAAGGAAAAAGAAAGGGAAATGATATTTGTACACTAGGGTGTACACAAGGGTTTACACCGGTCGCGTACAATAAATCATATGCAGCCCCCTCCATGTGAGGGGATGTATTTTGTACACCGTTATGTACGTGGAGCATCACCCAGAAAGAAAAGGCTGAGCTCAGTTTTTCATGTGCATTGACTGGGCAAGGGATTGAACTGAGTTTAATTTCTGCCATATTGCAAGAGCTCGTGTTCTAGCAATGTCTATCATGTGATGCCATTTGCCTTCACTTCTACAACAGTGAAGAAGTGTTGGCCACCAATTTTCCAACTAGTTGTATTGCTAAGATGCTATCTTTTTGCCTTTTGAGTGTATTACTAAAAGAATATCAACTGCTAATTCACAGAAGAATTATCCAATGAACTGTGTTTCTATATGGAAAGCTGAAAGCATTTTGATTTTAATTTTAGTTATTGACACTGCTTTACCAAATGAAACGATGTAGTTGACGTGCTTAGAATATTATTATCGTTGTAATGACTATCTTGAACAACAGTCGACATTCATTCACTCAAGTTTTTGACTACTAAAATTATGTGGCGCCTGACGATTTTTAGTACCTCTTGCTTGTATAGAGAGCTGTGTTAGTGCCAGCGTTGGAAAGTCGCGATATAATTGCTCGTGCAAAGACTGGGACTGGAAAAACATTGGCATTTGGCATTCCAATAATTAAAGGACTCAGCCAAAGTGGACAAGAAAGAGGTTCTTTGAGGTACATCTCATGCCATAATACATAAAGCACTATTATTTCTTGGTTTTATGAATTCAATAATGTTTCTTTTCCGTCTGCAGGAGAGGAAGACTTCCCAGAGCTTTGGTTCTCGCACCTACCAGGGAGTTGGCTAAGCAAGTGGAGAAGGAATTTCAAGAGTCTGCACCATATTTGAACACTGTTTGCATCTATGGAGGAGTTTCATATTTAACGCAGGAGAGCACACTTTCCCGTGGAGTCGATGTTGTGGTTGGAACTCCTGGTAGAATTATTGACCTGATCAACAATAACAGCCTGAAACTAGGGGAAGTTCAATACTTGGTCCTTGATGAAGCAGATCAAATGCTTGCTGTTGGATTTGAGGAAGATGTGGAGGTCATTTTGCAAAAGCTTCCATCAGAGAGGCAGAGCATGCTTTTTTCTGCTACGATGCCTGGCTGGGTGAAGAAACTAGCCAGGAAGTATTTGGACAATCCTATGACCATAGATTTGGCAAGTTTAATTCTTCGTTAGATAAATGCTTCTAGATCTTGCTTGATTAGAATGTGATATTAGTTTAATCATATTATATCATATTGTCATTTGATGGTCTGTTCTGCATTTTTCCACCACCTTTATTAGTTGTTCGTAGTCATCTTGGTTGTATTAGTTGTCTTCTTAAGAAGGTTATAGAACTTTCTTAATATCATCTTTTGAACACATCAACGTGAGTCTAAGTTAATAGCGATACTCGTCCAGTCATCCTTCATTTGATTCTTTCCTTCTTGGTTGATAGGTTGGTGATCAAGAAGAAAAGTTGGCGGAAGGGATCAAGTTGTATGCCATATCAACAACTGTATCATCTAAGCGGACTATCCTCAGTGATCTTGTGACGGTATGAGTTAGGGGCATTTCTATTATTCGTGCACTTTATGTTTTATTTGAGTTGTAATCACGCCAGAGACTTGTAGACCGCCTATATAACTTCTTAACTTTGAAATTGTCTTTCCAGGTTTATGCAAAGGGTGGAAAGGCCATTGTTTTCACACGTACTAAACGAGATGCGGATGAAGTTTCAATGGCATTAACAAATAGCATTGCTTCAGAGGCACTCCACGGTGACATTTCTCAACACCAGAGGGAAAGAACTCTAAATGGTTTTAGGCAAGGAAAATTCACAGTTCTGGTTGCCACTGATGTTGCGGCTCGCGGGCTTGATATCCCCAACGTTGACTTAGTAAGTTCGTAAAAATTGAATGATCTATTTGCGAATCTTGCTGCATCTTTAATATTTTCATATAGTAGGTTAGTAGGGATTGCATACTGCTGGATGATACTGAAACAGGGGAGTAATCTGAAGACAAATCAGAAACCGAGTAATTACTTTTTCCATGAAAATAAAAGTTGTAGCAAATTGGGTCATAACTTCAACCTTTTCTTTGTTTCCCACCCAAAATTTGATACACATTTTCATAGTATGCGCTACCGTAGACTTCGGCATGTTACCATAGTATTGCGTACAACTGGGTGATGCTGAAACAGGGGAGTAATCTGAAGACAAATCTGAAACTGAGTAATTACTTTTTCCTTCATAAAAGCATAAAAGTTGTAGCAAATTGCGTAATAACTTCGACCTATTCTTTGTTGCCCACCCAAAATTTGATACACATTTTCATAGTATGCACTACCATAGACTTTTGCATGTTACACTGATATTTCGGTGTTTCTAATTTTTTGCTTCCATTCTTTCCAATTTATTTCTTGTGCGGATCTCAAGATATAATTATATGAGCAGAAGATAATTTATTTATTTTTTATCAAATGAAATGCCAACAAGCTAGGCAACATACCATGGATATGGGAGCTGGGAGTGGGTGCCTCTAAGGTTATTATTGTTCACTTGTTCTACTTGGTTTTAGTTGGTATTTGGAATAACTAAAGCTACATTTTGTTTTGTCTAATCATTTTCTTTAGGTTAGGATTGAAATGAAAACAGTAAAGTCAAGAAAATGATATGCTTAGTTGGTATTTGGAATAACTAAAGCTACATTGTTTTATTTGGTGATACGGATGAATAAGATAGCTTCAATGAAACCAGTGATAGTGTAATTTCAGATATAAACTATCGAAGTTACTTAGTTCGATGCACTGCTGATTGTCAGGATGAGCCTTTACATGAATAACTTAAAGTAGCGTTAGTCGAGTAATAGTGATTTCAAAGGCTTTGATAGAAAATTTTGGGTTCCCATTTCCTGTGAATTGTTATGAAGGATCATCTTCACTTCAATATTTACAACATTGGAGATAGTGCTCCAAGGGGATGGGGCATTTTTTCTGGCACTATTCCTCACTGAAATGATCTGCATTACTGTAGAATTGCCAACAGTTTCATTTGTCTCTTGCGTATGTTCAGCCATATATTGTTGGAGGTATTGATAAGCCTGTAGTTTCAAATTTGTTGGTTTGAGCTCACATCCTTTCATCTAGGTTTCTGTTCCATAAATTAACTTTACATCCCCTTTTGAATAAAACTGATTATTTGCACGGACTAGTAAATCTTACAAACTGTCATTCTTCAAAAATATTGCTGGCTGTAGTGTGTGGCCTTTTTCTGCTTGAGATGAAGCAAAATTTGGGTCTCTGTTCCTCTAATGTCCGTGGTACCATTTGAATCATATAGGTTATTTTGAGTGGGCTGGTCAATCACTGCCTTCAATATGCGGGATCTGCTGCTTCAGATGAAGCTGTATTTTGTAGTATTCTGATTTTTTCAATTGTTATGTGGGTCTATTTGACATATATTGCTATCTTACTGGAATTCATTTTTTTCCTAATGTGCTGCTCTTGTTTGATCCCATGTTTATGGTTTGCGATATCGGGTTTAGCAGCTATAGTGTGTTACTTGGCTGTATGGCTGTATTTAGAAGAACATTGCATATTAAGTATTTATATGGCTATATATTTGATGGCTCGCTTGAACTTTAAATGCTTCTCTCTGCCATCCAGATTATCCACTATGAGCTTCCGAATGATCCAGAGACCTTTGTGCATCGTTCTGGTCGGACAGGACGTGCAGGAAAAGAAGGGACAGCTGTTTTGATGTTCACGAGCAGCCAAAGGAGGACTGTCAAATCTCTTGAGCGTGATGTCGGGTGCAAGTTTGAATTTATTACTCCGCCATCTGTTCAAGAGGTTTTGGTATCATCAGCTGAGCAAGTTGTGGCTACCCTCAGTGGGGTTCATCCCGAGTCTGTTGAGTACTTCACCCCAACTGCACAAAAGCTGATGGAAAAAGAAGGACTAAATGCTCTTGCTGCTGCTCTAGCAACTTTGAGTGGTTTTTCTCAGCCCCCATCATCTCGTTCTCTTATTAGTCATCAACAGGTACATGAAGGGATAGCTTTTGTAACTTTGTTGGCATAGCTCCTAAAATAAGTATGTAAAATTAATACAACTGTTTTGACAAGTACGTTTTCGAAAGTACAGATTGCTATTGTCCTACTTAAGGTTTGTCTGATTTGTAAGCTCAATTACTTTCCATGACAGGAGTCAGGAGACTTTATTTTCCTTTATGATGCTATTTGTGTTGATACTTTCCGTATCTGGTTGGTTGTGAACCTACACTTTTGCTAAAGATGGATTTTTATGTCCGAGCTACGATGCTGTGTACTGCACAAATCAATAATGTGTTTCTCGATATGATTTCTGCTTTGTGTGCTTAGTCTGAATTTGAACTGTTTGTTTGCATTGTAGGGATTAGTTACATTACAATTGACACGTGAAACTGGTTATTCTCGAGGATACCTATCTGCTAGATCTGTCACTGGATTTCTCTCTGATGTTTATTCTGCTGCTGCTGATGAAGTAGGAAAAATACACATTATTGCAGATGAAAAGGTTTGTGTTTGACTGTTACGAAGTTTTTTTTTCTCCCCCTTTACTGCATCAATACCAAGAGTTCGTGTCTTAATCAATGTTGGCCATTCTTCTGTCAGCTCCAAGGAGCAGTTTTTGATCTTCCAGAAGAGATTGCAAAAGAGTTGCTGAATAAGGAGCTACCACCTGGGAACACTATTACCAAAATCACCAAGGTAAGTACGATTTGGCTCACGGGTTCTCAGTATAATACCCTACTGTAATCTTATTTTTTGTCTCACAGCAACAAATATTTAATGTGCAAGTATCAACTTACAACATCCATTTGTCATCTTTTCATGTGTCTTTTATTTCACAGTTGCCTGCTTTGCAAGATGATGGACCTCCAAGTGATTACTATGGTCGGTTTTCAAACACTGATAGACGCTCAGGAAGAGATTCAAGAGACCAGAGGGGTACTAGATCTTCTCGGGATTGGTTGGACAGGGATGATGGCGAAGATAACTTAAGGCGAGGTGGTCGTGGCAGAAGAAACGAAAACAGTTGGTCTAGAAACTCTAGAAGCGGTGGCAGTGACTGGCTAATTGGCGATAGGCGATCAGGAAGGTCTCCATCTTTTGGTTCAGGGCGGTCCCCATCTTTTGGAAGTAACGACAGGTACTTTTACCCATATCACCATTCCAAATTTCTTTCTTCACTTGCTGGGTACTTGGGGCTTAAAGAAACCAGATTATACTTCTTCTTTGTTAAATATTCAAAAGCTTGTTTTTTAATCCTAATAATCATGGATCCTGATTTAGAATGGTCTTAAAATACTTGATCCTAATGAGCTTTTCTGCTCATTGGAAGGAGATTTATAATTGTCAATCAGAAGCATCGTTTTCAATTAAACTTTTCTAACTTGTATATTTGCACCTGTCTATACATTTCTTAAGCATTCATATGTGTTGAACAGAAATTTTGGGGGCGCATGTTTCAACTGTGGACGGACTGGCCACAGGGCATCGGAATGCCCCAACAAGAGAGGATATTAGTAATTTTTGCCGATGTCACCATCCTCCAGTTGCTGCTTGTCATCGGGTGAAGTTTACTCCCATTGCGAAACAAGCCTTTGGCTAATTGGTTTCTTGTCAGAGCTCTAGTATCAGGGGTCCAGGTTGGGGGAAAATGCTCCAGGATAATGATAATTGAAAGCATCAACCCTCACCTCGTTCTTGTGACATCGCATTCTAACCCCCAAAGCACACGATATCACTTATTTTGGTCAGGCCAATTATTTTGTTACAGCTATTGAAAACATATACAATTACCTTACTTGTAAGTTGATTATTTTGGCAACTTCGAACTTATTCACATTGTAAGGCGTATAGAAATCTTGTGTAATGTTCAGTTTGATGCAACATTTGGATGCAGACCCGTATCAGTATTGAAAGACTCAGAAATTGAATAGGATCTATTTATTTCCGTCTCTTGATTGCGTTTTTTTACTTTTGACTTCTATGAAGTTTCTTTGCTACAGTTGATAAAAATCGTTGTTTTTGGTTATAAGGTGCCCATCTTTTCAGGGTAAGGTGTAGAGAAAATGCCTTGAGCCACCTTGTTCACTTCAAATTCAAATGACATCTTGTTGAAGATTATTAAATAAAAAGATAATCATGACCCTAAGGGGGAAATAGGAGCAATTTTGCAATTAAAACATGGGAAACGGAGTACATTTTCAACAGCATTGGTATTCCATTCCATTCCATTTCTCTCTATTTCTCATAGAAAACACTCATCACAGTCCTATAAACAGTACCTCTCTTATTCTTCAAAGCTTCTCTAACCTTATTCTCCTCCGGTACAATCCTTTTTTCCTTCAACATTTCCAGCATCTCCCTCCCTTCCTTCTCCAACCCAACCTTCACCAATCCCTCAAAAGTCGAAACACAGACCCCTGCATTCGGCCGCATTCCCCGCCCCACCATTTCTCCAACGTACTTCTTTGCCTCCTCCACCATCTTCGCCTCCTCACTCTCCGCCAGCCCCCGTATTAGCACCCTATAAGTATACGCATTAGGCAGCACCCCACTGGCCAGCATCCTCATGTAGACTTTGTGGGCTTCCTTGGGCTGGTTCGCTTGCATATAAGCCTCTATAACCGCCGTGTGCGCTACCACATCGGGCATTTTGCCTTTCTCCTTGATCTGCGAAAAGAGTTCTAATGCCTCGTGGGTCAAACCCTCTTGGGACAATCCGTCGAACATCTTGACTGCACTGTTCATGAGGCCATCTTCTCTTAATTTTGCGAAAACTTCTTGGAGGTTTTTCGGATCCTCTGGTTCTTCTATGACGGATTTTTTATTAAACGGGTCGTACGGTGGGGGGAGCTTGGATTTATCTATTTGGTTTGCCTCAGTTTTCTGAGTCGAGCTTCCGGACTCGGAATCCGACTCTGAATCCGATGGGAGGGAGAAATTCACCAATTTGGGATTGTGTTTCTTGGAAGTGGGAGTCTCGGCAGGGGTGCAAAACGGCCTTGTGTGAAAGCGGGGAGGGAAAACTGTTTCAGGAATTATGGAAGGAGTGGCAGGGAAAAGAAGCGTTGGTAATGTGGTGGAGGAACGGGAAAGCAGGCGGCTGAAGAGCTGAAAAGAGGACTTTGATTTGGAGAAGAAGTGAGACCGAAAAATAACGGTAGTTTGGGCCATTGCCAGGTCGAAAAGTTGCAGAGCTGCCGCAGCTTGTATGTGTACTGTGTCTTTCTATTTTGCCGGAGCGCAAGATCTAGAGGACCACAAAACGACACGTATCAAAGTTTTCGCGCGTTTATTCGGGTTTGGGCCACAATCCGTTGAATTTGGACGGTGTAACTATTAACGGTTTTTCACCTAAGACATCAAGCGATAGTCAGCAGTGTATCACACTCACATGGGGAGTGGGACCCGCTTGAATAAAAAAATATTTTATACACGTGGATCCCACCCCCATGTGAGTGTGATGTACATCATTATGTACAATTCATGATGTACAAGTAGCATTTTTGAACTATTAATCATAGTGAATAATTTCTTTGAAAAAATAGAACTGTTGAGATGCCTAAGGTACATGAATAAGTTAAAAATGATAAAAAAGACATGTTCATATGTGCGAAGAGATGTGCTACAGGTACACAAGGGTGTACATAAGGGTGTCCATAATGGACACCCGGCTCCCTCCCATTGTAGGGAGTGCCGGACCCACCAACACTCCATCCAATGGGAGGGCGTCGGGTGTCCATTATGGACACCCTTATGTACACCTTTGTGTACTTCTAGCATTTTTCATGTGCGAAACTCTGAAAATTCACTTTCAAGATTTCGTTTCTTTCGTGATCAAAGAAGGATGAAATTCAGCTTCTAAGTCCCCTGTGCGATTGTTAATTTGTTATTGCTCATGAATAAGTTAAAAAAGATAAAAAAAGACGTGTTCATATGTGTGAAACTCGAAAATTCACTTTAAAAGATTTCGTTTCTTTCGTGATCAAAGGACGACTGCTTCCAAGTCAGCTTCTAAGTCCCCTCTGTGATTGTTATCGCTCAATCACATTTTCTTCCACTAAGTGATTAATTGAGAAACTTCAATTTACGATGTATTGTTTTCATTTTTCTTAAAAAAAAAAAGAAGAAGAAGAGAGAGTGAGTACTCTTTCACTTACAACTCTCCCTCTCTATTTTCAAAACTATATACAAATAATAGGCATCGATGCGAGTCAATTACTTGGAGAAAAAAGGACAATCTGTGTATTTGAATCTTGGCACCCAAAAGTCTGTCGGTACAAACGATCGAGGCATGTATTCGAAGTTTTATGAAATTGCTGTTGGGAATTTACTTAACATGCATAGCGGAAATAAAACAATTTTCAATTCCCAAACGAGGATCTGCAATGTGTTTAGATAGAAACTGTGATGAGAATGATACCTTTGATGAATTCCACAAACTCTTTTGCTTTTTCTTGAACTCCAATGATCACGATCTGCAATCCAAGCTGTCCAATTGTCCAGCCTCCAATGGTGATCCACACAGAGAATAAGAATGACGGCTAGGGTTTCTTTTCTTGTGCTAGCAAGAATAATGAAAATTCTCTACAGTTTACAAACCCTAACAGTTTATTAATATAAGCCCAAGTGGGCTTGGCCCATCTCTAAACTTAACCCGGTCCGATATTTAACTAATCAAATTAATTAAA
Organism: Fraxinus americana; assembly: GCA_035079005.1. Classification (NCBI taxonomy): domain Eukaryota; kingdom Viridiplantae; phylum Streptophyta; class Magnoliopsida; order Lamiales; family Oleaceae; genus Fraxinus; species Fraxinus americana. Next base: position 4,539,765 of record CM068714.1, on the reverse strand, counting down.
TCCGGTCCATGAATTAATTAATCCAATTAATTAATTCGGGCCTATTAATAAACAACCCAATTAATTAATTATCCAACACTTGTCAATTAATTAATTGGTAAATCTCATTCTTCTGATTCTCTTTTGTGTGTGACCCATTAGGTTCCCGATCACGATGTCGAACGACGTGAATTATTATTTTGATCTAATCAAAATCGATAAATTAAAACGCCCCTTTTAATTTATCACTAATTCATTTTCGTTGTCCCAGATTGACATCTAGCAATGTATCAGGGCAATACATGTGACGGGAAATATCACGTAGCATGACAAAACCAAACTTGTTCGTTTACCGTGAAACTATAATCCTTTCGTCAATATGATCCGATCAATTATGAGATATGGATATGTGTCAATCTCAATTATCGATCATATCTTTTATCCCACTGTTAAGTCAATGTACGTCGAAAACTCTTTCACGACTTATGAGTTCACCTTGGCCAAGGATTTCACTATTAACTTAACAGGATAAAATGTAGATCATAATCTCTTACTATCTAAGAGTGACGAATCCTCTATTGATCATTCACAACCTTCATATGATTCTTGACATACCCGAACGATGTTGTATTAGCGACCCTTGACAGAGCAACATCCAACACCACCAAAGTATGACTGCCCTCATATAAGGTACTATGATGACCTCAAGTCAAAGGACCAATTCCACTACCGAACGTTAGAGATTAACCACTAACACTTAGATAGTTATCCATGTGGAATCTCTCAGCGGGTATCCAATGTTTTGTTCTATAACAAAAACATCCACGTGTTCACTCAAGTGTCACCACACTTTAGCTTGTGAGATCAGCTACTTACTTCACAAGTAAGAATGCCACACGCGATAGTCTATCCGTAATAACGATATCCGTATCTCGTTATTACTTCGACCACGGACGATTTAAGATTCAGTCATATGTAATTTGTATCTCACAATCACAACTCCTTGTGATTAACAAATCACCAAAACTTGAATCTACGGATTCTATTATTTAATTTATTAGAATATTAATTCAATTAAATAATAGATATTGCCATACATATGCATTGATTATATATATATTCAAAGTGTTTATGTCCAAAGTTGATTGGACCTAGGGCATAACACTTACAATTGGTAAGGCTAAGTTTCCATCATTCACTATTTCTTCTTTGATCTTGGTCGTAGAAGTGGTGTGTAGTGGTTTTCCTTGTGGTGTTGGTTTGAACATGAAAATTGATAGTAGAGTAGTGTCTTTTTTTTTTTTTTAATAACTGAAGGGCAGTTGTGCTTTGTATCGACAACGGTTTTGGACGGAATTCATCCAAGAGGGCAACAACTACTAATTTTATGAAATGTAAAAGTCATGAATGTCAAGAACTAAAGATTGAGGATATAAGTACAAATAAATTTAAAAAATTGGGGACACTAATCGTAATTAACCACTTTTAAAGAACTCACGTCTCTAAATTTTTTCAAAAATTGTAAACAAAAAGTAAAAGGGAAATTATATTCCCACCACGATTTTTGTTAACTTCAAGTCTTCATCTCATTTCAATTTCAGAGTGTGTTTGTGACACATTCTTTTGAAAAAATATATTATTGAATAGTAGATTGATGGAGAATGTGTGGTTAAAAATGAAGGAAAAGTTATTGATGTGATGGAAAATATTATTTTATTGAAAAATGTGTGGTTGAAAATGAGTAGAAGAATGAGAATAAAAAAAATAATATGTACCAAACAGGGTCTCAATAAAAGGTTCCCAATTTTCATTTCATATTTACATTTAAGGCCCTGTTTGGTACACATTATTTTTTTCATTCTCATTGATCTACTCATTTTCAACCACACATTTTTCAATAAAATAATATTTTCCATCATATCAATAACTTTTCCTTTATTTTTAACCACACATTCTCTATCAATCTACTATTCAATAATACATTCTTTCAAAAGAATGTGTCCCAAACACACTCTAGATATGAATCATTGTCGAAGGGTTAACGTGTATATATATACTAGGTGCAAGCAACGTGCAATGCACGTTTGCTTAGTTTATATTAATATTTTTGTTTAATAATTAATTTGTTATTAATAAAGATGTAATTTTTTTTGGTTAATTAAGGGCGTGTCTGGGCGCGCTGCAAGGAGGAAGGAAAATTGATTATGTTACCGTTTTTTTTCAAACCTACAGCCTTACAGTGAGAGAATTGATCCAAAATTGCGGCACCCAACGGCATGAATTGTGTTGCCAACGGATTGATTTCTGCTGAAAAGCAGAAACAGACACCCTATAAATAATTAATGATGTAATGTTTATGTAATTGATAAATAATTAAATGTATGATTTTGATATTGTGATGTAAGTTGGTGAGATTGAAGAAAATAAACAAAAGTAGACAAATTTGGAGAAATGGCTAAATTGTAAGGGATCCAAAGTTCGGGGGCTAAAATGTAAATACTTAAAAGTTGTGCCGAATCTCACGATGAAGATTTGAGAGTGCTCGGGGTCAATTGGATAAAGAAAGATGTCAAGGGGATCAAATTTAGTCAAAAGATGATCACAAATCAATTTCCAACCGAAAAATTATGCTCCGGTGTTTTAGTCTCATATTGAGACCTATTTTTGGCATAGGAAGTGATCGAATTGGAGAATGATGTCTGAATTAAAGTTGTAGCCAGATGAGTTAGATTTCCAACGCATTTTGCATCGTCTCAATAGAATATCGGAATACAAAGTTATGATAAAAACACTGAAGGAAGGTGCAGCTGCCTGTTTAAAACAAGAAATTCCGTTACATAGTCCGTTATATTGAGACCTAATTTTGGCATATAAAGTGGTCGAATTAGAGAATGATGTCTGAACCAAAGTTGTAACCAAATGAGTTAGATTTTCAACGCATTTTGAATTGTCTCAATCGGATATCGGAATACAAAGTCATAATAAAAACACTGAAAGAAGGTGCAACTGCCTGTTTAAAACAAGAAATTATGTTACATAGTTCGTTATATTGAGAAATATTTTTGGCATAGAAAGTGATCGAATTGGAGAATGATGTCTGAATCAAAATTGTAGCTAGATGGATTAGCTTTCCAACTCATTTTGAATCTCCTCAATAGGACATCAGAATACAAAGTTATAATAAAAACACTGAAAGAAGGTGCAGCTGCCTGTTTAAAACAAGAAATTTCGTTACATAGTCCGTTATATTGAGACCTATTTTTGGCATAGAAAGTGATCGAATTAGAGAATGATTTCTGAATCAAAGTTGTAGCCAGATGAGTTAGCTTTCCAATGCATTTTGAATCGCCTCAATCGGACATCGAAATACAAAGTTATGATAAAAACATTGAATGAAGGTGCAGCTGCCTGTTTAAAACAAAAAATTCCGTTACATAATCCGTTATATTGAGACATATTTTTGGCATAGAAAGTGATCGAATTGGAGAATGATGTCTGAATCAAAGTTGTAGCCAGATAGGTTAGCTTTCCAACGCATTTTGAATCGTCTCAATCGAATATCAGAATACAAAGTTATGATAAAAACACTGAAGGAATGTGCAGCTGCCTGTTTAAAACAAGAAATTCCGTTACATAATCCGTTAAAACAACAAATTCCGTTAGTTTTTCCGTTAAACCAACAAATTCCGTTAAATAGGCACTTTATATATATATATATATATATATATATATATATATATATATATATATATATATATATATATACTAGGTGCAAGCAATGTGCAATGCACGTTTGTTTAGTTTATATTAATATTTTTGTTTAATAATTAATTTGTTATTAATGAAGATGTAATTTTTTTGGTTAATTAAATAATTAATGATGTAATGTTTATGTAATTAATAAATAATTAAATAAAGTGCTTCTCTCTTTCATCTCCAACCCAGAATTACAAACAGAAAACTCAAAATTCATGTTTTGCACAATAATATTATACTATATTCTAAAAACAAACGACAAGAAAAAAATGCCCCCAAATGGAAATACATTCGGAAAATGATATTTTTTTTCCCATAAAATCAAAAAATACATAACAAAAGACGGATTAACCAAATCTGCAACTTGTCATAGAATGAATTGACTCGGTGAAATAATCCTTTTATTGCAAGAGCTTTTTCTATCGACCACCATTCAATTTATTTATCTAACAAAATTAAAAGCTCCGGCAAAAGCGACTCAGCTCATGACGGAAACTCCTGCCAGTGTGATCATAAGTCATCAAAAGTTCCTTGTAAATTTCGACCAAAATTGGTGGCAAAAGTAAAGACCAAATGCACATTATTATCAAAATTGATGCAAAACAAAAGGTTTACATCAAAGTAGTTGAGTACATAGATTATTAGAACCTGATAGCCAATAACACGTGCCTCGGGATAATTCTGTTCTTGTTGTCCGTGAGTCGCATTTCCTCCAAACTCCAAAACCTAGAACAATTAATCAAATTGGGAATGATCAATTTATGGGGCCAAAATGAGATCATAATTCAAATCATTATGAACAATAAACAAAGTGATTGAAAATTGGAAGTCAATTAAAGATCCAGTTCTTGAGTATCAAATCTACGTATAATTGATTATATTTCCAACATTAATCCAAAGGAATGCATAAATATTAAAAATCAAAACAAAAACCAAATTACAAAACATATGCATGACAAGAAGAAAATTATCTGATTGTTAAAATTCATTCACATTGCCTAAACTACAAACTTGTTTGGCTACACATTGAAAATAGGACATTTTCATCCTCTAATGAAACATATAACAGGATCACAAATAACATATCATCCCCTCAAGGACACACTTTGAACCTATATAACTCATAACCATGATCCTAATTTTCAGTGGTTGACCATGAAGGTAAAACTCTTCCGTGATTGCGACCAACGTTAAAGAGGTTGTCATCAAAATCAATATCCTCACATAAATCATTATAAGAAGGTTCTGTATGGTTAATACATATATCACTTCAGTCTCACAACTTTTCAAAATAATGCGTTAACACTTTCAGTTGCTGTCATGTGCTACTATTCATGCCACAGCGATTAGTTTTTTCTTTCTTGGTTTTATTTTTATTTGTTGCTATTAGGAGGAGTTCATTTGTAAACTGCACACTAAAGCAAAATGTAGTAAACGATGAAAGAACAGTAGCCTCTCTTGCATAATGTGATGATCTTTAATATAAAAATTAATCTAAAAAGACTAATGAAGTTTCAAATTGACTGTCTTTTGTATTTTGAAAACCGAAAAGGCTATACTTGCATCAAAAAAGGAGCCCGTCTGAAAAGCACGTTATGTGTAATTCTACAAATTTTAATGTATATACATGTTGCATCATATATAAATTAAAGGTATTAACCACTTGAAATAATAAATAATAGAAATGAAAAATAAAAACACATTGTCAATAAAATAGAAGAGTATGTTAAAATATCAGTTTAGGTCGCACTTATGTGACATTAAATGAGAGGTACAATTAAATGACTTATTTAATTGCACATCTCCTTGAGCTTATCACATCAAGACACCTAGACTTGTGTTGTAGCACAATTGATATTAGATAGCATTATTTAAAATAAAAATTTGCATATTTCTTTTCTCCCAGATATGGATTTCATGGGTCTAGTGAATTGCACGATAAATATCAAAAGAGATTCGTGCACAGATGACAACGTATGAGTTCTTCAATCCACAACATGACTTAGAACAAAGTTGGAAACTTTCTACTCAAGATTTGAACGCAACGATATAGGCAATCTAATGGGTTGAAATAATAACATTGCATAATTTTCATGGAACAACAATTTCAAACTTGATGATAATTTTGCTAGATACATCACTTTAAGCATATGATAGATCACACACAAGATCTATATTTATGTATTCGCATTCGTACATTGTACTCGTATGCAGACGAGATGAATTTTATAGAGAACTTCAAAGATACACAATCGCAAATGTGGCGTCAAAGATTTGAGTACTAAATTTTCAAATAAGTAACCTTATGGCAAGACTACGGAGCAGCCCTCATCACAGAGACATTCTCAAAACTATAATCAATACCAACATCGCCGATCCAAAATTACCCGCCGTATTGGTTTATCAGAGTATTTTGGGTTGATAAGTTCAGTCGCACCGAAGTTCTTTGCTGTGAATTGCAATTTGAAACCAGAGAAGTAAGTGAGAGTTCCCACAAATGAATAGATTAGCAACTACATAGACCAAGAACACACACACACACACACCCAAATACACTTGTTTAAGTAATCCCCTTTCTTGAGTGATCTGGTACTTCTGAATTCTTCTAGTGACAAGGCAACGTCTCTCAGTTGGACTCTAATAATGGCACAAGATGCTCGGGCAATCAATATTCTTGCCCAGGTGTTTAAGAATAGCACTATCTAGTCCTTTAAACTTAAACATCAATTAGAATGAGTTGGTGATGTCTGAATGCGTTTGGATTTTCATCTTTTTTAGCTTTAGTATTAGCATGCTATAATCCTAATCTAAAGGTGAAGATAACAATTATCATACATTTGAACACATATTTCGCCTGAACAACTTATCGAACACTTTACATGCACAGGATTTCGAAGGAATGTAACATATCAACTTATCCTATGTTTTCCACAATAAATTCACAAACACCACCATCTTCCTATGCCCACACCCCAACAACACCTCATAATTTCCAACAATTCGCAAGAATGGAAGAAAAATAGGAAGAATTAGAAATTTTCCAATTTAGCTAAATTACCTTTTGATTTCCTCAAATTTCGTCTTCATCGATTTCACTTCCATTACCTAAACTACAATTTCTCAGACAAGACATGAAGTAAATCCAGATAAACGAAATTTAGGGATCGTTTTCGAAGGGATTTGGGTGGGATTTGAATGGGGGATTTGGAATGGGGGATTTGACTTAATAAGAGGCAACTAAAAGAAATGATGCCTTCAACTTGCAAATACGCAGAGAAACAAAGTGCCGGTGGACCACCACTGAGTCACCGGACTCGCTCTTGAATCGACGGTCTTGTCTGTTTGAAACAAAGTAGGCTCGGGAGAGACGAATGGGGATGAGAAATGACAGGATAGGGTTTGAATTTCTCCGTAACGGTGGAAAATCATTTCCGTTAAAACAAGAAAAATCTGTTAGTTTTTCCGTTAAACCAACAAAATCTGTTAGATAGCCACTTTAAAACAAGAAAAATCTGTTAGTTTTTTCGTTAAACCAACAAAATCTGTTAGATAGCCACTTTTTATATATATATATATATTTATTTATATATATATATATATATATATATATATATATATATACATATACTAGGTGCAAGCAACGTGCAATGCACGTTTGCTTAGTTTATATTAATATTTTTGTTTAATAATTAATTTGTTATTATTTTTTTTTCAAACCTACAGCCTTACAGTGAGATAATTGGTCCAAAATTGCGGCTCCCAACGGCATGAATTGTGTTGCCAACGACTTGATTTCTGCTGAAAAGCAGAAACACACACCCTATAAATAATTAATGATGTAATGTTTATATAATTGATAAATAATTAGATGTGTGATTTTGATATTGTGATGTAGGTTGGTGAGATTGAAGAAAATAAGCAAAAGTAGACAAATTTGGAGAAATGGTTAAATTGTAAGGGATCCAAAGTTCGGGGGCTAAAATGTAAATACTTAAAAGTTGTGCCGAATCTCACGATGAAGATTTGAGAGTGCTCGAAGTCAATTGGATAAAGGAAGATGTCAAGGGGATCAAATTTAGTTAAAAGATGATCACAAATCAATTTCCAACCAAAAAATTATGCTCTGGTGTTTTAGTCTCATATTGAGACCTATGTTTGGCATAGGAAGTGATCAAATTGGAGAATGATGTCTGAATTAAAGTTGTAGCCAGATGAGTTAGCTTTCCAACGCATTTTGCATCGCCTCTATCGGATATCAGAATACAAAGTTATAATAAAAACACTGAAATAAGGTGCAACTGCCTGTTTAAAACAAGAAATTTCGTTACATAGTCTGTTATATGGAGACCTATTTTTGGCATAGAAAGTGATCGAATTGGAGAATGATGTCTGAATCAAAGAGTTAGCCAGATGAGTTAGCTTTCCAACGCATTTTGAATCGCCTCAATCGGATATCGAAATACAAAGTTATGATAAAAACACTGAAAGAATGTGCAGCAGCCTGTTTAAAACAAAAAATTCCGTGACATAGTCCGTTATATTGAGACATATTTTTGGCATAGAAAGTGATCGAATTGGAGAATGATGTCTAAATCAAAGTTGTAGCCAGATGAGTTAGCTTTCCAACTCATTTTGAATCGTCTCAATCGAATATCGGAATACAAAGTTATAATAAAAACACTGAAAGAATGTGCAACTGCCTGTTTAAAACAAGAAATTTCGTTACATAGTCCGTTATATGGAGACCTATTTTTGGCACAGAAACTGATCGAATTGGAGAATGATGTCTGAATCAAAATTGTATCCAGATGAGTTAGCTTTCCAACGCATTTTGAATCGCCTCAATCGGATATCGAAATACAAAGTTATGATAAAAACACTGAAAGAAATTGGTCCAAAATTGCGGCTCCCAACGGCATGAATTGTGTTGCCAACGACTTGATTTCTGCTGAAAAGCAGAAACACACACCCTATAAATAATTAATGATGTAATGTTTATATAATTGATAAATAATTAGATGTGTGATTTTGATATTGTGATGTAGGTTGGTGAGATTGAAGAAAATAAGCAAAAGTAGACAAATTTGGAGAAATGGTTAAATTGTAAGGGATCCAAAGTTCGGGGGCTAAAATGTAAATACTTAAAAGTTGTGCCGAATCTCACGATGAAGATTTGAGAGTGCTCAAAGTCAATTGGATAAAGGAAGATGTCAAGGGGATCAAATTTAGTTAAAAGATGATCACAAATCAATTTCCAACCAAAAAATTATGCTCTGGTGTTTTAGTCTCATATTGAGACCTATGTTTGGCATAGGAAGTGATCAAATTGGAGAATGATGTCTGAATTAAAGTTGTAGTCAGATGAGTTAGCTTTCCAACGCATTTTGCATCGCCTCTATCGGATATCAGAATACAAAGTTATAATAAAAACACTGAAATAAGGTGCAACTGCCTGTTTAAAACAAGAAATTTCGTTACATAGTCTGTTATATGGAGACCTATTTTTGGCATAGAAAGTGATCGAATTGGAGAATGATGTCTGAATCAAAGAGTTAGCCAGATGAGTTAGCTTTCCAACGCATTTTGAATCGCCTCAATCGGATATCGAAATACAAAGTTATGATAAAAACACTGAAAGAAGGTGCAGCAGCCTGTTTAAAACAAAAAATTCTGTGACATAGTCCGTTATATTGAGACATATTTTTGGCATAGAAAGTGATCGAATTGGAGAATGATGTCTAAATCAAAGTTGTAGCCAGATGAGTTAGCTTTCCAACTCATTTTGAATCGTCTCAATCGAATATCGGAATACAAAGTTATAATAAAAACACTGAAAGAATGTGCAACTGCCTGTTTAAAACAAGATTTTGTTACATAGTCCGTTATATGGAGACCTATTTTTGGCACAGAAACTGATCGAATTGGAGAATGATGTCTGAATCAAAGTTGTAGCCAGATGAGTTAGCTTTCCAACGCATTTTGAATCGCCTCAATCGGATATCGAAATACAAAGTTATGATAAAAACACTGAAAGAAGGTGCAGCAGCCTGTTTAAAACAAAAAATTCCGTTACATAGTCCGTTATATTGAGATATATTTTTGGTATAGAAAGTGATCGAATTGGAGAATGATGTCTAAATCAAAGTTGTAGTCAGATGGGTTAGCTTTCCAACGCATTTTGAATCGTCTCAATCGAACATCGGAATACAAAGTTATGATAAAAACACTGAAAGAAGGTGCAACTGCCCGTTTAAAACAAGAAATTCCGTTACATAATCCGTTAAAATAATAAATTCCGTTAGTTTTTCCGTTAAACCAACAAATTCCGTTAAATAGACACTTTTTATATATAGAAAGATATATATATATATATATATATATATATATATATATATATATATATATATATTTTTTTTTTTTATTTTTATTTTTTTATTTTTTGGCTCATTAGAGACGTGGCTAATTAATAGAAGTTTGAGGATAAAATGACCAAAAAGTTAGGGACAAAAGTTCAAAAATAATTTAAAATTGAGGACCAATGTGGTACATATAAATATTTGGAAGTAAAAAAAGTGTCGCCTGGTTAAATTTCAAATTATTCCGTTCTTTAGGTTTTCAGAAGTCGTCCGTCGTCTCTCTTGAAAGGTAAAATTGGATCTTTCGATGCTTAATCGTACACTTCAATCATTACTTGTCACGACACACAAATCATACATTTCTTTTGGTGAATTTTTGGACTTCCTTTGCAAAATGCAATTTTCACATTTGTGTGTTTCTGTAATTTATTATTGTGACAGGAGATTGATTCCTTCGGTTTGAAATAGAGATAATGGCGGAATTGAACCTGGGTATTCTCATAGATATAGTGGATGAAGAATGGGCGAGAGACACTCTGCCTGATGATGGTACTTTTTCCACTTCCAGTTATTTGTGGACTAGTTGTTGAATTTAGCCCTTGTTTGAGCTCCATTATTTGAAAAAAATTGATTTTGGGAATAGCCTTTTTTGGAGAGTGTGTGGTTAAAAAGGGAGGAGTAGTTTTGGTTGATCGAATGTGTGGTTGATAAAATGAGAGAAAAAATGAATTAAAATTTAATGGGGACCAAACATGGGTTTAATCTCATCGGATATGATTTTCCAAGTTAATTAACTCATCCTATATGTTTCATACTTTTTGATAAAACTCGAATTTTATGTTTGCCTTTTCAGATCTTCCATTACCACCTGTACTGGCTTCTAGAACGGATGACACTGAAGACTCGAGTATGTTTTTTCCTCCATTGATCTGAGAATTTAATTGGAATTATGCAATATGCAGTGTATTTCCATTATCCGGTGGTTATTTTGATGTTTACATTCTAGGTCCCAGGGGGGTGTTTATGTTCTTAATTCTGATGAACAATTTATGCATTCCAGTCACCAGTTCACTCTTGAACTAAAAGCTGAACTTGCTTGAGGGAGAGGGAATGAATGGGGGTGGATAATCACACTTAACGGGAATAATACTATATACTATTTGGCTGCAAAAATATGGGTTCTCAAACTTTCTTAAAAGGATCAATTTGAATTTAGCTGGAATCGTCCAATTCGGTGTCTGAAGCCCAATTGCATAATTCCACAATCTTTTGAGAGATATCTGAGAATTTTGACTTATTTTTGTGTTTTGGCATTTGGCAAGATATTGGGCCATTGGCAAGTGGCTTAAGTCAAGAAATGAAGAGTAGTTTTTCCTTTTTTATTTTATGTGTTTCTCTACAGGAAATCATACATATTACATTAAATTTTCTTAAAAATGCAGTCTTAAGCTTGTTGGTGGAAAGATAATGGTAATTGGCTAGCCATAACATGATTTTCTTGAAAAACCCAAGCAAAAATATGAATTTGGAAAATCCTGTGACTTATCCCTTGGGTTCAAATATATGAAGATGAGTAGTATTGATATTTTTCCCCAAGTAACACAATTTTGTAACTGTTTTTATTAATCCTACATCACAGAACTAATTTCCTAGCACGGATTTTAAGGATGGACTTGCCAAGTTGACACCATTTACCATATTTTCTCCATATATCTGACATAAATTGAAATTTAAAATTTCATTTATCAGGTCAGTAGGCAAAAAGTGGATAAAGCATTATTTTGAACCGATAATATTATCTTATCGAGGATAATTTGAAAAACAACAGTTTGATATAAACATGTAATCTTGGATATGTGTAACTTTCACTGTTATCTTTGCACACTGATATATACTTCTATAAAATAAGCAATTCTTCCATCTTTAATTGAATAATTTTCTGTATTTTTGTATTTTATAGATGTGAAAGATGTAGTTGTTAATTATCATCTTTAGGATATTAAGCCCCCGTTTAGTCTCCGTTATAATTTGATTCATTTTTTTCTCTCTTCATTTTAACCACACTCTCTCTAATAAAATAATATTACATGTAAACCCAAAATTTTTCTCTCTTTTTTAACCACATATTATTAAAAAAAATCACTATTCCAAAATACATTATCCTCAAAAACTCATTATGATATATCCCAAACAGGGGCTAGCTGTGGTTTGGTGGTGGAGAACATTTATATGCACTTTTGAACTCTTACCTTGTTCATGTTGTGGTTTGTTTTTGTTGTTAATTACAGAAATTGATAAAATTGACTAAATAGTTTTCACTACAAACTTACATTAAAATCGTATGCTTAAGATGGGAACAGTTGAGCGTTTTACTGAGGTTCAATTTTAATATTTAAAACTTGTAAATCTCATGTACCATGTTGCTGTATACATCTTTCAGAGTTTTTGAGCCACGTTGCTGTATAAATCTCATGAACTATATTGCTGGTTTCATTCTGAATCAACTCTTGAGATACTTGTCTGTTTTTCTCATTTTTAATAATTAGTTGGCTTTAGAAAACCAGCAACAAAAAGTATACCTTTTTTCTCCTTTTTATGGAGAGGGATAGACTTCATTACATTCAAGAGAAAGTAAACTTACACAGTACAACTATGATTATTAATGCTTCAGATAATCTCAACTTTAATTTTATTGTCCATTGATTCAAACTGCAGTGTGATGTTCCAATGGCTCTCTGTATTCCCTAAAGCAATATATTCACTCTTTTTCTCCAAAACATTTACTGACAGATAAAAATTATACTAAACGAAGAGAGAAGAAAACCAGAATAAAACAAGGCAAAGAAAAACTGATGTCTCATGGACAATAGAAAAATGAACTGGAAGGATAAACATCATATATAATTGTTTATGCATGCATGTGAAGTGATCACCGAGAGCTCCCTTCAATCCAATTAGCAGGCAAAGCAAACGGAAGGGTTGCTCCCATATCATGCACTGGTTAAACTTAAGCCTCAAAATCTCCACATTAAGCATAACCAAATGAATGAGATGGCAGCTCTAACCGCTTATCAGCCCTCGACATTGGACTGAAAGGAGCTCTTTTGCTCTCTCTCACACAACTATATATTATGAACTATATGTTTGTGTGAAACTTCTCTCTGTTGGAAAAAGAGAGTAATTCAAACGAAGCAGCTCAAGGCATATTTTGCAAATGGGACTTGGCTCCTGCTTTACCATATACACTTCCTTTCACCCCCCATAGAAGAACTAAAGCTGGTTAGAGATTTCTATGAATTAAATTGTATGTTATCTGTATTAAATTGGAGAGAGAGAAGGCAGTTCTCATGGAACCTTTTTACTTCCTTTTATTTGGGTTTTCTGTGCCTCTTGGGATCCGTAGTTTTGAAGTTAGTTCACCATTCAATCCCATAATCAAATTATATTGATCCACACGACATTTTGTTGGTTCAATTTTCGTATAAGCTGTTTTGATGCTCAGCTCTTAATCAAGATTGTCATCTCCTACACAATTTCAGTGATATTATTTATTTCGTGTTTTCCTGAGTTAGTTCCTGTGGCTTGCCTATGATATATTCAATTTTGTTCTCAGATATGGAGATCCAACAAGTCGAGGTAGACACTTGGCATGATCTTGCACTGGGTAACCAATGAGATGTCCAGCAAGGAGGGAAATATCACACCGGCGTTTGTGGGTAAATGAACCTGGCTTTATCCTACAGCTTATGGCTTCTAATGGTCGAACAATTTCTGAATTCTTGTAAGTAATAATTTGCAACATATTTTCTCTGAAGAACATATTTAAGACGGACCCCCAGCAGCTATCTTAGTACATTGCAAGCATTTGTTGTAACATGTTTATGGATGACAGGTCTCTACCGCTTTCTTCTTCTACTACATATAATGACTTGTTAGGACATGTTTTATGCAATATTGTCCAATTTAATTCACCAAACATAAAGATTTTTACTTTTTATTATGACAACTAAGCAATTTAGTTATGACTTTAGGTTTCACTCTAAAACCTCGAAACAAGAAGCTATAGAAGCAAAAGATGTAGCAGAGAAGCAGAAGCGTGACTGTTGTCATTGCTCTCTCTGCAACCAATGTCGCTATTACAAGTTCGGTTTCATTCTACTTCAAGAAGTTACAATATGTATATATATATATATTTTTTTAATTTTTCAATTTTCATCGGATTGCCTGTTAGGTGCACCGGTCTGCCCGAAGTCACACATTGAAAAGCAATGTATTTATGCATCATAGTCAATTCCAAATGTTTGAAAATCAGTTATATTGTATTTATGGTTTGCTTGTCGGTTTCAAATCAATCACACAACCTTTTTCTCTAAGCTAAAATTGTATCTCTAGGATTACTTTTGGTTTTGATATATACAAATAAATATTTATTGGTAAGCAAATAAGAAAATGATTTCTCTTCAACATTTCTTTTAAAGAAAATATCGAATTAAGAGCCCGTTTGAATCCAATTTTTTCTTAAAAAAAATGCATCTTGAAATAATAGATTGATTGTGAATGTGTTGTTAAAAAAAGTCATGATTTTGAAAAGTCGTCTATCTTAATAAATGAATTTTAAATGATACAATCCATAAAAGAGGAGAAGGATTAGATCGTTCTCAGTATTTTTTTTTACTATATTCTGAATCTTGTCAACACTCTTCTTTAGAAAAATCAAATTAGATTTTGGGGGAAGCATGAGTTGTGTGATTGAACATTGTCGAGAATTTTTTATAAATATTTTGTGTTGACCCCAAAAAATGAATCAGATGTCGGGTCCATTCATGCCAAGTCAAGTACGGTTCCAATGAGTTCCTATCGAAATGGTGATGATAACAATAAGGAAATGGACGCGGGAGGTACTTTGCGGCGATAAACAAAATTATTCGAGTTATGATGGGCAGAACAAAAGTAATCAAATTAACAACGATTACCGAGTTGAAACCAACTTAATGTATGTAATCACCGACAAGAATATGTGGAAGGATATACGAAAATGTTAAATAGGTTTCTTTCAAGAGTTTTAAAAATGATTATTCGAGCATATCATCCCCCCAAATCTCTATTTTTCCATCACCCCCACCCCCACCCCCAAAGAGTTCAGTGCAAGATAAGAATAATTACAAAGAAATAGGTAACATGCAATGTAAGCAAAGTGAGAATTAGAAAGTGTCTTTGTCTCTATTAGTGGACTCATCACTGTAGCCAAACCAATTTTGCTTCACCAATAGACCAATGAAATAATAATAATAAAATAATAAATAAATCGTCAAAATACAGCTGCATCACGGCAAAACTCCATTATTGCCACTGCCACGCGTTATATTTCACCCACTCTACCACGGCACTCACTTTTACTCCACAAAAAGCTATAGATTTCTTCGAAATCCCTTCACCTCATTTGCAAGTTTATTCATCTACTTTCACTACCTTCTTTAAGCCAGCACTAGTAGGGCTTTTAGGGGAGTTTGAGTTGGGGATCGTACTTTTATATTGGTAATTTGGTGGAAAGGGTGAAAATATGAGTATGTACGGGAGAGATCCGTGGGGAGGGCCGCTTGAGATCAATGCGGCAGACTCTGCCACCGATGATGACCGGAGTAGGAATTTACAGGACTATGACAGGGCGGCGCTGTCACGGCCGTTGGATGAGACTCAGCAAAGCTGGCTGCTGGGCCCTGGGGAGCAGAAGAAGAAGAAATATGTAGATCTGGGGTGTATTATTGTGAGCAGGAAAATTTTTGTTTGGACTGTGGGTGCAATCTTGGCTGCGGGACTCTTAGCTGGATTCATTACTTTGATCGTCAAGACTGTGCCCCGACACCACCACCACCCGCCACCCCCGGATAATTACACGGTGGCACTTCGCAAGGCGCTCATGTTCTTCAATGGCCAGCGCTGTAAGTGAACAGTATGCTATAGTACTTTTTACTGTGTGATAACAATTTGTTTAATTGGGTCATAGTTTCTCTAAATCTGATGAATTTTGGTACGAGGTTGATAGTGCAAATATAAATGAAGGATTTCATATTCTATCTATCAACAATTACCGCTAATTATGGCTCTATCATATTTTTGGGATTTTTTTTAGTTTTGTTCACATATACTGCTATAATTTCGAGCATATATGTAGCCAGGTGGTTTTGATAGAAGACGATAGGAACCAAAAGTAGAACAGTAGATTCGATATGCCGCAAGCTCATAATATGTTTAAAGTGTTTGTTCTTTTATTGTCAAATTGCAAGTGATCACTTCATTTCCTGAATAGTATCATATGTTTGTTACTAACTGTGGGTTGCCTGAGATGATAGATGGATCTAAGAATAGACACTGCATTTGACTTGAAATCCATGGGCGGCCTTTGTTTGAAATTGAAATGCACTTTTAGATTTGCCTTACCTAATAGTTTAAGAATTCTTACACTAATGCCAAGATTATAGTTAGGCTCATTGGCTGTGGTGGATTTATCAATTTATTGCATTTGGTCTAATGAATTGGCCATTTTATCTAATTAGTAATGGATTTTTACAGCTGGAAAGCTTCCGAAGCACAATAATGTGTCATGGAGGGGAAACTCTTGTTTAAATGATGGGAAGTCTGATAGTGCAACTATATTTAAGGACTTGGTAGGTGGCTATTATGATGCTGGAGATGCGATCAAGTTCAATTTCCCTCAATCTTTTGCCATGACTATGTTGAGTTGGAGTGTGATAGAATACAGTGCAAAGTATGAAGCTGCTGGGGAGCTTAACCATATCAAAGATATTATCAAGTGGGGGACGGATTACTTCCTCAAGTCTTTCAACTCCACTGCTGATTCCATAGATCAGCTAGTGATGCAGGTAAATACCATTGAATTGTTGATAATTTCATATTACATTGTCATATTACACGTTCCTATGGATGGAAATTTAAAAACTGTGCTATGGCCCTGTTTGGTCCACATTTTTTTTTCATTCTCATCCTTTTACTCATTTTCAACCACACATTATTCAATAAAATAATATTTTCCATCACATCAATAACTTTTCCTTCTTTTTCAACCACATATTCCCCATCACATCACAGTAAAAATGCATTTTTACCTTCAAAATGTGCACCAAACGGGGGCTATGTTTTACACCTCTAATCTTGTGGTTTTCCTTTAGCTCATTAATGTATGTTTGTCTCTCGGTATAAATTAAAAGGGAGAAAACGTGTTGTACTCACTCCATATCTGACCACCACTTTGCTTCCATTAGAAGTAGTAGTTTTAGTCTCATAAGTTCTTGCTTCCTGGCCTGGAGTTAAATACCTAATTTTGCTTTATGTAAGTGCTTGTTAAAGATTTTTCTATGATTTTACTTGGTAGGTTGGAAAGGGTGGCACTTCGGACGATTCAGATCCGAATGATCACTACTGTTGGATGCGCCCAGAAGATATTGATTATGATAGGCCAGTTGCTATATGTCATAGTTGCTCGGATCTTGCTGCGGAGATGGCTGCTGCTTTGGCTTCGGCATCCATTGTTTTCAAGGATAACAAGGCCTACTCACAAAAGCTCGTCCATGGTGCCAAAACCCTCTTTAAATTCTCCAGGGACCAGCGTGGTAGATACAGTTCCGGTAATGAAGCTTCAATTTTCTACAACTCCACCAGCTACTGGGATGAGTTTGTGTGGGGTGCATCTTGGCTATACTATGCTACTGGAAATTCTTCCTACCTTCAGCTGGCTACGACTCCTGGTCTTGCCAAGCATGCTGGTGCATTTTGGGGAGGCCCGTATTATGGTGTATTAAGTTGGGACAATAAGCTTGCTGGAGCACAAGTATGTTTCACTAACAAAATAATTTTGGTTTATTTTTATATGTTCTTGATTTGGGTTGTAGCTACAGAATCCACTTTGCGCTTATAATAACTAGTTCTGTTATGTGGATTAAATATATGATGTTCTTTCAGTTAACAACCTACATTTGAATTCCAAGGTTTTTCAAATTGCCAAATTCACCTTTCTTTGCCTGCAATACAGCAATAGGATCTTCTGTTTTTGTGGCTTAAAGTTGCATTCCAGCTGTTCTGTTTGTTTAAATAATGTATGAATGTTGAAATAGAGTGTCCAGTTATTAAATCATGGTCTTAGGAACAATATTTTCAGCTTTTCATAATTTGATGTCATCTGGACTTTGAAAGTTTTCTTTCCAAAGCATGTAAGAGTTTGTAAAATTATCTTTTTGATACTGTATTTAGGTGCTTCTGAGCCGATTGAGATTGTTCTTGAATCCTGGCTACCCTTATGAGGAAATTTTGAGTTCATTTCACAACCAGACGGGCATATTTATGTGCTCCTTCCTGCCGGATTTTACCACATTTAACAGAACTAAAGGTAATCAATCTTGCCTCATTGCCATGATTGGAAAACTAAATATTTCAAATTCCTTTAGGTTTTTAACTTCTATGTTGGGGTTTTACAGGAGGCATGATCCAGTTAAACCATGGAGCACCTCAACCTCTTCAGTATGTAGTCAATGCAGCATTCTTGGCTACGGTGTTCAGTGACTATCTTGATGCCGCCGACACACCTGGGTGGTACTGTGGACCCCATTTCTACCAAACTAGTGTTCTCCGAAAATTCGCTGAGACCCAGGTGAAATATAATGTTGCCTTCTCATCTCAACACATTTAGTTGGTGATTATTTACATTGTTTTTTCTTTACTTTCCAGATAAACTACATCCTCGGCAAAAATCCTAGAAAGATGAGCTATGTTGTGGGCGTTGGAAATCACTATCCAAAACACGTCCACCATAGAGGTGCATCCATACCCAAGAACAAGGTCAAATATAACTGCAAGGGAGGATGGAAATGGAGGGATTCAAAAAAGCCAAACCCTAATACCATTGTTGGGGCCATGGTTGCTGGTCCTGATAGACATGATGGATTCCACGATGTTCGTACAAACTACAACTATACAGAGCCGACCCTTGCAGGAAATGCTGGTCTCATTGCTGCACTTGTCGCCCTATCCGGAGATAGGACTACAAAAATTGACAAGAACACGATATTCTCTGCAGTACCACCAATGTTCCCCACACCTCCACCGCCACCAGCTGCTTGGAAACCATGAGTCACCATAATGGACCTCCGTCCTTTTGTTTTTGCTTTGTGACTCAGAAAACTGAATTTTGATGTTGCAGTTAATTTCCAAAGCATACTGAGAATACAGAAACTAGGACCTTGAAGACAGCTGCTGGGATAGGACTGGAAAGTTCGTATAACTTGAAGAAATACCATTTTCTCTTTGCAAGTTTGTGATATACAGTGTATGTACGTATCATATCAGCTATATATTCTTTTGAACACTAGAACTTGAACACGAAGGATCGAGTTTTATCATAAATTCATATGATGTCTTAACATGTTATCTTTGTGTAACACATTTTCTCAGTTCAAAACACAAATTTCATCTCATTTTAATATATATACACCATACTTATGTGCAACTTTTCGTAATGGTTGTGTCTGTAGACCACATTGTAGTGTGCTCTTGGATTCATCTTGTTTCTCGCAATACAATTCTTTCATTCCAAAGACATTTTTCTGTCTAAAATACAGCAACTCAATTAGTTTTGAGAAATATTATGGCATTATGCCCTCATTTGGGTTCCATTAAATTTTGTAATGAAAAACGTGTTTCGGAATACTAATTTTTTAAAGTACACGTGGTTAAAAAATAAGGAGAATATTTAAATTTACGTGTAACATTATTTTTTGAGAGATAAGAAACGTAATTGCAAAGAATCATGTTATATGTACAATATTAGTTGACAATATTGATTGGCAACATTCTACTTGGTATCGTCATATCGATTGATGAAGGCAAAATAATAATTTCATTTAATTTTGGGTTTGTTCGTTTTTGGCGAATTGCTAGTCTAATTTGATTGGAAACGGGCAAATGATCACAACTCAGGGCCTTTGGCCCTGATGCACGTCAAATTTTGGGCAAATTCCATCGTTTAGGCCATCAATTAAGTGTTTTTGCTGTTTATGGTAATTTTTGTTTTGGCAATATCTTAGTCAAATAAACTCGGATTTGATTTCCATTTGTTGGGGGATGATCCTGATGATTAGGAGAATCAAGATCCGTCATTATCTCAATTTTTTCCATTTTTTTAAAAAATAATATTTTTTATTATTATGTAATTTCTTTCCGAATTTTCTTAGGGTTTCGCTATTTAAACGTTGTAAGCCCTTTGAGGCAGCTCAATTTGGAATGAAATAAAGTTTCCTTGAATTTCTTATAATTGAAATTCTTTTTGTGAGATTTTTTGTCTTTCCTATAATCTTTCCCCTGCATCAGTTGGTTTCAGAGCCAAAGTCGTTCTTTCACCATGCCGTCAAGGAGACGTCAAGAAACCCGTGAAGCCCTAGTAGAGGAGATACATAGACGTGATAAAATCGCACAGCTGCGTCAACAAGTGGAGTTGCTGCACTTATGCCGCAGCAACATGCGCTTAGAGGTCGTGGTCGTCGTGGACAGGTTCCGATTGAGGAAGTCCAACACCGTGATCATAATATTCAGGATGTCACGATTGAAGATATTGAAGAAACAATTGAGGAGGAAGAGTTTGATTATGACGGTCTGCTTGTATTTGACAATGAAGACATTGAAGAAGTAACAGAGAAGGAAAAATTTGATTATGAAGGTCCGCCTGTATTTGACAATGAAGACATTGAAGAAACAACAGAGGAGGAAGAGTTTGATTATGAATGTCCGCATGTATTTGACAATGAAGATACTGAAAACGCAACAGAGGAGGAAGAGTTTGATTATTACGGTCCGCCTCTATTTGACAGTGAAGGTGTAGAAGAGGCAGTAGAGAAGGAGGAGTTTGAGGTTCGTGATGTGGGTCGGGCATTGGTGGTGAGGCGGAGTTTTCTGACTTCCCTGGAAAATAACATTGACTGGTTGCGTACTAATATCTTCCAGTCGACGTGTACTATTGGGGAAAAGGAAAGTGTGTTGCTTCCAGATAAGGGCTCAGTAAAAACAATTGGGGATGACGCCAATTTACTGACTAGAGTGAAGTTCGAGACAAATATGGAAGGATATGGGATAGTGTATGTGCTGGTGGAAAAGTCAGTTGACAGTGAGCAGGAGGTCACTCGCTGGATTCAGTCATTGCTAGAGGAATTTCATGAGGACTTCTCGAAAGAGCTTCCAGATGGATTGCCGCCAGAGCCGCCATTTCGTGGTGATAATTCTGATGAGGTTTCTACCCCGTCAAATTCGAGGGCGAATTTTTCTCGACCAGTAGAGAATGATGAAGGCAAAATAATTTAATTTCGGATTTGTTTGTTTTTGGCGAATTGCTAGTTTAATTTGATTGGAAACATGCAAATGATCACAACTTAGGGCCTTTGGCCCTGATGCACGTTAAATTTTGGGCAAATTCCATCTTTTAGGTCATCAATTAAGCGTTTTTGCCGTTTATGGTAATTTTTGTTTGGCAATATCTTAGTCAAATAAACTCGAATTTGATTTTCGTTTGTTGGGGGATGATCCTGATTATTAGGAGAATCAAGATCCATCATTATCTCAATTTTTTCATTTTTGGAAAAAAATAATATTTTTTATTATTAGTTAATTTCTTTACGAATTTTCTTAGTGTTTCGTTATTTAAACGTTGTAAGCCCTTTGAGACATCTCAATTTGGAATGAAAGAAAGTTTTCTTGAATTTTTTTTTCATTTAAATTCTTTTTGTGTGGATTTTTGTCTTCCCTATAATCTTCCCCTGCATCATCGATCCACTTTAAAAAATTGTTTTCTACATCACAGACTTGAATTTTGACAGCACATAATTATTAGCCAATATTGTCAACCATATTTGTATATTTAGCTTTATTCAACTGCAAAATAGCATACGAATTCACCCAAAGCACACCAGTCTATGTGACTATGTCTAGTGATTTTAAAATCTGTGAAATTAACGTAATATTTGGACAAAAGTCGTTAAATATTTTTTTCACATTAAAATAATATTTAAAATAAAAATCATCACTAGAGACAAAGTGTAAAATAAGTAAAGATCAAAGATAAAAATGTGACTAAAAAGTTGCATATATAAGTACAAAATTGAATAATAAAATTTACAAATTTTTAATTAGATATTTCCTTAACTTTTACAAAAATTTTAATAAAAAAATAATATTTTTATCTAAACGGCAAAACCAAACTTATCGCAAACTAATTACCACAAAAAATTTATGATAAAAAACATATAAAAAAAAAAATTATTTATATCAGAACAAAATTAATCATCCCTGAAAAAATGATTTTATTCATTTATTCCAAAACATCTCCCAAAGGTTAATACTGATACAGTTGCTTCTACGAGTTCCACTGGGGATCTCCCGAAAACACCTGTTTTCATCTGTAAGTTCTACGAACTATTATGAATTTGCCAAATCCTACGTATGTGCCTCGCGTGATTTCGTATAAAGGGGTTGTTCGTTAATTTTCCTTGGAAATTGTTGTAAGAAGCTTCAATGGCTGTAAAGCTTTCGTCTTTGAGATTTTGCTGGAGAATTCCCAAATTGGTTTCTTCAAACGCCTATATTTCATCAATTTGTTGTGAAAATAAAATCCAATCCCACCCAGAAACCTATCAAAACCAATCAGATTCCTCTGAGTTTGAAGCAAAGATTCAATTTCTAAAGAACAAGCTTCATCCGGATAGTTTAGTTTCTGTTTTGGATAGCACGCCTGATTTGAACTCTTCAATAAAGCTATTTAAATGGGCTTCCCTTCAAAACCGATTTAACCATACCGCAGATACATATTATAGGATAATACTGAAGTTGGGCATGGCTGGAAATGTAGAAGAAATGGAGGGATTTTGTAATGAGATGGTAAATAATAAATGCTTGGGTTTCGGAGAATCTCTCTTGGCATTGATAGATTCATTTATTAAAAATCACAGGCTCAATGAAACTTTAAGGGTTCTCTATGTGATGAATTTAAGCAGTTTTAAGCCCTCTATAGGTGTATTTAATACGATAATGGGTGCACTTTTGGAGGAAAAGAAAGAATTTAAGGATGTGTTGTTTGTATATAAAGAAATGGTGAAATCAGGAATTCTTCCAGATATTGATACTATGAATTACCTGTTAGATTCATTGTTTGAGGCTGGGAGAGTTGATACAGCTTTGGATCAGTACAGAAGATTGCATAAGAAAGGATGTAATCCTAATAGTAGGACTTTTGAGATACTCATTAGTAGTCTTGTTGCTAGGAATCGAGTGGAAGAATCAATTATTTTGCTTGACGAGATGTTTCAAATTGGATGTGAGCCGGATTTGAGTTTCTATATCCGTGTAATACCTATATTCTGTAGGTTGCAGAATATAGAGGTAGGCATGAAGTTGTTTAGGATGATGAGAGCTTCTAACATCTCTCCAGATTCAGCTACTTGTGCGGCTTTGATAAACTGTTTGTGTGAGTATCTTCATTTGGATGATGCTGCAAAACTTTTTGAAGAGATGATAGATTGTGGCTTGTTGCCTGAAGAAGACACTTTTTTGGATATAGTTAACGGTTTTTGTAAATTAAATAAATTTACAGAAGCTATTATGTTTTTGGAGGAGAAAAATGTAATTGACACTCCTCCATACAATACACTTCTTGAAGCCTTTTGTACCACTGGTAATTTTTCTATGGCAAACAGTATGTTTTATAGAATGTTTGGGAGGAATATAACTGATGCTTCATCTTGCAATATCTTTATCAGATTCCTTTGTGAGAATGCAGCGATCAGTACAGCACTGGAGTTTCTATGTAGGATGATCGTTTCATTTTTTGTTCCTGATTCTGCTACTTATTCTGCTCTTATTATTGGTAACTGCAGAGTGGGGAAGTTTGAGGATGCTTTGCAGTTGTTTTCCACCGTTAGATCTAAATGTTGGGTTCTGGATTCTGTCTCTTATGCTGAACTTGTTGAATGTCTTTGCCAGAGGGAAAACACTCGAGAGGCAGCCAAAGTCTTTTGCTACATGTCTAGGAACGGTTGTGCTCTTCAATCTACCTCGTTCGATAAGTTGATCGAGGAGACCTGTGCAAGTGGAAAGGTCGACAGTGCTACCAGGTTACTGTCGATGGCTTACTACTCTGGTACTGTCTGTTTTTGTTCTACTTATAATAGTATCATGCAAGGTTTATTTAAGTTGGGCCACATAGATGATCTCTTGGTCATGGTTTCAAAGATGATGATAGTTGGTTGTGCATTTAATGAGGAAACTTACTGCACACTTATTCAGAGCATGAGTGCTCTCAATCGAGTAGCTGACTCTGTCTCTTTTTTCAACTTGATGCTTGAGGAGGGTTTCCTACCTTGCTTAGACACATTAGTTTGTTTATTGCGGTGTTTGGTGAAGTATTCTCGAGTGCACTTAATCTTGTCATCATTAGATAAGCTTACCTCCAAGCCCGAAATTCTTGATTCTGCGACTTACAACCTGTTGATTAATGGCCTCTGGGGAGAGGGATACAAAAATGAGGCAAAACAATTGCTGGATTTGATGTTGGAGAAGGGTTGGGTCCCAGATGCCACTACTCATGCGTTATTGATGGGTTCTGTTTCGAAAGAAGAATTTGAGATCCAAAAATCTGCTTATGAAAATAATGGCACGTGTGATGAGGTCAGTAGCATACTAGCAGAGGGCTTGGTGGAAAGATGACAGATTCCTCTCTCTTTCACATTGATCAGCTCTTGTGAAATACTTCTTGACCAAGAGCTGGTTGAACCACTAATTGAATGCTCTATTGCTAAATCCCGTGCGATAATGAATTGAGACGGCACGTTGTCAAAGAAGCTGACCCTTTGTGGCAGGTTTATTCATCTCTTATATCTTGTTTGCTTAGTGTTCCTGCAAATTGTCGTAAGTTGCCGAGGCCGCTTTATTTTTCTCTCAGGATATCATGCAACATTATTTCAAGGATGCTTGGAAGTTCAAAGTCTTATTAAAGGATTATTCTATGTTTCCAGGCGCAAGTAACTACAGAACTTGAACTCCTTAAGTTCCATTAGTACATATACAACCTCAACATTCGTCCCAGAAATGTTTTCCTAGCTTCTTATAGTGTTTATTGAGGACTTTGCAGTGTCCTATGATGACATTCGAGCGCAGAGGGCTGTTTTACTTTTATAATACCTTGTCGGATAGTGGTTCGACCAACATAAATTATTCATTTAGAATTATGTACTGGCTAAGAATTTGATGCCATCTCTCTTAAAATTATCTGTTCCCTGCTTGGATGGAGGGCTTATACGAGTGTTATCTGGCTATTTGCTCAATGGATCCCATTATATGTTGTATTTGCTTAATAGATCCCATTTATGAGTGCTCAGCAATTGATGCATAATGAAATAAGATAATAGTTCTCCATTTTTCTTGGACTCAATCTACTACACCTGGATAAATTGTGATATATTGTCGATATCGATCTGCAGTATGCGGAATTAGGATTAAAATGACTTATCACGATGATCGAGAATTATAACCCGAAAACAAGCCAAAATGGTAATGGCCATAAATTAGATATTACACTCAGGGGTGTCCAAAAGTCCCGAATCGAATCGGACCGAACCCGAACCGAACCGAGTGGTTCTTCATAAATTAAATACCCGAACGGGTACTCGAATCAAGAACCGATGGGTTTGGGTCGGGTCTCGGGTCTAGACCAAGAACCGAAGAACCGAATAAGAACCGAAACTAAATAATTTTTTATTTTTTATATTGAATTAATTAAATTATTTTATTTTTTTCTATACAAATTAGCAAACTAATTAAATAAATTAGATTATTTCATAATTTTAATTTTAAAACCCAAATCATTTTTAAAATGGCTTATTAGCACAAAACGTCCCTACGTTTGATAGTTAGTGTGCAAAACGTCCCAACGTTTCATTTTTTTGCATTTTTGCCCCTATTTCAACGTTTCAGTGTGGAAAACATCATTTTCACTATTTTTCAGTGTAAAATGACCATTATACCCTCAAATTTAAATAAAACAAATAAAATGAAAAGAAATATAAAAAATAAATTGTAATTATACTCCCAAACTTTTTAAAAAGTGCAAGTAAGTCCAAAAGCCTTATTAAAAGGGTTAAGCACAAAACGTCCCTACGTTTGACACTTAATGCGGAAAACGTCCCTATGTTTCAAACATGTTTATATTTGCTCAATAACACAAAACGTCCCTACGTTTGACACTTATTGCGTAAAACGTCCTTACGTTTCATTTTTTTTTTACATTTTCGTCCTTATTTCAACGTTTCATTGCGGAAAACGTCATTTTCACTATTTTTCAATGTAAAATGACAAATATACCATCATATTTAAATAAACACAAAAAAGGAAAATAAAAAAAATTATTTACAATTGTGCTCCCAAACTTTTCAAAAAATGCAAATGAGTTCAAAAATCTTATTAAAACATTCAAACTACCAGTCCTTCCTATCCTCCCTCCACCACCTAAACCATCAGACCCCACCACCTTTCAAACCATCACACCATCTACAATCCTGGTTTAGGTGGTGGAGGGAGGATAAGGTTGAGACAGGAGGAAAGGACTGGTAGTTTGAATGTTTTAATAAAATTTTTGAACTTATTTGCAATTTTTGAAAAGTTTGGGAGAACAATTGTAATTATTTTTATTTTTATTTTCCTTTTTTGTTTTATTTAAATATGATGGTATATTTGTCATTTTACATTGAAAAGTAGTGAAAATGACGTTTTCCGCAATGAAACGTTGAAATAAAGACGAAAATGTAAAAAAATGAAACGTAAGGACGTTTTGTGTTATTGAGCAAATATAAACATGTTTGAAACATAGGGACGTTTTCTGCATTAAGTGTCAAACGTAGGGACGTTTTGTGCTTAACCCTTTTAATAAGGCTTTTGGACTTACTTGCACTTTTTAAAAAGTTTGGGAGTATAATTACAATTTATTTTTTATATTTCTTTTCATTTTATTTGTTTTATTTAAATTTGAGGGTATAATGGTCATTTTACACTGAAAAATAGTGAAAAGGATGTTTTCCACACTGAAACGTTGAAATAGGGGCAAAAATGCAAAAAAATGAAACGTTGGGACGTTTTGCACACTAACTATCAAACGTAGGGACGTTTTGTGCTAATAAGCCTTTTTAAAATCCATTAACTCATTTTAATTTGAAACAAATGAATATACTTTATCTAGTTTTGCTGTAATATTAATATCTACTTTTTGGTATTTGTATGCATTGAATTAATCTTATTGAACGGCTAGTTATTTATATGTTTTTGAATTGGGCTACGTTAATTTATAAAAGTTACAAATGAAATGTCATTAGCTGTATTTATGTAGTGTTGTTGAAAATATTAAAAAATTTAATTATGGTACGGAACCGAACGGAACTGAACCGACCCGAACGGAACCGAACCCGAACGGTTCCATAATTATATTTGGACCCAACGGGTCCATTTATTAAATACCCGAAAGTTTTGGGTCTGTTCGAGTCTCTTCAGAACCGAACCGAACCGACCCACGAACAGCCCTAGGTATACTACAAAGTACGTCACGAGTACTTCAAAATGGTATCAAACATCTTTTTTAACATTCAGAATTTGTAATTAAAAATTGATCCCATTATTTTTCAAAGAATGCATTTTAAATAGTGTTTTGATTGAAAATAAATAATTAAAGAATGTGTGGTTAAAAATGAGTATTGAAAGAATGAATTTTAGGAAGAATGTTAATTACTTATAAATAAAACTTTTTAGGCTCCGTTAATGTCGGCCCTAAATCTTGGTATAATCACGCCCTTTACAACACGTGGAAAATTTCAGACTTGCCGCGCAATGTCAACCCAGAGTCCCAGACATCTTCAAATCTTGACATTTTTGCCAAACCCAAGGTTCGGATAATCCAAACCAAAAACAGTACGAACTCCGAACCTGATATTTGGCCATCTTGTCTTATTCGAAGCACTAAGTGCTCGCGCCTACATCCCGTTATCGCAGCCGTACATTTCTTCCTTGCCTAATTTTAACCGTCCGATAAAGCTAAAATATATTAATCATAACCGGAAAACTGTACATCTTTTCTCTCTCTAGAACATTTTCTCTCTCTACAGTTGTATGAATTCCCGTAATTTTTCTATTTTTCGTCCATTTTCCCGGTTGATTTTCAGCAACGATTTCCTCGTGAATGCTTGATGTAGAAGCTGTTCTGGATGCTGAAAATCCACAGATTCACCGTGTATGTGTGTGTATGTAAGCATGATGTGATTGGAATTTTTTTTATGACTGAGAATATTTGCCAAATAGTTTTGAATTTTTGAATTGAGTGTTAAAAATGGATAAAACAGGAACCGTCGTTTGACTGAGATGGCATGCCAAACAGTTTTGAATTTTTGAACTGAGTTTAAAAAATGGTCAACTAGTCTATATTGTAAAAAAATGAGATTTTGAAAATCTATTATTGCGAGCGTGTATTAAATGCTGTGGGCGACGTGTTTAATCGTTGATGGTGATACGTGCTTGTTCATTTCGAGTGAGGATAGGGTGATTAAATAAAACAACTTTGTAGGCCTTGATTCAGTGTATGCCGGAGCATTCAAGTCAATTGGACATCTGTGTTTTCCATTCAAGTGATGGCGTCGGTGGTGGAGAATCGATCGGTAGATCCGTTGCTAAAAGATCTGAGTGAGAAGAAGCAGAGCT
Organism: Fraxinus americana; assembly: GCA_035079005.1. NCBI lineage: Eukaryota > Viridiplantae > Streptophyta > Magnoliopsida > Lamiales > Oleaceae > Fraxinus > Fraxinus americana. The sequence continues at coordinate 4,510,891 of CM068714.1, read as the reverse complement.
TCCGTCGGAACGTGGAGTCACTGGCGGCAGAGCTCAAGGAGGTCCGTGGCCGTCTAGCTTCGCAGGAACATTCATATGCTCGCGAAAGCGTAAACAGACAGGTTCTTTTCTTTGTTTTTGGATCTATTTTAATTTTCATATAATTCATGTATATCTGGAAGTGATATGAATGAAATGATTTCAACCTTTTGTTTTAGTTCTGGTGAGTGTTGTGTGGGACACCTAATCTTTTCAAATCATGAATATTCAATGTATTTCTTCTTTTTACTTTCAATTTATGTTCATATAGGAAGCAGAAACTAGAGCCAAGTACTTGGAAAAGGAGATAGGTAGATTGCAGAATAGTTTAGAGGACAGAAATCAGCAGCTTTGGGCTACAACATCTGCGGCCCATATGGTACTTACAATTCTCTCTATATTTGTCTGCATTTTTATGGTAATGGAATTTTGGTGAAATTGATGAACTGTAGATCTAATTTTTCATTTTGTTATATAGGGTTTCTATCACATTCTGATCCTCTTTTAAGGGTACTTTTTGGCTTTTTATATTTATTCTTTTGGGAAAGTAAGAATGATAATCATATATAAATGTTGTACTAATATACTATTATCTCTCCTTGGAATATTGTGGTACTATGCATGGTTCTAGTGTCTTGTCTCCTTTTAAAAAGCATTTAGTTTCCAAAAAAGAGTTGTCTTGGACTACTATTTGTTTTCCAATATTAGCACTTTCTTAAATGCAGCCATTTTGTTGGTTTCTTCATTTTCCAATTATGAACTCTTAAGTGTATTCACCTACCTTCTCAGTTATTCTAGTTTCCTTCCCCTTTTTTAATTATTGGCAATGATAAGAGTTGATTTTAATGGAAAATTATGTTGTGTGGTTGAGGGAGAAAGTTATGTTTAAGGAACAGACTAGAGGTTGAAGATAAGAAAGTAAAAGAGGAGACAGCTTTTCCCTCATATGGAATTGAGTAAATCCACTCAACTCAACTCAACTCAACTCAAATGCAAAATTCTTTTAGTTAATTTAGTTCAATAAAGAGGTTACAAAGAATACATTGGGTTAGAATAATATGTTACGGAAAGGGACTAGGAGTAGGAGTTGCAATTACTAACTACCAATAAATTGTAACATTAATTTTATTTGACTCAGGTCCTTGAATAAAACTCAAACAGTGGTAGAATTTGTCTCTTAATTCTCACAGACAAGAATTGCTACAGTTATAAAAATACTAAAAAATCACCATGAACTTCAATCATGACCAAAAAGGTTTTGTTCGTGACATTTATCAACCGTCAAGTCAAGCTTTCAGTATCCTCCACTATTTGTATCACACTAGGGGTGTGTTTGAGTCACATTATTTTAGAATAATGTATTTTGGAATAGTAGATTGATGGAGAATGTGTGGTTGAAAAAGAAGAAAAAGTTATTGATGTGATGGAAAATATTATTTTATTGAAAAATGTGTGGTTGAAAATTAGTAGAAGAATGAGAATGAAAAAAATAATGTGACTCAAACAGGGGCTAGATATGTAAACAAGTATGGTCATATATTGGTCACCCTAGCCTTTTGATTAAGACTTGGATTCAAAGCTTGTAGCAGCCAATTGATAGCTATTGAAAAGTATGTTATCCTAATTACTATAGGTTAATCATTCTATATTATATTTTTTACTTCAAGTCATTATAATTTTAGAATATGACAAAATATTCATAGAACTCAGCTTGTAGTTATACAATTAGTTTTTTATTTTAAATGCTCTCTCAAACGTTTTTTATGAATCAAGAATGGGAAATAATGCGGCTAGAGCTGAAAACAATGAAGCACTTGCTATATTACTCAGGCTGTTCTGCGTAATATTTTTACTTTGAAGCTTATACCTTGCTTTGGTGAGATGAAATGACTTGTCAATTTCCATTATCCTCGTCAGTAGCAAAAATTTATTCATTGACCTTTTAAATTTGTTAAAATTATCTCTAGATAAGCACAAATATTTATGGTCAACTTTTTAATGCTTTCAAATCCATATCCTATTACAATCTAACTATAATGGACACAGACTCAAAACAATGAGAAACTTTTTCACCCGTTTTATTCATTTTTATTTATTTTTTTGGCTTGTACTTCTATGGTGAACACTCCCTAATTTCATTAGTAAAAATGGAATTTTGTTTTCTTACCTCGGATCTCTTGTATCTATCCACCATATCCTATTGCATATTGTGTTTTTCCTTAATCTTAATTCTGATCCTCGTTCTTTTATTTATAATGTAATATTTAGTATGTGAAGGATTTGGATGATCTGAGATCGCAGCTTTCAGAAACTAAAGCAACTGCAGATGCAAGTGCACTATCTGCTCAATCTGCACAATTACAGTGTTCAGCATTGTTGAAAGAATTAGAGGTGAAAAATTGCTCTTTAAAAGAGAACGAGATTCGTGTGAATAAACTGGGACAACAATTAGATCTTCTGCAGAAAGATCTTCAGTCAAGGGAATTTTCTCAAATGCAACTCAAGGATGAAGTCTTGAGAATTGAGCATGAGATCATGAAAACATTGGCAAAGGCTGGAGCAAATAAAGATTGTGAGCTCAGGAAAATATTAGATGAGGTTTCCCCAAAGAATTTTCAGAAGATGAATAAGCTATTGACTGCAAAGGACAAAGAAATAACTAAGTTGAGAGATGAAATCAAGATTATGTCTGCTCATTGGAAGATGAAGACTGAAGATTTGGAGTCTCAGGTTTGTTATCTTAACTTGTTTCGTAATAGGAACTCTTGAATTGGTTCTCTCATTAGATCAAAGATTATATTTTAATGACCCATAACTTGTATGTTCGACAGTTAGAGAAGCATCGTAGAGCTGATCAGGAGTTGAAAAAGAAAGTCCTCAAGTTAGAGTTTTGTCTTCAAGAAACTCGATCTCAAACTCGGAAGCTCCAAAGGGTAATTTTCCCTTTATCTTTTATAACTGGTATTGGTATACCATGGTTGAGGCATCCCATGGATTACTATTACGGATGGATGGAGCATATTGAAAATTGATTTATTAATTTACGGCAAATTTGCAAAGTAAATACGACTCTAATTCACTACATTAACATCATTACTTGTATAACTATTCTTCTTCTTCTTTTCATTTTTCTCCCTGGTCATGTTAATTACTGATGGCATTCATTCTGTTTCATATCTATTATACAGATGGGAGACCGAAGAGATAAAGCTCTAAAGGAACTAAGAGATCAGTTGGCAGCAAAACAACAGGGTACACCAGTAAATGAAAAATATAACTTATGGGAAACTTCTGGTTTCAAGATTGTAGTTTCCATGTCAATGTTGATCTTAGTAGTATTCTCCAAGAGATAATTTGATCTAGTATTCTTGAAGATGTAATGTTATTGTTTATCTTTTCCTATTGTATACTAAGATCAGATGCATAGAATTAAATTCGAGTAGAATAGTGTAGAAATTTGCACTCTGAGTCATTTTCTTTTGTATTCAACAGCATAACCCTCTTGTTATGCACAATTATTAGAATGAAGTGGCATGTGTGGCCTCAAGTTTAATGAAAATATGGAATTACATATTCTGTTAAGTGGGTCAGCAAATAATTTGAACAACCTTTATTTATATATATAGAACATGCTATTACACCTAATAACCTATTCAATTTCAGCTTCTTCCTCTCCTGCTCCTATTGGTTGCTCCAGGTATTTTTTAGGATGATCTAATATATATCTGCAGAACTAGTAGAGTACATGTACAAAATGCATTTAGCGCTATTCAGTTCGAAACTTCAGCATAGGATGGCTGATGAGAACCGAGCACCAGGAATTCTTGACTATTTCCTTTTCCTGCAAAGATTTGTACAGCCCAAAACTGATACACTACTTGTGCAATGTGCAATGATCATCGGATCCATTTATGTATGGAAAAGGTTGCCTCTAGATATCAAAAACAAATCTTCCTGTGATAATGGATGTCACTGCAATGATGCAGCCAATAAATGGCTGCAAACTACTTGACGTGGAAATTGAAGCATTGGCACTTGAAGGGCTTTCACCAAAGCCTGCTGCAGTGCCTCCATATCCAGAATTGCTATTATTTAAGATTGATGGACTAATTGAACTGCAAAAGAGAAGAGAAGAAAAGAATGCGATAAGATGATTACTTCATAATACTGAACAAGCAATCAAGGACATGTTTGGTATGTAGTACTAAATGATGTTTTAGTTTCCTTTGGTTCTTTATTATTGCACAGTAATTTCCAACCTAACGAAAACATTACTGCATGAGGTTTAGTGTTTACCCAGGGGCTGCTCCGGATGACGACGATGTTGTTGGCATTGGAGTTGCTGTGATTGGGGATGTGGTTGATGATGATGATGATGTAGAGGATGCTGATGTTGGGAAAATACAAGAACCAGTGCCTGTGTGAAAAAGCAGAAATTTGTGAAAATAAGCTTTTGACTTATTTTTCATGCATATCAGATAGGTCCATCGATATTATTGTGCTTACTAGGATTAACATTTGTTATCACAGCAGTACCCCCGAAATCACAGCTAGTTTGCACGGGATTCTTCTGATAATAGCTATTAAAGGCAAACGATGCATGATATTGCAGACTGTTAGGATTATAACAGCTTGCACCCTGCTGGATTGCCGAACAATCTGCACCTCCAATCCCACAAGCGTAATCAAGTGCTGTCTGAAGTGTGGTTTCGGGCACTCCATTCTTCACAATGCACCAGCTCTGCCCCGGAAGTGCAGGTGCACTGGTGGTCGGGCTAGTGGTTGTGGGAGGAACCACCGGATTTGTGACAGGTACACCTCCTGTTGTACCTGTCGGGGTGGGATAAGTTGTCACCGGATTACTCACAGGCTGACCTCCCGAATTAGTACTAGGACTGGTGACTGGATTGGTTATTGGTACTCCGCCGTTGACTGGATTGGTTACTGGTATTCCGCCGTTGACTGGACCCGTATTCGGGACTGGGACTGGCACGGGGTTCGTGAAAGGTGTAGACGGGGTAACTGTGATGGGGTTTGCAGATGGAACGGTATCCGGTGCGGGATTGGCCGGAGGGGCATTGACTGCTGGGGTTGTCACAGGATTGGTCACTGGAGTTGTCACAGGATTGGTCACCGGAGTTGTCACAGGATTAGTCACCGGGGTCGGAGGAAAGGTCGCTGGTGAATCGGTGAAATCATGTCGAATAGCTTCGTAAAGTAGTCCTCTGTGCATCATATGTAATGCATGTTGTTCTTGTCTTTGAAATTCTTTCTGCTTAATAGCTTTAGCTGGGAACAGAAATATCCCTGCAAATGATACAATTTTCTCGTGTCAATCTAATTTTGTTAAGCCCTGTTTGATTGCAATGAATTCCATGAAAAATGTCATATCCGGGAAAAATGAATTCCACTCTGGCCATTTGATTGCAACATGAAAATAGAAATCGAATTATAAGGTACAACCACTTTAAACTGTATTTTCTTTATTTTCATAGAAAACGAATTTTTATGGGTTTGGTGGATTTTTATTTTTCAACTAACATGGAATTTGAATTCTTTTCTACCTTTGCCTATCAAACGGACCTTTATAGTGCATTTCGCTATGATTTTAAAACCGTTGACACAGACACTTAAAAGAATGGGAGAATTTGTATGAGTTTAATTTCTATAAATTACATAGAAAAAGATCATATGTATAAATAATCATAAAACCAATATTCTTTTTCTATAGTAATTACATGATCAAACTAACAGAAATAATCTTTGCTTCTAAGATAACCAAAAAACCTTATTTTAACTGGAGCTAGAAAATTATTTATGCATGTTTTACAGTCCAACACTCCGATAATTCAAAGATAGTAAGATTTTAAATTTCTTTATAAGGATAATAATTGCTATTTTTGGAAAGCCCGTAACTTTTCTTATACATTTAGTTTCAATACGAATTAGCAAGTACTTAGCATGGAAGAATGCATATAAAGCCCTGCAAATCAGGCTCAGCTAAACCTTAAATTTAACTCGAATTTGCCTTCCTATCAACTTCCATGTAACAGTACCGAGTTAAGCCTTATTCTCAATAAATTTGAATGGATTCAAGAGAGTATATACTTACCAGAAGAGCAGAAACAAATAATAGACAGGAAGAATAAGACGAGAAACTGTGGAGCCATATTTTAAGAAGAAGTTTACAGTTTCTGGGCTAGTATCCAAATGGATATTTAATGCCAATTACAACAGTTTTTAAAACAAGAATGAAACGAGTTGGGCATTTATACAGAGCAAAAAAGTTTAGAAGATAAAGGTGAGAAAAGGATGAAAAAGTAAAAGGGAGAATATGTGATGACGATGATAAAGTAAAGGGATTCCTTTGTGATGAAGAATGAAATTGAATATATTTTGCCTCTCTAAAGTCGAAAGAATCAACAAAAACAGCCCATGTTCAATATCTTTCCAAATATTAGCTCGAAATAAGGCAAGGTGGTGAGGCACATGCATGCTCAAACGTAAAGAAGAGGATAAACCTTATCTCAATTTAATCTAAATAAACTTTATTATTATGTGTTGGAATTGTTCTCGTGCCCACGGTGGGCAGAATAAGACTGTCCACCTGCTGATGTGGCAGGAGAACCCAATGTTAGGTTCTCTCTGAGTTGGCAAAATAAGACTTCCCACCGTGGGCGGGAGAACGGGACTGTATTATGTCTACTAGTTTCGGGTTCCATCTTAAAAAGGTCATGGGCTCTCTTGGAGTTCCATGTTAAAATGTCAAGCTTAATAAGAGGAGTAGTCCAAATCTTTATAAGTTACTTTAGATTTTCATCTTTATTCGATGTAGGATTTTATCTCTTAAATCCATACACGAGTTCGGACGCCCACTTAAAGGGAGGTGGATGACTTGCCTTCTTTGATACTTGAGTTTAGTCGTGGATTGAAAATTGAATTGACTGTGTTTTGGATTCATTCTAAATGTACGTGTACTTTAGCCCTTGTTTGACAAAGCATTTTGACGAAATGTGTGGTTAAAATATAAATTAAAATTGTAGGTCCAATAAAATGACTTTAAAAAAAGCTTTACCGAACAAGATCTTGAGTATGGTGGGAAAATGAGTATTCTTAGACAAAGAAAATAGTCCATGTAAAGTAGGCCTTATGCAAGGATATATGTTAGCTTGAGGTGGTCGATATTGACGGCTTTCTCTTGCACTAAAATACATCCATAAGCCATATTAAATGCAATTTCGAGGGTGACAAAGTGCCTCGTTGTTGATTGAGTAGTTTAATCAAGCACATCTAAGTTACTCAACCCTACATAATTTGCATAAGCATTATGGTGAATCGGAGATTTTGATCGTTACCTAACTTAAGAACCTTTTTTGCTAGTCTTTCCTCGACTTTATGTAGGCCGGTCTAACTCATGCTACGTGTAATTGATGGTATAACACTATTTATTAGTAGGCAAAGCCAAAACTATATCTTTTTTTTTTTTCTTCTTTTTGTCCCCACGAGCATGACGCAGTGGTAAAGTATGAGGGTTCTCTATGAAGTCGGATGTTAGAATCCTCGCGACAGCTAGAAGGCAACATTTATATTGGAAAACAGATGTCCTGTGGTGGCAAAGTTATGGTGCGCTTTGTCGCCACTCCGGGGATCATGTCCACACATCGTAAAGGGAGGTCCACAGGGAGGAGAACCGCTTCTCGAATGTCCGGTCCAAGTGTGTATAAGTTGTGACCGCATTCGAATTTACTCGGGTGACGAACCAGGGGGAAGGCCGCCACTCCTCAAAATTAGTCGGGTGAAGTTCGGACACTTGAGTCATTAAAAATAAAAAAAAGCCAAAGCTATATCTTATCACCACATATTGTGGACCTCATCTGAAAATTGACACAGTGCCTAGTCCTCCAAATCTTTTAAGACCCACATTTTATTTTACATACATCACTGTTTCTTTACATCATCATGAATGGATAGGGATTGTTTAAGTGCAGTTGTTTTCATTTAGAATCGATCACAAAATTCTAGTAATTTTCTGAGTTTGGACACACAAATAATTGATCGAGGTACCCAAGTGGACCAGAGGAAATATTCTTGGAGAGTCTGCAAGGGGATCTCATAACCCATAAAAGGAAAAATGAAATGAATCAGAAATAGGATTAACTAATGATCCAAACTAAAGGGGGACAAATGACTAGAAGAACATAATTTTTGCTTCTTCTTCTTCCTTTTTTTTTTCCAAGTTAAGTCTCTTTTTAAGAGTGACAAAAATGGCCACTAATAATTTACATGTGGAGTATAAAATTTATCCTTTTTATTTTTATTTTTAAAAAAAATCATATGGGCGAAGTTCGGTAAGTGTACAATTTTTTAGACAAAAAGATTTAAGACCCTGTTTGTTTGGCATTTTAAGTAAAAACGTGACCGTTGAAATAGGGATTTAGCCACCATTTTTTACCAAACTCTCTCTATGGTGGGACCCACAAATCAGGCTGAAACAGTTAAAAAACTCATTTTAAGGTAAAAATAATGTAGGACAAACATGGGCTAAGCTTCAAGACAAGCCATTAAAGAATATTCTAGGGAAGAATACATAAATCATGCTTTTACTTTTACCTATTTCAAAAATATCAAAACATTTTTCAAATTTCAAAAATCAGGTTTTTTCAAATTTTTAATTATGAAATATTAATTATTTAATTAATTTATTATTAATATTTAATTCTACTATAAAATAATTAACCCACCCCCACCTCCACCACCCCTACAACTCCGGGGATATTCCGGCGACCTTTCCGATCACCACTCTTCTCCGACGACTTTTCCGGCAACTTTTCCGACGACTTTTCCGATTCCGGCGAATATGTTAAGGTCACAAATCTATACAATTTGGTCACAATTCAAAATTTTTTAGGTCACAATTCAAAATTTTCATAGGTCACAATTTGTTCATCGGTCACAACTTAAAAATTTAAAAGTCACAATTTTTTCATCGGTCACAAATCACAAAATTTGTAAGTCACAATACTTATTTACGGTCACAAACATCCCATTAATTGAACATATATTATATTTTAGGTCACAATTTATCAAATTATTGGTCACAAATTAATAATGTCTATGTCACAAAACATTTATTGGTCACCGTTTATCTACTTCGTTGGTCACATATCATTTATGGTCACAACCATCACATTAATTGAACATAACTTATATTTAGGTCACAAACAACCAAATCATTGTGACAGCATGCATTGGTCACATTTTATTTAATTCACAGGTCACAATCCAACCAAATTAATCGTTTGTGACCATCACTTCACCATTGCCTCCACCAGCGTTGTCGCATCTCCACCACCGTCGCAAGCACGACCACCCACACCCAACCATCGCATAGCAACACAACAATTGCACAAAAACGCACCCATCTCACAGAAACACAACCCCCACGCACTGAAACACACCCAAACCGCAACAGCCACCACCACCAACAACAGCCATACCCACCAACGCGCCACACACCCACAGATCAGCCGCCTCCGATTCACACACACACACACCGAGCCACACACCCACAGGAATGGCAGCAACGACACACCCAGCACAGACCCGCACACCAATAGCAGGGTCTAGACGCTGTGAAAAGAGGAGACGGTGGCGATGGCGGCTGAGCACAGAGACGGCAGATCTGAGATAAAGGGCAGAGGAGACGGCGGGTGAGATAAAGGACACAGACGGCGAATCTGAGAAACCCTAGGGAAATACCTGGCTGGATCTTCGAGCGCCACCGTCCGCCGCTTCGAGCGCCCAGTCGCCGGCGAGGAAAAGGGAGAAAGTGACGGAGGAGATGCACGCGTTTAGGGCAGAGAGAGAGAGAGAGAGAGAGAGAGAGAGAGAGAACTGTGAGGGAGAGGGACTGATGGTAGAGAGAGAGAGAGAGACGGTGATAAATGAAGGAACATGATTAAATTGAATTTGAAAATAATTATTATTAAATTCTTTTAATCATAACCTGAATTTTGAAAAATTAAACTTCTTAGCTAATTTATGAAAATGGTAATCTAAAAGTAGGGGTGACTGTAATTTCCTCAATATTCTATATCTACAAGAAACTAGGCCTTCGTGACATTTCTCTTCCTCCACTACAATTCAAACTATCTCGTTACACGTCTGAAAATGCATAATGCTAGGTATTACCCAAGCCTTTATGACAATTATCTATCTTCGCAATAGTATAAAGTGCACTGACAACACATATTATCTTGTGTGAATTGACTGTTAATTTTTTTTTTATCAGAAGTGACAATTTTCACAGTATTTGTAAAGAACTATTTCATATCATGGTATACAATTTCTCTTTTGCCTTTTTAATTTGTTTGTTTTTGTTTAATTATGATAATGTGTAGTTTTTCATTAAGCTCGAACAATTTTCGACCCCTCAACTTACTAGTAACATGTGCGGTAAATTGTAATTGTGAATAGATTATAACATACGACTAAAGAAGACTGGCTATTTACATTCGTTTACATGGTTCGAACCTAACCTAATCTAACGCTGTAGATTCGTTCCCATGGTTCAATCCTCTCGCAGGCACCTTTTAATTTAATGGACTTATTACATATTATTAAGTGCTACAAAAATTAAAAGTTGAGGAGCCAAAGAAATGTGCACATATATTATTTATACATATCTGATGTCAAAAGATGCATTTAACAGGGCTCTGATTTGTGGAAGAATTAGCTGCTTTTTTTCACCTTTGTGACTTAATTCTGCTTTTTCTAAATGAATATAAAGTTTGTTGTCTGACTCATGTTACCCTCAGCAAAAAAGAAGGCCCTATCAAATAATTTAGAATAAATAGATTAAAGGATTTTGCTGATTTTTCGGGAAAAGAAAGTGGCCTATTGTTTTATAAAGAACTTGTGATTTTCTTGACTTTTTTTCTGGTTTTATTTTGTACATTGAATCAAAATCTGAAAAGACTAACAGATCTTTGTTTTTTGTAGTGGATAGTGTAAATAAGTGGCCCGGACATCTCATTTTCCTGCACAGGTTAATCCGGTAGAAAAAATGTGTCTGATCAAGCCCATGTACAGCTTGCACTGAATCTACTTAAAGGCGACCCACCCAGCTTTACACCTAGTCGTGAATTCTCAAAGTCCAACTCTGCTTAAAATTTATTCCAACAAGAAGTTTGACGTTTGAAAAGAAAAACTTTCATACAGGTTCATACTTGGTTAATTGAACGACAATAAATTTGTCATCTACATCTCAGTCTCTCCATTACCATCCTACCATGTGTGATTTACACTCAAAATGTAGCATAGTCTTCATGTAAGAAAATGGGAGGAGAAAACGCATATTTATATTACCTTTCAACGAAATAGTATTGTTTCAACTTTAAGAAGCGCAACTTGTGATTGAGCATCACAGTCGTTGCCTCTGTCATTTTACGTGCATATGTGCATGTTTACGCTATTAGTAGCATAGATTGGAGACAATTATCTACTACAATCTTGAAGCCAAACAATCAACTTAGAAGTAAAATACCTTTTTCATGGAGCAGTGGTGTATAGTCAAGAAAAAAGTGAGGTAAAAAGGCTATATTTCACTTTGCAAATTGCAAGAGAATACAACAAAAATAATCTTTATTTGCGATACAAATACACAAATGAAAATGATTACATATTTTCACCTTCTTTGGAAGTTCAACTTCCCAATACAATATGAAAAAAGAGAAGCAAAAACAATAGGGTAAAGAGTTAAAAGTACAGCTACAATAGGTAATTGACTATAGTGAAACCCAAAAAATTCACTTAGAAAGGTTTTTACTGTTTTAGTTTCTCCAAACACATCAATCTCTTTTTCAAGATCTCCATATTGTGAAGTAAGCATACAATTTAATGTCCAAGAAGAAGGAGCTAGATAATAGAACCACACCCACCATATCGGGACTTGCTGCAAATTTAAACAACAAATGTGTTTCGTTTAGGAATGAAATTATAGTGATAAAAAAGAGTTATAATATCACATGCACGATTTATAATGCTAATGAAAAGAGGAAAGGCTTACTGGGCGAGGAATGAGGAATCCAGAAAACAGGTTGAGCATCGAGTAGAAGACTGACTGTATAATGGCAGCTAGTGGAATGCTTGGCGTCATAGAGATTAGCAACATTCCCTGATAAGTGAAGTATGCTAATATACAAAACATAGAATAGAAGTACAAGAACACCTTATAGGGTGACCAATAGAATCCAATCATCGGATATGTGATGACTGTATATGCGAGTGCTTGGGTGAAGATATATGGAACTTCGATAATGACCTGAAAAATCAATAACATGCTTCAATAGAAAAGTTACAAGATCTGTTTCTATACATGCAAGGAAAACAGCACGCTTATACAACTCGTTGAATTTTAAGATCAGTTTTAAGGAAGATCAAATTGAGTATCTGCTAAGTAGTTATACCTGTGCAGCTGCATAAGCCCATGAGCCATACATTCCGGCAAACCTCTCTCTATAGAAAACAGTTCTCTCTGTGGTCACATAGGGTAAAACTGTAGTGGAGTTGTTTATGCCAGAGAAGATTGTGGCACTAAACATTGAAGCAAATATAGTGAATATGTTCTGTGCTTCATTTCTGTCAAATGAGAAAATGAAATCAAGAAATGAAGACAACTAAAGAAATTTTCATTGGATGGAAAAGATTATCAGAAATTTAAATTCGAAAGATTTTGTCAATATAGTTTGTATACAGGCTCAGTTTAATGTTGTAGAAGAATGCCTAATCATGTAAAATGTGTTTTCTGCAATTAATCTACTTACATGTTCTTCCCTTGACCCCAAAATAGAACTCCAAGAATTGAAGATGTGAAAAGCATATGTATAAATCGCATCAGGTTGTAGGTAGGACTTCGCCAATAAGACAAATGCTGCTTCCAGAGGCAGGCTTTGAATTGTCCCCAACCATTTTGTGAGTACTGGGTTGGAAAATGCAAATCTTTTGAACCAGGAGGAGGTTTACTCAGATTTTCTACAAGTTCATTGTTAGTCCTACAAGCCAAGATAATAGAATATAAGTCAAGCATAGCAAAAATCTTAAACTGCTTAGATCCAGATATTATGAGTAGATAACAACATACAGATCAATCAATAGTTGAACTCGAGATTCAATATGATGCTTTTGTGCTCGAGTTACAATTTATTACTATTTGATGAACTAAGATGTATGCAGCACATGTACTCATAGCTTTATGCTGACTAAACAACGTATCAATGTCCAATGATAGTCCAGATACTCATCTTTTAAGATAATGAAACATGATAATGATCCAAGAATATTGGACGGAAAGGGATTCCTGACCACGCTTTTGTATGAAAATGTGGAATGCAAAGATCCATGTCTTTCTCTTAATGCTGAGTGAGAATAAAATTTAATGCAAGAAAAGTCCCAACAAATATGTTCACAACTAAGTCTACGGTAGCAACATGTGAAGTTGTTCAGCACTGGACTTACTCATAAAGAGCAGAATTCTTATAAATCTCAGCAAAGTCTATTCCAAGTTCAGCTTCTGAAGATTTCGAGGTGACCTCTAACATCCACGTGGCAGGATTGTATCTATCTTTGATTCTTGGCACCCAAGATATACCCTGCCGTGAAGTGAAAATGATAAGATTAATAAGCTCCACGCTGATGAAGAAAAAAGTCGATCAAGTGGGTGGATAAAAAAGGAAACTAAACCTGTCGAAGAGGTATTTCCCTTAAGATGGAATCTAACCTGAAAGTATTCAATTACTTCAGAGGAATTCCTCCCCAACGGCCCATAGTAGATCATCCGTCCACCAGTTTTCAAGAGAAGTAACTACAAAAGGTTAAAGGGCACATTTGTGATATATATGTTTATGTATTCTATGCAGAGAATACAAAGACAGAAATGGCTATGAATATATCATCCTAATTCAATATGGATATCAACTTGGTGGTAATACCCATCAAACAGCATTCAGCCTACAGTTTTTCTAAAGGCCATGAAATGTTTATTACGAGTTTGGCCATGTGAGAACCAGCACCTATTCTTCAAAAGGAAAATTGTGAACTTGAAGTAATTTAGCAATACATGATAGAGAGTTGATTATGACCTGTAAAATATAATGATGCAAATGAAAAAATGTAAGGTGAAAAAAGATAGATTGACAATATGCAACTAGCAAATAAATATGTACGCTATTTTTTTTTATCCTGGTGAATCTATATAACTTCATTAAGTCTTGTACAATATGTGCGAAAGCTCAATTTTTTTATTTTTTTTTCTTTTTGCGTAACTAACTTCGCACCAAGATTTTCATATTATACCGACTTTTCGGCTGCTCAATGTGAAGTCAATTTACAAATCATGGTTTCTGCTCTAAAACTAAAGGAGGAGCAAATATTTTATTCATATTAGAATTCTACCTTAAAACTCATTTATGCTGAAACGCATTGACTATAATTAAGGTGTAGTTTTATCTATGCTCACCATTTATCACACAAGTACCTACGAATTTTAATAACCAAAGCTTGCTCCAATAGGTACCAGATGAAGCCAATATATGGAAATCAAAGTGCACACATCTTTTCTAATCGATTAATATTACCATTTACAACTTATAAAGTTGAGTGGTAATGTTCTAATACTGTTAAAACATAGTTCATAGTTATTTACCTCGTCAAATGACTCAAATATGTCAATACTTGGTTGGTGAATGGTGCAAACAATTGTTCTCCCAGTATTTGTCACATTTTTTACTGCACGCATGACGATAGCTGCTGCTCTAGCATCCAGTCCAGTCGTAGGTTCATCCATAAAAATGATGGAGGGGTTAGCGACAAGCTCCACGGCTATGGTGAGCCGCTTGCGTTGCTCAGTTGATAGACCACTGATACCTGGCTTCCCCACTAACTCATCTCTAATTTGATCGAGCTCAATGGTCTCGAGGACTTCCTTCACAAAGTCCTACAAAATATCCACTGAAATCAGACAGACATGGACATTGGATGTAAAACCAGGTAGAAATCTGAACTTTTATACGAGTGGTGACATACATATTTTCTTTCTGAGTTGATCTGTGGATCGAGACGCAGCCAAGCAGAAAAAATAAGTGATTCTTCCACGGTAATTTGAGGAGAATGTATGTCAGTTTGCTCGCAGTAACCAGAAATCCTAGCAAATGTCCTTTGAACTTTAGGATACCCTCCAATTTTAATTTCTCCTTTCACTGTTCCACTAGTCTTTCTACCAGCAAGAACGTCAAGAAGTGTTGTTTTGCCAGCTCCACTGATACCCATAAGTGCTGTAAGAACACCAGGTCTAAATGCACCAGTGATGTTACAAAGAAGTTGCAGCTGTTTTTGCTTAAAACCACGCTCTTTCATTGCCTAAAAACAAAACAAAAGGACCATTCTATCCCATGTAACTTGGTTCTTAATAAATTTGAGGCTATCCAAAATCCAAATTTAATAGATTTGTGGTTACCGTAGGGGTTTCCACGTAGTATTGCACATTTTGAAATGCCACGGTTAGAGGTTCAAAGGGCAAAATCATCTTTGCTGCAGCATGTGATGAGATATTCCTCAAGTGGAAAAAATGGACATATATTGAAAATAGGGGGAAATGTAATCATATTAAGGAATAAAACATAATATATTTCCAGAAAGATAATAGAAAAGTTTCCAACCTCGTTGAGATTCAGCATTCTTGCCAGGAAGAGGAATATTGGACCGTGCTTCTGTAAGGTTTTTGTCTTTAGTACCTTCTACTCGTGAGAGCTTATCACTTGAAATGATTGCGCGAGATCCCGGAGCTGCATTCATTTTGAAAGGTGAAAAATTAAATTATGTTCATCTTCTACAATTTCATTTTAATAGTGTTCAACAACGTACTTACGTTTTAAATAGCTTAAGGCCAAGGTAAACCCAATGTTAAAGAGCACTGCAAAACCAAAAAGAGCACCAACTGATCTCCAAAAGAAATAACCACCAAAGTTTAACCCCCGATCTTCAAGGATTAATTGTCCTATTGTTGAGTTATCTGCACGAGTCTATGAACACAGAAATTTAGCAAAATGTGATCGTGACAGACGTCAATTACAATAACATAGGTACGTGACTATCAAGTTCATGCTTTCAACTATGAAATCAAAAGACAATCATGGCCATTTTAATATATTGATTGCACCAAAATCAAATAATAAGAAATGCGTGATGAGCAGGAGAAAAAAAAGAATAACAAGATTGCTATCAGTATGGAACCAGCTTGATGAAAGCTGTTGGGCTATAGACACCACATATCTCCACATTGATATGATATTGTCCACTTTCCTCATGGATTTACTTTTGGGCTTTATCCCAAAAGGCCTCATATCAATGGAGATATTTGTCCATCCTTGTAAACCCATCATATTTCCCATGTCTAGCCGATGTGGGACTTCTTTTACTCCCAACAATCCTCCCCTCAAACGAAGGACCACATCATTGTGGCCTCCCCTCAAACGATAATTCATCAGCAAATCATCTTGTACCGCCGTTATTGTCGTCGCCCTCGACCAAACGGGACTCGCCGCCTGACCACCATATTTTTATGTCAGGAAGACTTTCGACACAAAGCACCTCAAACGCTGATGATTTATAGCCAGACACAAGGCTAATTGGGGACGCTTTCCACTGCGTTCCTCTTGCTAAGTTTTTTTTTTTTTTTTTTTGGGCCCTGGGCTCTAATACCACTTGTTGGGATATGGACACCACATATCTCCACATTTGTATGATATTGTCCACTTTGGTCCTAAGCCCTCATAGATTTGTTTTTGGGCTTTACCCCAAAAGGCCTCGTATCAATGGAGTATTGTCCTACACTTATAAACACATCATATTTCTCATGTCTAGCCGATGTGCGACTTCTTTTACTCCCAACAAAAGCAAAATTATGAATGTTTACAATTAAATTTAACCCCTTCAGACGAAAATTTCCGAAGCCATAGCATACAGTGGATGCCGCTAGATTCGATCAATTTACTAAAAGTAATGGAATGTCATGGCTTTAGAGAAAATTATAATATCTGATAGACAACAAAGTCCAGTTCCCTTCTGAAAAGAAGCTGAGTTGTGCTCAGCTAAACGGGACCAAATAACTCAAATGTATTTCGAACTCACCTTTTGCCACCTTGGTGCAAGAAATTCATTGACTGAAAGACCTATCTCTCCATATGTTAGAGGGGAAATCCAAAATCCCCATACTAACCAACGTGGCATGGAGGCTGCAAAAAAAAACCACCAATTGCAAACTTAGTCATTTTGCATTTTTCTTTTCTTGTTTTGAAATTGGAAGTGAAGTTCTCACAAGAAATCTCATAAATAAAGAACTGCATAAAGAAAGTAAAATTACTTACGTTTTGGAATCACAAAGCCGCTAAATATACACACAAATATTAATGCTAAACTGCCGGCTGTAGCAGATGCAACCATAGTCCGGCCAACAGATGCCAGGAAACGGAACAAAGATATTGAGGTCAAGTGCACAGCAAAAAATAATATCATTTGGCGGAAAAATCTGAAGAAAAAATTGCGTTTTATTATGAATTGATCCATCATGTTGAAAAAATCATGACATTTTACTTTGACGAGTAATTTATCGAAACCAAGGCCTTACGGTGATGACGAGTTTATCATAAATGCAATGGAAGAAACATAAATAAATTTAGGTAATGTTCATATGCCACTGACCTCCCAGCTTCAGGGGTATACCCTATGGAATGATAAGTTAAGGATGTCCACAAAACAGATTCTAACAACGACAAAGGAATCTTTAGAATGGCAGCTGGAATAGCACTTGCCCAAGCTGGGTAGAAGTTTAAGTCTCTGTGTTTGTAGAAAACTGGAAGTCTTTCGACAGTCAACGAGAGCTCTGGATATCCATCAACAAGGAGTATGATGAGAGAATAAAATAGAGCTCCCATGTAATAATTAGCATGGACAATGTCAACACCCATCTGAGATCGCAAGAACACCGTCATCATGATAGATGCTATAGTGATGAGCTGCATGAGAAGGAAAACCTTAGTATTTCGTACTCTGTAAAGAATACGATACTTCTACTTTCAGTGAAAGTGGTACATGAATAAATATGGGGAAAGCTGTTAGGATTATTGACCTGGATAGATTTGAATGCATAAATGAAAGCATTCCTTTTCATGAGAAGAAATTCTCTTGACATACAGGCTTTAAAGAGAGACCATTTAGGAAGAGAATAGACACTAAAAGTAATAGCATCTTTGTTGCTTCTGGACTTGTCAAATGGCACAGAAATCTCCTCATTTAGATTCTTTCCAATAGGAGATTCCTTAACTTTTCTCGAGAACGTATCAATAGAAACGAAGTCGAAGGTTTGTCCAGTTTGGTCCCAGTATTGTTCTTGATCCTTTCTTGAGATAACCTGCAAAACAGTTGACATGTGAGTACTTTAAACCTGATAGAAAACAGTGCAGAGAATATAGGTATCACGGTGCACTCGCCTCCTGAAGAAAGTCAGCTACTCCTTTCCTTTCAGGACAACTAAATCTACAACTCTTAAAGAATTCTAAAACATAATCTCGAGGTCCATGATACACAATTTTTCCCTCAGCCATCAAGATGATGTCATCAAATAGATCAAAGGTTTCTGGTGCTGGCTGAAGCAGTGAAATAAGAACTGTAGCTTCAGTAATATGCGCCAGTTGTCGAAGACATGTAACAGTCTGATATGCGGTTGAGCTGTCTAAGCCATTTGAGATTTCATCCAGAAAAAGGGCTTTTGTTGGGCCAACAATCATCTCGGCTGCAGAATGCGAATTAAGTTAACTTTTCAGTGTATAGATATTTTAAAGTTTTGAACTTTGCATCTTGCTACTAGCCTAGGTGACATATTTGCTGAACCTTCATCCATGACAAGAAAAGTAAGAGGTGTATTTTTAGCTGAAGCTCTTAATGTGGCCATTAATTTACCTGTTGTCAGTCTTTTCTTTTGACCACCAGAGATACCTATCCTCATTTGATTTCCAACAAGTGTGTCAGCACATATATCAAGTCCAAGAATCTGAAATTTGGGAACAGAACAGGGGAAACGATCAACCTTCGCTGTTCTATTAAATGTCAAGAAGAAATTGAGTGCCAGATATGGCAAGAAAGTACTTTCAGTATGTAGTCTGTTTGAACGGTTGCCTTTTGCCCTTCCACAGCAATTGCCTGCAAAGAAATGCAAGAATATTATGGCTTTCAGCTTTAGCAACTCCATGATTAAAATTTATGGTTTGTGGAGAAATTGTCAAAAACATTGGAGTCATCCAGTGCCCTTGTTGGGTTATAGTGTCCAAGACTGGGACTTCGAAGTGTTTAGAATTACATATTACACCAGTTCAAATTACAATGGTCTTCATTGTCCAAATATCAAAATCACGCTTCTTGACCAAAGATTGACTAAGACACCCTCACTAATCTCAAGACCTTGACATGAAAACTCGCGATGAATTAATGGACTAACTGTGCTGTTGATTGGCAAACGAGGACAATGGGTGTACTGATGACATTGTGTGATTGGCTCTTTACAATGGTAAGGCGCATAGTTTGTCATTAACACGTTGAAGATAAACTTGATGTGTCAAATAATTTTTTGTATGCTACAAGTTGCAGAGAAATCTCCAGACACATTAGAGACTTGAGGCAAAAAAAATTAATCCTTCGGTTTTCACACATCTATAGAAAAGGTCATAGAGTAGCAGATCAATTAGCAAATGAAGGAATTTCAAGTTGAAGAGCTCTATTACGGAGTTTGGAGTTTGATAGAAGCTCAAGGCATCCCGTACATGCAGGAGAATAACATGATCCTTAGAAATGGCTTTTTCTTTGCTTTGTGCATTTAGTTTATTTCATTCGTTAATTCATGTAAAGTGGAAGTAGTACTTCCACACTTTAGGCTCTTAAACTTATCTCTTTCTTTTCATGATGTAATCTCTGGTAAAAATTTCTAATGTCCCCCTCCTCTTTGCACTTAATTTCATATCAATAAAGAGGGTCGGGAAATCCAAACCCCTCCACTGAGTCGAGGTTGAGGCATATAAATCCACCTAACCATGATGTATGATGTACTGTATGAAAATAGAAGCACTAAGATTTCTTGCAGAACGCTAAATTTCAAAATCAAAGTCTTCTGCACTAAATGTATAGTGTATACTATAAAAATTAACGAATATGAAAGAAGAGGTTCAGTTCGATGAAACTACCTTCATGTAAGTATCTACATCTGGATCTGGAATAATTTTTCCCTCTTTCTCCCTTCTAGTGAGCTCATTCATAATTTCTTTAGAGGAAGAAAAAAAAAAGTTTAGTTTTATCACAAGACTATCTTGTTAAAATTAGATTGTATTGAAAGGCAAACCTGCTCTGTTTCCAACTCCCTGGCAGCGACAAGAAAAATCGAGCGTTTCCCTGACAGTCATTTGAGGGATGTGCAGATCATGTTGGCTCACATAGGCTGAAGTTTTTTGGGGCACGAACTCTTCTAGTTTATATCCATTGTATGAAACGTCACCTGTAACCTATTGGAGATAAATAAAGATAAAGAAACCTAGATGTTAACCATTGCCATAAAACTGATTTTAAAGAACAAACATCACAATGGGATACTGGTTAAACTAATACTCCTGGACGTTAGGCAAATGAGATCAGAAAACTATTCTAACGACACAAAAAAGTAACATGTATATGCACAGGGAAAGAGCTACCTTGAGAGATTTGTTCAAATTTCCTGAAAGTGCTTTTAATAAAGTGGTCTTCCCACACCCTGGAGGACCAAGTAGTAGAGTCATTCTGCATCAAGAACCCAAAAAATGAGTCAATTATTGGACACCGTGATCCAATAAGTATGGCTAAACTTGTTCAAAAATGCAAGACATAATTGACTGCAAATGCTACAACTCAAAGCTACAAACTGGAAAGAAGATGGTAAATTGCATGTACTGATTGAGACATTTTATCGAGCAAGCACAATTGAAGCAACTTCTCTGAATAATATATAAGAAGAGAGAAAGGACATGAAATGAAAAGGGATTCACACAGAATTTTATGTTGGAAATTTAAAATGGTTGAAGCAATTCAATGTTCAGTTAATCTGAACAACGGATAACTTCTGTAATATACCTTCCAGGCTTAATGACACCACTAACATCGTCAATGATTCTTATCTTAGCCTCTTCTGCTGAAAGACCCGTAATCCTGGTAAGGTCCTGCTCATCAAAAAGTGAAAATTCATTTAGGACAATGCTTCGATTTGTACATATGGATGAATTCACTCCATGGTCTATGCGACCAGAAAACATGAAAATCTAGCATAAATACACTACATCGTATTTAACTACAACATAGAAACAAGAATGCAGACGTAGAGCACACACGGGGTTCAAAATTTCCGAGCCCGTTTGAGCATTCTAAGCTCTAAGGCCATGTTAAGAGTAGTAGCACATCTTGTTGTGCACTGGTTAGTATTTACGCCTTAAAACGTCTTTAATAGTCATGCCTTTCTTGAGCTGATAATCAACTTGCTTAATACTTCTAAACATACTTACGGAAAGGTTTTTGAATTACACAAACATGGCGTACATTTACATGGTACATGGACCAAATGAGTTAAGAAACTAAATTGATTTGGAAGAATTCAACTACTTACCGGAAGCATGTCTTTTAAAGAATTCCAAAGAGTTGGAAGGGGCTTCCCATGAACTACTTGGCATTCTGCTTCAACGCGCAAATTGGTAAATCTCACTTCGATGCTGGGTAATCTTACACCGACTCTGCAAGCATATATCAAACACGACTCTTTGATGAAAAATGTACCCTACCGGTCATGTTGAGAACAAAATTTAAATTAAAAAATTTGTAAGCCCACATAGATTATTGCATGTCAAAAAAAAAAAAAAAAGAATCCTCACTTGTCAATTCTCTTCCTAATTTTATGCAACAATCTAAGGTTGTCATGTTCAATGTGTTTAATGATCTTTTGAATGAACATCTGCCTCTCCAGAGTGCCAAGTTTGGTAACATTAACAACCCTTTTTGTAGCGACCGCGAACTTTTAAATTTTATAAAGTAATTTTCTCGAAAAACGTGTCGCTAAAACGTAACCCTAATTCTTTAGAGAAACGTGTTCGTCTAGCCGTTATAAAATTGAATTCAAATCTATTCGATTAAATCCAATCTCGAATAATAATTTTATTATCAATTTCAATTTATTTTATTTAAATTCAATTTTTTATTTATTTCAAGTCCAATTACATAAGCCCAATTTTAAGCCCAATTATATAAGTCCAACACCTTGAATTTCAATTCTTTGAGTCCAATTTATTTTAGTCCATTACAATTAAGCCCAATTATGTCGGCCCAAACATTGATGTTTAGGCCCAATCCATTTAGGATTCCTTACAACCCAATAGGCCCAATATACCACCTTGAAAATTGTGCCCTAAATTCCCACTATTTTATTCATCACAATTCCCTCCACTTCCACATTTCACGCAGCCAAAATTCATCTTGGTAAGAAATTGTCTCTCTCTCCAATTTTCTCTCCATTTCCAGGTGAAACACCATTGATGCTAGAAAATCCATTTCTAGCATCAACAGTGTAATCATCAAAACAATGCAGCACACAACACCATTCACCATTAACAGCCAATCTCAATCCATTCCAGCAGAACACCCCAAAACCCAAGCTGCAGCCTCCACCTCACCAACACTCAACACCGAGATGCAGCCCTTTCATCAACACCACCTGAAACCACCAACCAGTCACTGCAAACCATCACTCACGACACTGCAAATTCAATCACCAACAGAACCCAATCTGCAGAACCACCTTCACCAGCAGATACCACCATTTCGAAAGCTCCAACAGAACCCAAACTGCAGAACCACCTTCACCAGCAGACTCCACCCATTCTACCATCACCACACGAGCATTTCACCCAAATCCCAGCTGCAAGCACACCACTGCCAAACCGAAACCACCCTAACTACACTGACCAAAAACCAAGCACCAAACCCGCCACCAACAACTCCACAACCAAGACCCCAAACTCACTGCCCAAAACCGAACCACGTTCCAGCCACCCAACTCCACACAACCACCAAACCGGGAGCAAAGCCCGAAGTCGAGCACACCCAAAACCGCCTCAAACCCGAAATCAAACCATCCAAATTCCACCAAATCGAGACCAAATCAACCCCAAAACAGTCCACCAAAACCCCAAGCAAAACCCAAACCAAGAAAAGAAAATCAAGACCCAAGAACTTACCTCATTACCGAACCCAAATCGAGCCTTCAAGCCACGGTTCTTCCCCATTCTCGCGCCAAAAGCCCCAAATAAACCCCCCCCCCCACCTACCTCTATGACCGGCGCCACCACCGCCGGCCGGTGGTGGCAAGATTCCCATGTTTTTAAAGAGCCTATGATTTCAAGAAAATGAACCAAAGATGATATCACATTGTATATTGCATGAGTGTGTTTTCAATTATTCTGTAAATTAATTATCGGCGATGAGTCTACTGAGTATTTCTTCGAAATACTCATTCTGCTATTTTAACAATATTTGCAGACTTCGGAGGCGAACGTGATTGATCCGGCAGTGGTGGCAAAATAAAATTTGATTATCGAAATTATTAAGTTTCCGAATTTATGTACTGAAACATTGTTAACGTGTTTTTCGTTTCCGCTATTTCAAAAACATGATATTTAAATTTTGAACAATTATCCAATGTATTTTAATTGCCGAAATAGTTTCAATTGCAAATGTGATTTTAAAATTTGGTCATTTCCGCAAAATTGATTGACAAAATTAGGGCAAAAGAAGATGACGTGGCAATCCGGGTTAACAGAACTCGGGGCGCTACAGCTTGGTATCAGAGCCGGTCTGCGTTTCTGTAGACTGGCAAAATTTTCAAAAAAATAAAATTTTTCAAAGAGACGTTCTAAATTGTTTAATTATCATTAATGAAAGTTGCCACTGCTACCATTCAATCCGTCGACTCCGAAGGTAAAGGAGTTATTGAAAGTTTACTGTTATGTTATTTCGGATACTGTTTTACGATTTACGAGACTTAGAAGAAAGAGAAAGAAAGTGTATCCGAATTAGAAAGAAAGAAAAGAAAGAAAGAAAAGAAAGACGAGTTTGAGCATAATTGGAAATAATTTTCTAAATTTTTACGTCCTCGTAAATTTTAACGAAGAAGAGATGAATAACCCCACCTAATTGGACTTTGCATAAATGGTTTAGGACATGGCACCCATTCGTAGAAATGCACCCAGCGACGTAGAATAAGCAATTAGAAACTATGATCGATTCAGGCCTAGACTTGATTGGACAATTGCCCAACACATAGAGCAGTTGAATGTCGTACGGGAACGGGCCATACAGCATGGCTACGTGACCTGTAATCGCCAGTCGATTCACCACCTACTCTCGACTTTCCGAGGCGACTATGCGGAAGTAGCTCGTAGCATATACATGGATGCTCTCACGTCACCTAACGTGGATATGGAATATGACTCATTCTGCGTGAGATTTGTGGCATATTGGCCCATGTATTTTGAGCACCGCCTTGGGGTTGTACCTGAAGGAGAGCCAGAACATGAGCCAATGCTCGAGCCTGAGCAGGTGCAAGAAGATGAGTTAGCACCCGAGGACAATCCCGAGGAGGAACCAGAAGAGGAAGAGGATCCCGAAGAAGACCCCGAAGAGGAAGAAGATCCCGAGGAAGACCCAGAGGAAGAAGAAGATCCCGAAGAAGACCCCGAAGAAGAAGAACCAGAGGAAGACGCTGATCCAGCGTTAGGAGAATTCTCGGACGCTGAATCATGCGTAACCGAAGGAGAATAGATGATAGGAGTTAGAGTAGGATTAACATTTTGTCTTAATCAAATGTTGGCATACACGCCACCCGATGTACCTTCTTGAAAAGAAGTTGAATTATGAATGAAATGAAATTTGAAACTTAATTTCCGAGATATCCTTACTGTTCGCTTTGTTAGTACTCCTAGTCAACTATTACAAATTGCCTTTAAATTTATGAAGGTTATGGCACCACCGAACCAAGCCGACGTTATCAGGGAATTACTCAAGGCAGTGCAGGAAATGAGACAGATTCGCGACCGGTAAACCCCAACCCTATTGTTCCGGTGATCGAACAATTCGGAAAGGTCTGACCCGCCTACGTTTGACGGCGGAAATGGGCCATGGCGGTGGAAGAATGGCTCCGTGCCATTGAAAAAATTTTTAAGCACATAGCACACCCGAATTCAAGAAAGTGGGATGTGCCGAGTTCATGTTGATCGGAAGAGCTGGTTTTTGGTGGGAATCTGCATCCCGCACGAGAAGCGAGGAACAACAGGCAGCCCTAACTTGGGATGATTTCAAGGAAGAGATCAGGGACAAGTTTTTCCCACAAGCTCTTCGAGATCACAAGGAGACCGAATTTCTGCGACTAGTGCAAGGAGATATGGATATAGTCGAGTATGAAAGGAGGTTTGAAGAGCTATCACGTTATGCTCCACATCTGGTGGAGACGGAGTTCAAAAAGGCCCGCAGATTTGAGAGAGGTCTACGTTCCGATGTCCGACAAATCGTCAGTTCACATGAGCTGCCAACCTACCGGGAAGTAGTAAAAAAGGCTCAAGCAGTAGCCTATGCCGGTGGGAGGACGGTAAGCCATGGACCTCAGTATGAGCAGAGAAACCTGGGCAAGAGAAAGTGGCAAGGTCCGAGCCGCAACCAGAACCAGAACCAGAACAGAAACCAGCCATTCGTCAAGAGGCCCAATCCAGGGCCAACAGGGAGACAGATGCCCAATGTCATTTCTCCCTGCCCTAAGTGCCAGAGGATGCACAAGGGAGAATGCCTGTTCGGGAAGGGAGTCTGCTATAAGTGTGGCCAGTCAGGTCACTTTGCAACGGACTGTCGTGCTCAGCCCGCCCAGGGTTCTAATCAGAAGATGAACCCAGTCCAGAACCGGAAGGACGACAGTATTCGCTATGGATGCGGTCCGGGACTCGACGTGATTGCGGGTATACTAGTTATCCTAGTACCCTTGTACATGTCTTAATTGCTTTCCATACCGTATTTTCCTTCCCATATTAAGCATGATAATATGATATCGGGTATACTATCTATTTCTCGGGATACTGTATATGTTACGATAGACTCGGGAGCCACACATTCATTTATATCGATACATGCTTAGAAAGACCGAACCTAATAGGCATAGAGATCGGTAGTACCCTTGAAGTTAGTTTGCCGTCAGAGAAACCCTCGATACTAATAAGATAGTCAAGGCAAGACAAATCGATTTTGATGGTCAAGTTTTGGAGCGGACACTGAATATTATCCGAATGAAAGATTTCGATATTATTCTAGGTATGGATTGGCTCGGCGCCAACCGTCTTTGCAATTATGTGCCACGAGAAGGAGGTTATTTTTCGTAAAGATGGTGAAGAAGTATTCGTATTTTATGGGACGAGGATTAAGGCACTTCCTCGCCTGATTTCGGCTTTACAAGCGGAGAAGCTATTAGCCAAGGATAGTTGTCATGGCTATTTGGTTAGTCTTCAAGACAAACCCGTAGATGAGATTACTACGGATTCGGTGCCGGTAGTATGTGAATATGGTGACGTTTTTCCGGACGATCTACCCGGCACTCCGCCGGATACGCAAGTGGAATTTTCCATCGATTTGGTGCCAGGAGCCGCCCCCGTTTCTAAAGCTCCATACCGCATGGCACCAAAGGAATTGCAAGAACTGAAGGTGCAATTAGAGGAATTGCTAGAGAAGGGTTTCATCAGGCCAAGTGTGTCTCCGTGGGGAGCACTGTCTTTGTTTGTAAAGAAGAAGGACGAAAGCATGAGGATGTGTATCGACTATCGAGAACTTAACAAGTTGACGATAAGGAATAAGTATCCCCTACCCAGGATTGAGGACTTATTTGATCAGTTGAAAGGTACTGCAATCTTCTCGAAGATTGATTTGAGATCTGGGTACCATCAGCTGAAGGTTTCGCCAGCTGACGTCCCAAAGACAGCGTTCAGGACACGATATGGACATTATGAGTTCACAGTGATGCCGTTCGGTCTTACGAACGCACCTGCAATATTTATGGACTTGATGAACCGAGTTTTTCATCAGTATCTTGATAAATTCGTTATTGTTTTTATCGATGATATACTGATCTACTCCAAGAATTCCGCACAACATGAAGAACATTTGAGGATTGTGTTGGAAACGCTGAGAGCAGAAAAGTTGTACGCCAAGTTCAAGAAATGTGAATTTTGGCTTGAAAGAGTAGGTTTCTTAGGTCATATTGTTACAGCTAAAGGAATCGAGGTCGATCCTTCTAAGGTTGAAACCGTAACAAATTGGCCAACACCTGCAAATGTTGGAGATGTGAGAAGCTTTCTTGGATTAGCTGGATATTATCGGCGATTCATAGAAGGTTTTTCTAAAATAGCAGGTTCTATGACTCAGTTGACCAGAAAGGGAGTTAAGTTTCAGTGGACAGAACAATGTGAACAAAGCTTTCAGAAACTTAAGGACAGACTCGTTTCAAAGACCAATCCGACTATACCGTATGGATCCGAAGGTTTCGTTATTTACAGCGATGCATCCAAACATGGTTTAGGTTGTGTTTTTATTCAGAATGTCAAAGTGATAGCATATGCTTCAAGACAGTTGAAGCCTCATGTGAAGAATTAGCCGACACTTGATTGAGAGCTCGCATGTTGTGCGCGCTCTTAAGATTTGGAGACACTATCTCGTACGGGAGTAAATGTGAGATTTACACCGATCACAAGAGTCTCAAGTATTTCTTCACTCGAAGGAGTTGAACATGCGACAATGTCGATGGCTAGAGCTGGTAAAAGACTATGATCGCACCATTCTTTACCACCGGGTAAAGCAAATAAGGTTGCCGACGCTTTGAGCGAGAAAGGACGCCGGACGGTTATCGGCTTTGGGAACGACGCAAGATCGGTTGATTCGAGATTTGAGAAATCTAAGAATCGAAGTGCGAACCCCATCGCCCAAGGATCTTCTATATTGGCAAATACGAGCGTTAAACCGGACTTGAGAGGTCGGATTATAACGGCTCAAGTTGGAGATAAATTTTTGGAAAAGATTAGATCCGAAGTTGGAACGGCAAGAGAATAGGTTTCGAGATTGCCTACGATAAGGCAATCGATATTCGAGAGGACGTCTCTGTGTACCGAAGGATGAACATATCCGTAATGAGATTTTGACGAAGCTCATTCAAGACCATATGCATGCCACCCAGAGGGACGAAGATGTATCGTGATTTGCGCAACACCTTTTGGTGGAGAAACATGAAGGGTTGCATTGCAAAGTTTGTCTCTCGATGCATGACGTGTCAGCAAGTAAAGGCCGAACATCGAGACCATCAGATTGTTAAATCCCTTGGATATACCGTAATGGAAATGGGAGAAAATTTCCATGGATTTCGTAAACAGGTTACCGAAATCGGTGAAATGACATGACGCTATTTGGGTTATCGTAGATCGACTTACGAAGTCGGCTCATTTCCTACCAATCGTAATGACTCTCAATGTGGATCGGTTATCCCGGTTGTATGTTAGAGAGATTGTTCGACTTCATGGAGTACCACTTCCATTGTATCGGATAGAGACCCGAGATTTACATCGAGATTACGGAAGAGTTTACAAGCGGCGATGGGTACTAAATTAAATTTTAGTCTTGCTTACCATCCCCAGACCGATGGACAGTCTGAACGCACTATTCAGACACTAGAAGATATGCTTAGAGCTTGCGTACTAGATTTGAGTGGTAATTGGGAGACTCACCTCCCATTAGTGGAATTTGCCTACAATAATAGTTTTCAAGCTACTATTGGTATGGCACCATATGAGGCACTTTATGGACGACGATGTCGATCACCAGTCTATTGGGATGAAGTAGGCGAGAGAAGAATTTTAGGTCCAGAATTGATTGAAAAGACAGTTAAGGCTATTGATAAGATCAGACTGCGGATCAAAGCCGCTCAAGATAGACAGAAAAGCTATGCCGATCAAAGGAGAAAAGACTTAGAATTTGAAATTGGAGAGAAAGTATTTTTGAAGGTAGCTCCTATGAAAGGAACTATTCGTTTCGGCAAGAGAGGGAAGTTAAGACCTCGTTTTATCGGACCATTCGAGATATTAGAGAAAGTGGGTAACGTGGCTTATCGTTTGGCGTTGCCGCCCGAGCTATCGGCCGTACACAACGTTTTTCACGTTTCCCTATTGAGAAAGTATATCCACGATCCAAGTCACGTGGTAAATTTTCAGACTATTTCGATTCAGAGGAATCTGTCCTATGAGGAGACACCTATGTGCATTATAGAAAGAAAAGTCCATGTCTTAAGAAACAAAGAGATTCCTTTAGTCAAAGTCCAATGGGGTAGACATGTTAGCGATGAAGCTACCTGGGAGAAAGAGGAAGAGATTCTGGCTAAGTATCCAGATATATTAGATCAAGTAAGTTTAAATTTCGAGGACGAAATTATTTTAAGGGGGTAAGGTTGTAGCGACTGCGAACTTTTAAATTTTATAAAGTAATTTTCTCGAAAAACGTGTCGCTAAAACGTAACCCTAATTCTCTAGAGAAACGTGTTCGTCTAGCCGTTATAAAATTGAATTCAAATCTATTCGATTAAATCCAATCTCGAATAATAATTTTATTATCAATTTCAATTTATTTTATTTAAATTCAATTTTTTATTTATTTCAAGTCCAATTACATAAGCCCAATTTTAAGCCCAATTATATAAGTCCAACACCTTGAATTTCAATTCTTTGAGCCCAATTTATTTTAGTCCATTACAATTAAGCCCAATTATGTCGGCCCAAACATTGATGTTTAGGCCCAATCCATTTAGGATTCCTTACAACCCAATAGGCCCAATATACCACCTTGAAAATTGTGCCCTAAATTCCCACTATTTTATTCATCACAATTCCCTCCACTTCCACATTTCACGCAGCCAAAATTCATCTTGGTAAGAAATTGTCTCTCTCTCCAATTTTCTCTCCATTTCCAGGTGAAACACCATTGATGCTAGAAAATCCATTTCTAGCATCAACAGTGTAATCATCAATACAATGCACACAACACCATTCACCATTAACGACCCAATCTCAATCCATTCCAGCAGAACACCCCCAAAACCCAAGTCATGACCTCCACCTCACCAACACTCAACACCGAGATGCACCCTTTCATCAACACCACCGAAACCACCAACCGGCCACCGCAAACCATCACTCACGACACCGCAAATTCAATCACCAACGAACCCAATCTGAGAACCACCTTCACCACAGATACCACCATTTCAAAGCTCCAACAACCCAAACCGTAACCACCTTCACCAGCGGACTCCACCCATTCTACCATCACCACACGAGCATTTCACCCAAATCCCAGTGCAAGCACACCACCGCCAAACCGAAACCACCCTAACTACCGACCAACAACCAAGCACCAAACCCGCCACCAACAACTCCACAACCAAGACCCCAAACTCACTGCCCAAAACCGAACCACGTTCCAGCCACCCAACTCCACACAACCACCAAACCGGGAGCAAAGCCCGAAGTCGAGCACACCCAAAACCGCCTCAAACCCGAAATCAAACCATCCAAATTCCACCAAATCGAGACCAAATCAACCCCAAAACAAATTCACCAAAACCCCAAGCAAAACCCAAACCAAGAAAAGAAAATCAAGACCCAAGAACTTACCTCATTACCGAACCCAAATCGAGCCTTCAAGCCCCGGTTCTTCCCCATTCTCGCGCCAAAAGCCCCAAATAAACCCCCCCACCTACCTCTATGACCGCCACCACCGCCGGCCGGTGGTGGCAAGATTCCCATGTTTTTAAAGAGCCTATGATTTCAAGAAAATGAACCAAAGATGATATCACATTGTATATTGCATGAGTGTGTTTTCAATTATTCTGTAAATTAATTATCGGCGATGAGTCTACTGAGTATTTCTTCGAAATACTCATTCTGCTATTTTAACAATATTTGCAGACTTCGGAGGCGAACGTGATTGATCCGGCAGTGGTGGCAAAATAAAATTTGATTATCGAAATTATTAAGTTTCCGAATTTATGTACTGAAACATTGTTAACGTGTTTTTCGTTTCCGCTATTTCAAAAACATGATATTTAAATTTTGAACAATTATCCAATGTATTTTAATTGCCGAAATAGTTTCAATTGCAAATGTGATTTTAAAATTTGGTCATTTCCGCAAAATTGATTGACAAAATTAGGGCAAAAGAAGATGACGTGGCAATCCGGGTTAACAGAACTCGGGGCGCTACACTTTTCCCTTTACTATTGGCTTCATCTTTTTCATCAAATACAGATAATCTCAACTGTTCAAATACCGGCGGTTTTTCAATCTCAGCCCACTTTAAGACTGTTTCATCATCAACATCAACATTTTCTGCTAAAATGGGGGCTGAATCGCTTCCAAAACTAGACCAGTGATACCGGGACGATGATCTCCAGCTACCACCTAACTCTGATAGTTCAGTTCTGGTTGACTCTAAATCATCTGTACCAGCTAGTCCAGCCATATTGTAAAGAAACTATTGTCTGAGTCTTGTGTTTCTGCTTCAGCACGGTATTTATAAGACAGCTGAGAGTTGATTTGCCATGCATATATTGAAAAAATATTCAGATAGTAATTTTGGGTGAGCTGCAAAACACGTGAACAAAACTAAGTGATGTTTTGGCTTTTTCGAACAACATTTTTACGTGCCTTCGAATTATAAAGGGCTAATCCACCCTTCTATATTAATGCTATTTTGTTCCACTTATGTCGAGCTATGTTAGGTGGCAACTATATAATACTAAATGATATATTCATTTAAATTCAAAATCAAATGTTTCATTTAATTGAACATATCAAATGTAGTCATTTAGACTGGTGCTATATATATTTTTTATATTATAGATGCCATTACAAATGCACGAAAAAGTTCTCCTGCCCGCGGCGGGCAAGCTTCTCCTGCCCACCTGCTGATGTGGCAGGAGAACCCTACGTGGGGTTCTCTCCAAATGTGAGAACCCCACGTTGGGTTCTCACCGAGTGGGCATTATAAGCTTGCCCGTCGCGGGCAGGAGAATGGGACTGTACAAATGCATGAGCCCAAGTCTTTGACGAAAACTCGTTAAGATGAATTAGACAATGCCGAACAGTAAATCTAAAGTGGTGTAAGTGTTTCTTATCACATCCCTTAATTTTCGAAAAAGTCACACAATATAATATAGTTTCGAGAAGAGTTCGGTTTAGTGGGGGTTGAGGTCTTAGCTTGGTCGAACGAGCACCATGACCGACTTAAGAACTCGGCCAGCGACTGACCAAAGTGTCTCCTGTCTTTTGTATTGTCATCCTAGGATGGTCCCTTGATAACTACACACAAAAAAGCATTACGTTTAAGGTCAGAATATCAATATTTATCACCAGTAGAGATTGTTATCGACGTACACAATAGGACTCATGATTTATCGTTCAATGCATCAAAATGTCATCATTATAGTTAAGGGCATCTATAGATTATCCAATCATGCTACGTATACATCAAGTTTGACAACTTCTTTGACATCATGTGAGTTAACTGATTTTTATACATTAATCTTAACAACAATTTTTCCAATCAATGATCTGGATTTCTACACATAGGCGGGTTGTCAACATTGCCGTCATCCGACAGTGCACAAGAGGCATAATTGATAGACTATCTACAGGTCTCTAGAAATCAGTCAAACTATGAAAATGTTACTTAGAATTCATAAATTAATTAAACATAGCTAGTTATACGTAGGCGGCCAAAAGCGGCATCACGTTAAATCTCAACATCGTTGGTAATTAAGCCTAGTGAAACTCACCCTTCTTTAATACCATGCATTAGTCTTTTTTGTTTGGCTATGATTGTTTTAGAATCGAAGTTTCTCTAGTTTTTGTGTCTAGTGCGTAGTTATATAAAAGTATTTAAGCGTTTGTTAGGTATAACTTAAAAATTTGTTAAAAATCTAAGGTCAAATTCAAAGTCCACCAAAGAGAGTTCGTGGGACAAGACGAGTCACAATTTGGTTGAGCGAGCTGACTCACGCTCGGCTCACCCCATAGAAAAATGTCTCTCCCCATTAAATACCCTTATTTTCTCTAGATTCAAGTCTTTGCGGTTTGAATAATTTGGGCACTTACAATGATAACCCCTATAACAACCCAACTGAAAAATATTTAATAAATTAATATGCGCGAAGGTCGAGTTTAGAAGTCCATAATAATAAAAACATCTTTATATTGCGAATAATTTCCAATCGCGGTCATTTTACTTTCATTTAATATCAATCAGGTAATTGTAATTCCATTTTCAATTGGATAAGTGTACTTTAATTTGACCTTAATCGAGTAACTCATTCCACTTCAGTCACCTGAATTGATGAGAATCGATGACGTGACAGTCAATAAATAATGAACGTCATTTATTTTAGTAAAATTGGATTTATTCTACGTTAGCAACTAACCCTTATATGTAATGATCATCATTAATTTAGTATCACGTCATTAAAATTTAATAAAGTGAAGTTACCCAATTGAAATTAAATTAAAATGCAATTATCTAGTAAGTAAAATTAAAGTACAATTACCTCATTGTTTCTAAGACGAAGAAGTAGTACATCATAAATTGTAACGAAAATAGACAAAATGTTATTCCGTTACGACTTAGCAAGAATATTGCATGGCTGCACGTGGGAGAGATCTAGTAGTCGGATATATTTTGTTCCAAGAATCATTATCCGGCAGACGGCAGGCAACAGTGGTCACTTAATATCAGGTTTGTACCTATTCTTTTGTACTCTACCACATTGGAATCTATCGAGCATCAGTTATATTCACAAAATGCCTACAATATAATCCTGTTGGAATCTTTTAACACTTGTGATCGGGTACGAAACATTGTTCGGTTGTTTGTTTAAGAATGTGTTTGGCAAGTGTTCATAAACATATAAGAATAATTGACGGATTAGCGGATAATACTTTTGAGTTGTGAGTTGTGATTATCTGTAAACATTTGTCAAACATACTTATTCGAACTAGCAAACCGAAAATTTTCTTACCGTGCTTAAAATCAATTGTTGTCAACTTGTACGTAGCTTATTCATAGTCACTTTTAAAAAATTGTTGTTTACTGTTTCGCGCGGATTATCGCTAACAATTAAAAGAAAGGTTCGGACGATTATGTAAGGAACAAACCTTTTGAGACAAAATCCCAAAAATGGGTGTTTTATTTATGAATAACAACTGGAAAGAAGCAAAACGCCTCCAAGGGGCACAAGCACACGAAGTAAATTGAAAGTTTGCAAATAGAAAGTAAATGAATCGAAATTATATATTCTCTATTGAGAGTGTTAGATTCGGGACCTTTTCTTCTCTGTCTTATTTTCCTTCTTATACTCCTTTGTCGATTTTCTCTTGTAGAACTGCTCGAAAATTGCTTGCCGCTCTATAATTGCCCACTTTCTTTGTGGTGGCTGACTTGTCAAGGAACTGCCGTTAGCAACTGTTGTTATTGCTCTTGTTGTTTAACCGCTTGTAACCAAGATTCTTGGATCGTGGGGTATAATAAAGTTGCTCAATAACCGCTTCAATAACTGAACAAAACGCTGTATTCATTCAAACCTTGGGCGTCTCGAAGGCTTGGGCAAGAGTGAGACCATCGTTCTGAGCGACAACAAGGCACTTCATTCGCTCAGATCTTAGGCGTTCTGCAGGCTTGGGCGATAATAATTCTCTGCTCGTGGGCTGTCACTATATTTTACAATGGTTTCATTTGGGTCAATTCCTCAATTTTCCTAACTGGGCTCCATTTCTTGGACCACATAATTGGGTCTTACTTAATAATTGGACCTTGTTTAATCATTGGGCCTCATTTAATTGAGCCTTATTTTTGTATTTCAACATTTACATTAATATGAAGCCTAAATTTGTTGACTTGAAACTTAAATATTACTACCTACTACCTTCATATTATTTCTACGACAGGTTTATACAAATAATTTAATGTGAAATTGGCTTACTTTAAAGAAAATTGTGGAATTGAACGAGATGGATATATTTGATTAAGCTCGTGTTTTGTAGATATTCTCTAAAATTCATTTTGTCCAAAATAGTTTTCAACCACATATTCTCTCAAAACATATCTTCAAAAAGTTATATCAAACAGACTCTAAAATTCTGTATTGATTAAATATTGGTTATTTCAGGAAATAACGAAGCATCGTTACGTGAAGTAAAGCAACAAATATTTAAGACAAATTTGATTTCGATTGCACAAAGCTTCCATTTGATTGTTCAAATTCGGATTGAACGAGTCAATTACGATTTCTCCTTTGCCTGTTCGTAAAATTAGATCAATTGAAATGAACTTGAATATTTTTTGAAGAGCAAAATATCAACCTCTATGAATTAATCGTTTTAAAAAAATTAATTTTCATAACGTTTTTCTAAATTTTAAACACATATTTTTGATTCGATATTTCACGATATGAATATTTGATTCAGTATTTATGGCTCGGCTCGGCTCGGCTCGGCTATGCCGTCTAAGCCGATTTTTTTTTTAACGTTTAATTCAGTATTTTGAGTTACAAACATCCGTTTTAAGCGATTTAAAATTTATTGGAAATATTGAAATACGGCCATGATAAATATATGATCGATAAATTTTAAATATCAAAAATAATTTTACATTAATTGTGAAACGTAAAGTCGTGATTGCTTATGTTTCTTTCCAATCACAACATCATTCTAATGTCCTTTTTTCGAACTTTATTTTCCTACAATTTTTCATTTGATTCGATATTTCACGATATGAATATCCATTTGGATCGATTTAAATTTTTTTTTAAAAAAACTTAAAATGTGATAAGAATAAATATATTATTGATTAAGTTTAAATTATTAAACGTAAAATCATAATCGTATTTTTCTTTTCTACCCCACCTCACACTCGACCTTCATACTCACACCAATTTCTCTCAATTTTATTTTTCTTCAGTTTTTACGGTTAAAAATGGTAAATTTATGGCGTCAAAATGGATATTGAAGGAATTCAATGATTTTCTGAAGAATCCTCCTACATCATATAGTGCTGATAGACAAACATCTTCTATGAAGTGGATTATTTTAGTTTTTTTTTTTTTTAAATCGATTTAATTTACAGTATTATTAGAACACGCTAAAAAGATATTCGACGGAATTTATGAAGTTATGTGATCGCTTGTCATTCTTTTTTCCTCTATGATTAAATTTTTCGTTGTGTTGTGGTTTTAATACTAATAGA
Organism: Fraxinus americana; assembly: GCA_035079005.1. Taxonomy (NCBI): domain Eukaryota; kingdom Viridiplantae; phylum Streptophyta; class Magnoliopsida; order Lamiales; family Oleaceae; genus Fraxinus; species Fraxinus americana. Next base: position 4,474,399 of record CM068714.1, on the reverse strand, counting down.
GACCCTTGATTTGTCCTAAAATTAGGAATTTACTTAAAGGAGCCGAATGAAACCAAAGTTTTATGTTTGGTTTTGAATTAAAGACGTTCAAAATGTTGAATCGACATCAACTATAACCCCTAGCCTTCCAAGCTAATGGTGCGGTTCGATTCTCACTACTGGCTTATATCCTTTTTCCAAATAAAACACAATTTTACATGTTAGGGAGTATGTACGAGCCAATTTGGAGTCAGACTTCGTTCATAGGATTAGTGGTCTCTGTTGTAGTCCAGGCCCAATTTCAACAGTTCCAATCCATTTGGGCCTAATTACATAAGCAACACATTTAACTCTCATTAATTCACATTTGGATGGTAGCAATGTGGATTAGTAATGGGCATCACGTCTCATTCTTGATTCTTGTGTTTGGGTACCTAATTTTGAACTCAATTTTATTTAATTTTAAAACTTAAATGATATTCTCAAAAGTTAGGTGATATTTAAATAGTCTCAACATCGGTTATTCTCCTAAGGAAAACGAAAAAACGTGGAATTGACGATTTATTTAGGGTCCGTTTGATTGCAAAGGTGGAAAATGAGTGGAAAGAAAATGAATTATAGGGAAAATAATTGCCAAGAAATTGTTTTCCACGGAATTGTTAATTAAGTGTGTTTGATTTGTATAATTTTCCACCTGGAAAATTTTTAAATTTTGTGTACGTTTAGCCTTCGTTTGTATCAAAATTGTCCATTAAAGTGAAAAAAATTTCTACGCTTGGTTATAAAATTTGTTTCCATTGCCAAAAAGTAAAAAAAAAATGTTTCATAAAAAATCATTTTTTTATCAAAGTTTAGTGTTCGTTTGGCCTTCATTTGCATCAAAATTGTCCGTGAAAGTGAAATTTTTTTTACACTTGATTATGAAATTTGTTTCCATTGCAAAAATAAAAAAAATAAAAAAAACAGAAAAAAAAAATAAAGGCAGCAAAGATGAAATTCATTTTCCCACCAAAAAGGTAGGAAAATGAATTCCCAAGTTTATGTCAATTCAGGCGCATGAGCCTCATAGTGGGAGAATGAATTCCCTTCAATTTTGTGGCCATCAAACAGCACATTTGATGTCAAATTGAATTTAAATTCCAACTTCCAAGGAATTAAGTGCCCATCAAACAGGGCCTTAATTCAAAATAAGAAATATGAGAAATGAAATGATCAAAGTAGATACATCATTACTAAATGTTAATCTAGGGGTGGCAATGAATCAATTCATAATTACAAATGTTTTATAATATAATTTTAAAATTAACAAATTTACATATAAAAAATAAAATCAAATATCAGGTGGTCACATTTTTTTACCTCCGACAAATGTGATCTATAATTTAATTAAACAAATTATAGTCACATGCTTACATTTTACAGGTCATGGTACAAGATGTCACGGTCATAATTAATGAGTCATAGTCACATATTAAATCACAAAATTAATAGGTCACGGATCATTTTATTAGTCATAATCAATTAACTGGTCACAATCACTATTTTTCTCACCCCACTTCACCCAACCCAAGCCCACCTCTCCTCTCTCGTTCTTCATTCAATTTCTCCATCATCGGCGACCACTACTCCTCCCATCGTTCTCCACCACCACCAAACTCCTTGGGACAGACGTAGAAGCAAACGTCCTTCTCTACCACTCTTCTCCATCACCATCAAACTCCTCTAGACAATTGCAAAAGAAAACGTCCCTCTTTCTCGCTCTACTCCATCAAACTTCTCCGTCGCCACGAGACCGATGTAGAATGATGAATGGTGCCACATCATAGGGCCAGATCTACAGCAACGCCCCCTCTCATCCACCACCACCTCTATCACACACATCATGGATAATTCTTCTTGTACATCAAGGGTGCCATAATGGTGTCCATAATGGACACATGGCACCCCACTATTGGAGGGTGTGCAGACCCACCTGCACACCCTCCAATAGTGGGGTGCCATGTGTCCATTATGGACACCATTATGGCACCCTTGATGTACTTGTAGCACTACTCCACACATCATAGTGGCCAGAACTTGAAGTGTAGGAATTAAGGTAATTTGCTCTAAATATTTAACAAAATAAGCCTAAAAACAAATAATTATTTTTTTAAGAAATAAAAAATGAGGAAAAAAATGACTTGATCCACAAGCCCAAATGAGTCGACTCGTGGAAAAAAATGAGCTCGACTCGGTCCATGGATCATCTCAAAATGAGCCCGAGCCATCCATGGTCCGAGACGCGAGCCCGAAAGCAATTCTGCCCATTTGCCACCCCTAATTCCATGCCCTATTGAAATTTGAGAGAAAAATTAATGACTTTTTTTGTCCTTTACTTATCTTTTGTTTTAATACTAATAGGATTTTGTTACATATATATCAAAATTTATATAATGGAATACATAATGTCACATAGCATTCTACTATTTGTCAGCTTCAAACACGATCAACTTTTTCGTCCAGTCTTTTTCCTCCACCTCATTTTCGGTAATCGCTTATGTACAAGTAGCAAAATTCGTACTAACATACTTCGTGTTTTAATTTGTTTTACCATAATTAAATTAGATCTCAATGGATTCGAGTCATGGCTCATCTACTACTTGTATTCACAATTATTCGACACTAAATTTACAATAATTAATCATATCTACTCTATCTTATTCATTCTTGATGGGGTCTTTACAAATAATTCACCCATCAAATCCAAATATTCAACACAAAATCCTGTTGTCCGCCTCAAATCTTCAAACAATCCAATCGCTGTAACTGTATCCACGCCGTTTTGAGATTTCTCCAACTCATAATCAATCATCATTTCATCTCATGCAATGGAACCTCTACATTTCTTATACATGCACATGTAGTTATTACACTTTAATTAATCAAAATATAGAATCATTGAGTTAGTAATTTAATTGCTGGGTAAGACATACATTTTTGACGCATTTACAAAATTTGAACATTTCAATTTAAAGGTCGACTCTATTAAAAGATGCAGTGCAAACCTTTCTACGTTTATTAGTGCTTTCAAATCCAACCAAAAAAGCTCTAATTTTAAATGAACCTCGAATAGAAAGATCGACTTTGATGCCCGGCACTTGAAATTTTTGGAACTTTTGGATGATACGTTTTTTTTTCTTATTTTTAATGACGAAATGTCACTCATTAGGGACACATTGAGTAGTTAAGCGTATGTTTGGTAGAGATTTTTTGGGGGAAGAATTGATTTTGAATAGCGATATGATGGGAAATGTGTGGTTGAGAAAGAAGATAAGATTATTGATGTGATAGAAAATATTATTTTATTGAAAAATGTGTTATTGAAAATGAGAGTTGATTTACTGTTGAAAATGAGAATTGATACCAAACATAGCCTAAGAGATGTGATTGTTGACGTGTGAGGCTGTTAGCTGGCATAAGATTATTCTAAACGGTGAAATCAATGATTTGCTAAACACAAAATCTCTCAATAATCCAAAAGAAAAAGAGAAGTGACATGTAAGGATGAACATTCATGCAACTTAAAAATAAGTGAAACCCACCCCCCACATAATTAATTATGAAATAATTGTTGGGCTAAGTTTGTTATAATTAATTATATTTAAATTTGTTAATTAATTATTAATATTCTCTAGAGAATGTTTCAAATCAAGAATTGGTAGCATTTCATTTTCTAGTCCAAATAGCAATTAGCAAAATGGACTAGACAACTTATACCTTGCTTGAAGAATTATAAGTCAAAAATAGAGAATTTTTTTTCCTTTTATTTTGCCCCCTTAACAAAGAATCAAGGATAAATTTTATTCCTTACTATTTGCATTTGGAGGAAAAAAAGGACAAAAATTAACTTCATGTAAAAAAAGTCAAAATAAATAAATAAATAAATATAAATATATATATATATATATATATATATATATATATATATATATATATATATATATATATATATATATAAGTATGAACCTTGCTGCGTGCACAGTACTGTGCACGCAGAATTCCACCAAACCACACACAAAACAGGTGGGGTTTGCATTTTTTGCAATATTTTATTCACATTGGGACCCATCTCCATGTGAGATTTCTGGTGAAATTCTGTGGCCATTTTTCTATACAAATAGTTTCAGCCTATATATATTACGGGTCTTTAGGCTCGTGAGGTTGACAAATTCAACTTTTAAATTCTAATACAACGTAGGACACGAGAGGCTAATTTTATGGGTCTTTAGGCTATTTACAAATTATTATGGATACGGTTTAAGAAAATCTCGTGATTAATGGGCACTAAAATTTTGATTAATCTTGTGTCTACAGACTGCATTTGTGCGTTAATTGCGTTGCCATGATATTTAATATTGTACTTTAGTAAGACTTACATGTTCGAGTTAATTAATTTGTATGGAAGAACCTAGAGTAAATAGAATAATTGTGTCGGAATCAATCTTGAGTAGCTGGAATAAATATTAATGAATTTAATAAAAAATTTGGACAATTTCGCGGGGATGGATAGTTTATTACGGTCCTAGACTCTTTGGTTTAGCTAAAAACATGATTTTTAATAAAAGCTGATCAAATGTATGATTGAAAAATTAATAAAAATCATGAATCCTAAGAAACGTGTCATTGAAAATGAGTTTGAAAAAAAAAAATAGAATGAAGGAAACTCCGCATAGCAAGTTTCTAATAACAAAATAAATTTGGTATGCACGTGATGGGCACATAAAATATAAAATATAAATGGATAATTTTTTATTTTATTTTTTAATCGATTGAGCTTTTAAATGAGATAATTTAACGTAAAAATATGGTATCAAAATAAATAAAGATGTAAGTTCAAGTCGAAAATTTCAAATGCCATGCTTTTGACGAAGAGATAACTCTGATTTGTACGGGATAGAGACAAGTATCTTAATTAATACCTCCTTGTTTGAAAACAAGGAGATTACTCGATAGACATAATTCAGAAGCAAACGAGTACTAGGTATAATGAGTGTCATATTATTCATGAAATTAAGGAGGTTCAATCAATCATTTGACTTAAGCACGGAATCCAACACATGATAACTGTATTATTACCCTAAAAACGTTAACTATCCAACTATAATTTCGGCTTTTATCAAAAGTTGATAATGCGTTAATGCTGCATAATTGTATCTTGTCTCCCTCTTTGTTGTTAAAAGCATGTAATTTCCCTTTTTCAAGGTTGCATCCATGTTTCTCATAATTTTAACTTTTTGAAAAAAGAAAAGTTCTTATTTTTGAGATAAGTAAATTTCGTTAGTAAAAAAAAGCAAAGTCCAACGTATTCTTCTTTAAGGCTCTGTTCGAAACATCATATCAGGTCATATAAAGAATTTAGTATAAAATTATAATGAATAATATTAAATAAATGATATTATGATAAATTAAGGTGGATAATATTTTTAATTTTCATTCGAAAGATAGTTATTTGCACTGTCGACTATATAACACAATACGAGATTGGAGGTGGGTTTAGGTAGGATAGAAAGAGAGATAGATGTGAGTTTTTCAAAAATAAAAATTCAAATATAGTTATTCACTTTATCCACCGTATTATCCTCTACCTAAACTTTTTATCCGATCTAATCCGATACCAAAAGTGAGATAAAAGTTTACTACTATTTGATTACTTTTGATAGAACAAATGTAATTGAGATTAAGCAAAATACTAGTAGGTAATAATAGGTCATATATTCACTAAATAGTTTTCAAAAATAAAAATTAAAATAATAATAATAATCATCTCTAAATAGATTATTTTATTTTTTATCAAAATTAATTTTCTTGCAACAAAATTATGTATTTTGTAATTTAAACATCTTATTTTCTCTATATTTAGCTGAGATTTCCTTTTTAGAAGACAATTTTGTTGAAAGAAAATGTTAAGTAATAGAAAATAATAAATTTTGGCGCCTCATGAGTTTAAGAATAATTTTTGAATTATGCACACTTCTTAGAATGCAAGATTGTTGCTAGAGTGGGGGTGCAACGAATGCACTATGATGATCAAGTTAGATGGTCGAAAATTAGAAATCGAGTGTGGGAAGACGAGTTGACATTTAACTAGGAGTATTAAGGGTGTGTTTATCTCCAATTATTAGGAGACAAATAGAGTATTGAATAGTATTTTTTGGAGAATGTGTAGTTGAAATTTAAAGTAATTTTATTGGTTTGTGTGTAGAATATTTTATTGGGTGAATGTGTGATGGAGAATCTTACTGTAGCAAACAATTTTTTGGAATAATGATAAGGAAACAGGGGCTAAATTTCACTTACCTAACTTAAGAATTTAAGAAGGGTATTTATATAGTTCAAAGTGCAATGAGACCTTTCAACCTCTTGGGAGGGCTTTTTCCACATGAACTCTATGTGGAGTTGACTTGGCCCTTGTTTGGCACTCATTTATAAATTATAATTGATCAAACAACTTTTTATTCACATATTTTGTAAGACTAACAAATAATATCCACTATTCATCCTATCTAAACCGATTATAAATAAATCCCAAACATGCTTTTGTGAAGGGCTAATAAGTTAATAAAATGGAAATGGGGTTTCAAAAAACGAGACAAAGATTAAAAAAAAAAAAAATCAATTTACTGGCCCATTTTCTTAATCGATTAATTAATTAATTGTATCATTACTATTTTAAATATGATTCAGGTAGAAAAACTTAAAATCAAACAATTCGAGGAGGGACCATGATCCTTCCCCCATTTACTACTCGGGACGGAGATTTTCTATTCCATTCGGGTTGAGAACATAAAGTTTTGCCATCCCTCACAATTTTATCGGAAAATAAATAAATAAATAAAAAGAAACAAAAACATCAGCCTTCATATGAATTTTGTTCTTCCAACACTACTATGTTAAAAGACACGTGGCAATAACGCGTGAAGAGCGTAATCGACACATTGATAAGCAGGGGCGGAGCCCAGTTAGGCCCAGGGTGGGCACAGGCCCACCCTGAACTTCTGGGCTCCTCAAATTTTTTTTTTTTTTTAAAGTTATAGTCCAGTCCAAGAGACTAGAGAGAGCCCAAACAAATAAACCCAACTCCATTCTCTCATTCCATCTTCATCAATCATCAGATTCAAATCGACTCCATCCTCCTCTCATTCCTCTTCGATCGACTGCTCCCCTGCCCTACTCCCCTGGTGGTCCAATCAAAAATGATCTTACATCTCATGTTGGCCCAACGTCTTTAGCAGTAAGTAGTTCTTGTTTTATATAAATCACTTTCTCGCTAGTGAATTTGAAAATTGAACTCACACTTTCTCATTCACTAATTCCTTTTCAACTATCCATGTTCAGATATTTTTCAGTGGTCATTATGCTGGTTCTGATTTCGGGATTAGATTACGAAATGGAGAGCCGTGGAAAAAGGTGTTTGGCCCAATTTTTATATGCTGGTCATTATGCTCTTGGTTGGGTGTTGTTGAAATTGTGTATTGTTGAATTTGGGTATTGCTGAGTTTTGGTTGGGAATTGAAATTGGGTATTGCTGAGTGACTGAGTCTTGGTTGGGTATTGTTGAAATTGTGTATTGCTGAAATTGGGAATTGTTGAAATTTGGGTATTGTTGAGTTGAAATTGTTGAAATCTTATGAAGAGATTCTTTCAACGAATAACTGTCTTGGACATCGTAAATGTTGCTGGGGCGACGTCGACGTCGAATAATGTGGAATTTGACGTCAATACACTTCCAACTGATCATGGTATAAGGATACCCATTTTGGATTACAATGCTAACATTCGAGATCAAGTTCGAAGAGCATATATATATTAATGAGTCCTTGTCAGCCACATGATCATGACTTTCCAAAACGACAATTTGGAGTAAAAGCTAGACGATTTAATCCTTCTTGGTTTAAAGAGTTCGGTTCTTGGTTTCCAAAAACTCGACGTTCATTATCAGGTAAATTGTGCCCCCCCTGAAGTAAAATCCTGGCTCCGCCCCCGTTGATAAGTGTATTTTTATAAACTTATTTTGGTTGTAACTACTAGAGTAATTATTGTTATTTTGGATGTATTGAAGCTTAATTTTGTATATATTTCGTTTGTTAGGTGCCGCTCGATGCAAAATGATAGAATTGGAGAAAAGAATCGAAAAGTGGTTAAAATAGAAGAAGTCAAAAGTTTGTGTACCAAATCAGACAAAGAGGATAGATGATTCAGAGCACTTGATAACGATTGGAGTGTTCGAGTACTCAATTGAATACATAGGAAAGCCAAAGGACCGAAAAAAGAGTGGAAAGGAATTTGGTGATGCCATCGAGAATGGATCAGTTTCCTGTTTGGATTCAAATTCTATTTGGAATGCAATTTTATCATCTAGCACGAAATTAAAAATAAATTAACGCAAGATATTGAATATTCAAAGTTCGGATTGAAGATTAACGAATAATAAATTGATTTTTCACTTTTTAATCATTGCTTTCAATTTCTCTGTGTTGTTATTTCAATTTTTTGTGTAATTTACATAGAATATTAGGCTAATTCTTTTCATGTATTTGATGAAGATTAAACATCTTTATTTTTTATTTTTTATTCAAAATTTAGTTAAATTCTTACCATTCTTGATTAATCTTGCATATTTAATTGCTTAATCACCAATTAAATATAAGGTTGCTTGTTGCAGTGTTGTGTGACTTATAATGGGTTTAAAACATTGCTTGATTAACATAAATGCAATAGATGTTAGAAATAATATTTATCACGTGTGCAGTATTTGGGATAATCATAAAAATTAACGCATTCTATTAATTCAAATTCGAACTAGGAATATATTCGGGTCGTGGCTAGAATAAATTTAATCTGTCTTAAAAAATAAAAGTTAATTACCATAAATTTATCGATTGTCAAGAATACATTAATAAAACTAGCTACATAATTGAGAATTGAAATAGATAATAATATGTGAATTCGTAATTTAATGCACTCATTCCATATACATACAAAATCAAATTTCGCAAGATTTCATAGATTAATTTAGAATAATTATAACTCACAAATATCTTTTGTTCACTTACTTTGAATCTGATTAGAAACTAGTAAATTTTGATTGAATTTTATTTCTTGTGGGACGATACCCGTTACTCATGACGTATTACTTATCAACGATCCCGTACGTTTGCGGAATTTTCACAGAGACACATGATATTTTATTAGATGTACATTAATGAGATAATATTCAATTAGGCAGAATTGAATGTGGTCGGCAAATTTTATATTTATAAATTGAAAATTAGAGCTAAAATATTATCTTAAAAAACAGAAATATTATTTATTAAATCTCAGACAAGGGATAAACACGGGCGTCTTGTCTCTTTGACGACAGATTATAATTCAGCTAATATTCTCATTATCATAAAATTAAATTGAATTACAGTTTATAATTAGATTCTTTCTATGAAATATAAATATTCACTCTCCTTTTAATAAAAATAAGTCTTGAAGAATCATTCCAAAATATGTCTCGTACATTGAATTGAACTAATTATAATAAATATTAAAGTCATCGACATTTCACATCTATTACTTTATTAGCTTTGCTTAATTTTTTTTTTTTTTAATATCCAGGTATCCCAACTTACACCAGACTATGTCCTGGACCACCCCATCCCCGACCCCCCAGTGATGGGTGAAGGTTAACCGCGGGATATGCCCAAGTTGACCAGAGTCCGTGCATCATTTATACTCCTGACCTCAAGGGAGAGCTTTGTTTAATTTTTTAAGCACTTATGATTCAAACATGAAGCCAGTCAAAACTCTAATTTGAGAGTACCTTGTAATTCATACTTGTCTCGCTCTCTCTCTATCGTACAAAATGAGATTGCGATGCATTAAGAATTAAGTAAAATTTGGTTGAAAGCAGTACGTAAAAGTTAGGGATGACAATGTGACGTGATAGGGTAAGACCGAATTGTACATTATCATCCCCATCCTAACATGGATTTTCGAGAATCGAGGTTGTGAAGAGTCGGGATGGGATGAGAGCGGGGCACCATCAGACGGAGATAAAAAAACTTCATTTACCACCGGTTTAATAATTATTTATTTTTCAATATTATTTTTTTATTTTTTAAGTACGATTTAAATTGAAAAATATAAAAATAATAACAGGGACGAACTCGAAAAGGAAGTGCGGGATTTAAAAAAAGTAGATAACATCAACGCTCAACGGGGATAATGCACTTTTTTTAGAATAGCAAAGTGCCACTATTTTTTACTGAGGCTACCATAGATGCTTCGCTGTTTGCATACTTTCTCAATTGTTCCTTTATACATATGCATGTGTATTTTGTAATAGCTTTCAGATTATCGAGAGCTCAATTTATAAATAGTCGCTAAAGTTTGTGCAAACTTTCAAGTTAATCCTTTAAGTATTTTTCTGATCACTTATTTACTAAAGTTGATTAACTATATTATCGGTTAAAGTTCAGTGACCTGATTGCAATGAGGTGAAGGTTTAGAGAACTAATTGCAACTCACTTGATTGCTCAGTGATTCTTTAAATGTTATTAATTTGCTGACTGATACATTGGCATTTGGTTAGTTTTAATGGACATGTCAGCAAATTCCAATAGGCAAGTTATCGAAATCCACATGGAGTAGCATATTTGCTTTTAAATTAAAGTTTAGTGATTTGATTACTCTAAATTGAAGTTCAATGACCCAATTGCAACTAGAGTGAAAGTTCAATGACCTTCATTGCAATTAACACTTTTATAATCTCCTTGTAATTTAAATGTCAAAATCAAAATTTTACTTTAATCGGACATTTCTTAGAACTTACAATTACTACTCATATATATATATATATATTACAATTTCAACAACTTATAACGAAATCCAAGTGAACTTAAACACGCTCGAAAAGGTCGCATTGAGAGAGTGAAATTCCAATGTTTTTGAATCCAAGTGACAAAAGCATTAATTTTAAAACTTCGAATGTCTCGAAAAATTAAATAGAAACAAGAATGTTCATTTAGGTAGATAATAAGGACTATAAAGTGATTTCTTCCTCGTATTTTTTAATCCAATTGAAAATATTTCCATGGACACTGCTATAATAATCAATATAGACTATAGAGTTATCTGTAGTCCCCAGAGCTAATGACAAAAGTCTGGTGTGTTTCTCCTTTTCCCCTTTAATTTAACATTTCTCTTTGTTGGCAAAGTTTTGTTGTTTTCTTCCTGTAACCAATGTAAAAAGTGTTCTAACTTTTAGTGCCAGTGATCAAGTAGGCTACTATAATAATAAATGAAAAATCTACTCACCACATATAGTTGCCTTCAACCATCGGATTTTTTCACCAAAAAACTGGCCGTGTATGCAGTTTTTTTGTGACAAATACAGCTACCAAAATCCCACTATTATATCCTTTTCTCTCAATTATATATCTTTGACCAACTTTGATATTTGCAGTGTGGTAAAATTCTAGGAAAAACCCAGATAAAAAGTTGCAATCTTTAAGGTAAAAAAAGAGTGCTTTTGGTAAAAATAATGTAACCCAGTGAAATTTCTGATAATCAGTCATCTTCAAGAGAAAATTAAAAAAGAAGTGCCACCCAAGAGGAGAAGGGTAGCTTTTAATTCTCCTAATGCTTTTGTTTTACTGTTTGTTTAATTGTTATTAAGGCATTTTCTCATTACCTACCACTGATAACTTCATTCTTCCTTCTTTTTCTGTCATGTATTTGAATATATATTCATATTTATATTCCCTACCTGAAACCACCACGCACAACAATATTCTTTTTGTGACTAGAATTCATTAAACTAGCCATTAGCATTCTATGTACCTCTACTCTCTTTGCAAATACAGCCCTTTTGTTGTTGTCATCTGGGTAAAGGCATGTAAGGAGTGGTGGTGTTATAAAGCACTCACATTTGTTTATGCATTGAAATCCCTGAAAGGAAATTAGATCTAGTTTCCAATTTGAGTTTTTTTTTTTTGAGGAAAAAAAAAATCTTTGATTTTTGGGTGTTCTTCTAAGTCAAGATCTGCTGCTGGGTTTCTTTTTGCAGTCCAAGAAATTTACATGGTGATGGGGTTTCCTAGATCAGGGATTTGAAAACTGCTCTGTTGAATCCTGTGCAGAAAAAGGTAAGAACTTGATAACTTTTTGAGATATTGGGACGTTTTCTTTTCTTGAATGGGATTTATTTATTTTATTGAATTTATTTACAGAGTGCATTTATTTTAAGGTCTTTTTTTTTCTGACTTAATTATGTGACTTAATGATATGAAAGATGAAAAGGGTTTTATACAAATGGGTCTTACATAGATCTTGTTATTGATCTACTCATTGAGATGTTTGAAATGCTTGTAATTATGTCTATTTTTTTATTTCACTGTTCTGGTCTTCATAATTCTTACCTACTTGCGTGTGTTTTTTTTTTAGTCCCAACATTAGTAAGTTGGCTTCATAGTTAGTATCTTTTGTAGAGTTTTATTTCCTTTTAATAAATTGCTGATTTATCAAGAAGAAAAAAAGTTGCATTTATGAGTGCCACGTTAAAAGAATTTTTTCTCAGAACTGCTATATTGGTTTACTAGAAAAAGGGTTAGAAGAATTGAGGGTTATTGTACTTTGCAAAATTGTAGTGTTAACTTGGGCGTTCCTTGTACAGATTTTGCAGGTTGTTTGACATCCTAAAAGATGGCTTCTGCTCTTAATGTGGAACTCTCAAAGAATACTGTCCTTTTTGGTCTCAAGGTCTGGGAAGTTATTGGGATTATTGTTGGGTTATTGATTGTGTTTATCCTCTTTTTATTGACATTTTATCTTACATCACGAAAGAAATATAGAACTCAAGAAAAACTTCCCCTTAGCCAAATACCAACTGTTTCGAAGGAAATTAAAGAAGTACGAGTGGAACAAGTATCAACTAATGAATTTGTTCCACGTGATGGGATTCTTCTCACCATTCATGACAAATCCAGTGATAAAGAATCAGACAAAGTTTTGGTCCATCTGGGAATGCCGAAAAGAAAGAATGGAGATAACACTAGTCAATCAGGTTCATTTTATAATGTTGATAAAGATTATTGTGGATCACATTCAGGTGAGGAAGGGAGTTCGGAAACATTTGGTGCACATAAATCTTCTTCTTCACATCCAATAACTGCTCCTTCTCCGTTATCGGGCCTGCCCGAACTTTCTCACCTGGGCTGGGGTCACTGGTTTACACTTAGAGATCTGGAACTTGCTACAAACAGATTTTCTAAGGAGAATGTTATTGGGGAGGGCGGATATGGCGTTGTTTATCAAGGACAGTTGATTAATGGTACTCCTGTGGCTGTAAAAAAGCTCCTCAACAACCTGTGAGTTTCGAATGTTTTTTTTTTTCTCCTTCTGATATTTAGGGCTTGTTTGAGCCCCATTTTTTTGCAAAAAATGCATTTTACAATAGTGTTATGACGAAGAATATGTGGTTAAAAAATAAGAATTTTTTTTAGATTTGCGTGTAATATTATTTAATTGAAGAATGTGTGGTTGTAATAGGTCAAATCACTATTCAAGAAAGACTGTATTTTGATGGAAAAAATGAGGCTCTAACAAAGGCTTAATGAAAATACTTACTGGATGGTTTCGAAGGCCAATATTTTTAATATTTTCTTTTTCAACAGGGGTCAAGCAGAGAAAGAATTTCGAGTGGAGGTTGAAGCTATTGGCCACGTGCGCCACAAAAATTTGGTTAGGCTCCTGGGGTATTGTATTGAAGGAACTCACAGGTACTGTGTAATTTGGCTTTCAAATCCAACTACTTAGCTGCATTTTCTACAAAAGCCACTCCCTGGAAGATTTGTTCATTGTGAACTCATTTGTGCATGGACATGGTTTTCCATTGCAAATGGATTTAGTCTTCTCATTGCATGTTCCCCAATTAGTATGAGACACAACTCCAGTTATAAGCTTGTGATCCAAAAACAGAATCCCACCAATGCTCTAAAATTTATGGGACTAGTTTATTACCTTCCTGCTTGAAATTTCTATAACTTATTCTCTACATTGTAGGATGCTTGTCTATGAATATGTCAACAATGGGAACTTGGAACAGTGGCTTCATGGGGCTATGCGCCAGCATGGAAGCCTTACTTGGGAGGCCAGGATGAAGGTTCTCCTTGGCACAGCTAAGGCGTAAGTTGGTTTATCTATGTTATTATCCTTTAATTTTCTCTTCCAACGTTATAGATCTTATTACATGTGATACACTTCTCGCAGTCTTGCCTACTTGCATGAGGCCATTGAACCGAAAGTGGTTCACCGAGACATAAAATCGAGCAATATATTGATTGATGATGAGTTCAATGCCAAGGTTTCTGATTTTGGTCTAGCTAAGCTACTTGGTGCTGGGACAAGTCATATCACAACTCGAGTCATGGGTACTTTTGGGTGAGTTTTTTGCTTTCCTTTTTGGTTCTTTCTAAGTTCTACAGGGCCACTGGTTCTTGTTTTATCTCACTTGAGTACTGAAGGGTTGGGTTAAGCATATTTTATATAGATCGATGTGCAATTATGATTCATTTTCTCACATTTTTACTTCAAACAATGTACAGATACGTGGCTCCTGAATATGCAAATACTGGTCTTCTGAATGAAAAGAGTGATGTCTATAGCTTTGGAGTTGTGCTATTAGAAGCAATTACAGGAAGAGATCCGGTTGACTATGGCCGTCCTGCTCAAGAGGTATTCAATCCTCTCTCTCCCAGTCTCCGCTAGAAAACATGCTAGTAAATTAAAACTATTCTACTTTTTCATTGTATTCCTATTTGAGGAATTACAAACAAGCGAATTTGACGATATTAAATTTAAGAATTCAATAATTTTTTATATATATATATTCTATTTTTATCCATTAGTGGTACAAATATACATCTTATATTGGTATAATGGAGCAGGAATCTCTATACAGCTGAGACTTGAGGCTCCTTTCAGCTACTTGATGAGGTCATGACTTGATTTGAAGTTTAAAAATTTGCTGAAAGAAGCCTTGACGTCTATTTTTTGTGTTATATTTCCTTTTGGTTTATGTAACATTTTTACAAACCCTATTTGTTCCAGTTGAATTTCAACTGAATTATTTCCTTTCGAAATCTGTTGAGTTTGCGTACTTCAGATCGGCACCTCTGTTTTTCTGAGGCATTTCTTTCTTCAGTTTCATTGAATGAAATTGTATGAAAATTGCAGGTAAATCTGGTTGATTGGCTGAAAATGATGGTTGGAAGCAGGCGCTTTGAGGAAGTGATGGATCCATACATGGACACGAGGCCATCAACGAGAGCCCTCAAACGAGCTCTTTTGACTGTTTTGAGATGTGTTGATCCAGATTCAAACAAGAGACCCAGGATGAGCCAAGTTGTCCAAATGCTTGAATCGGAAGAATATCCAATACCAAGAGAGGTCAGTGTCTCTTGTCCTATTGCATAATCTAGTTTACACGAATTTATCTCTTATACAACTACACTTTAATGAGTCGGCATTTTTAGTAAGATCTCCCGTGTTTCTAAAGTATGTATAGAGTTATAAAAGTTGACAAGGTTTTCGCTACGTATATGTGATTTTTATTTTAGAGATGATAAATGTTCAAGTAAGAGTTAGGAAAGATGGTTATTTTTACTCAGTAGGAATGTTCCTTTTTTGTGTTTAATATTTCTTAGATTAATACTTTAGGGTGATAAAAATTTGAGAAAAATAGCTTATAAGTTCCAACCCAACCTACAAACTCTGGCCGACTTCCACTTGCTCTTGAAACCTGCAAGGCTGGCACAATGGTAATTACTCAAGTTTACGTGACAATACGTGGCATTAAATGATAGTTTTAATGCCATGTAGACCGGTGCTAAACAAATACGTAGCATTACTATAATTGAGATCTTGTTAATTTCTTTCTTGAGTGGTAATTCTGTCTCTAGTTTCTCACAAAAATTCCCAGGTATAGGCCTTTGCTTTAAATCATAATTTCACTACCTTGATTTTTTGAGTAAAAGCTTTCTCTGGACAGCAAACAGTACTTGAATAAACTTGATATTTTTCATACTTATATTTGTAGGATCGAAGGCACAGAAGAACTCGAGCTGGTAGTGCAGAGATGGATTCGCAGCAGAACTACGACACTGATAAAAGCGACAACCAAAATCCAACGTCAGATAAGAAGGATGCCTTTTCTTCCCAAAAAGGTGCTAATCTTAATGCACACGTTTGAAGAGAGTATGGTAGACATGTGGGAAGAGGAGTTTGTCTTGTATTTTTCTTTCAAATTTTATTAATTTTTGGTTTATATTTTGCTTTTTTGGTCTTGTTTGTATTTTCTTTTGAAAATTCTTGTTCTTGTATGAGAAGTAGATAGAAAGACGGTTTTTTGTTTTTTTGATGGAAATGGTGCCTTTGTGAGAAACCTGAAAACATTGGTGGGGGCTTTGTACAGATACTGTTGCTTTCTTTAGCTTATTCAGTGATGTTTGATTAAATCCATTTTTCTCTTGTAGTAACATCAAGAAGAAATTTGAGTGAACTGGGAATTAATTAAACTAAGGCTGTGTTTGGAATCATGGAAATAGGGTCTTAAAATTTTAATCAATACTTAACAAATTATGATTCCAATTTCTAAGGGCACATTCCTTAATGCCCAAACATAGTGCCTTTGAGTTTTACTATATGTATGGGATGAGCCGAGTCGCACAACTTGTTTGCTGTGGAGCGGGCTCGGCTCGGTAAGATAGATCACTCAATCAAAGTCTGGCTCAGTTCAATTTGCTCCACAAGCTTGCACACGAGCCAATGAGCTCGACTCAGGAGTGAGTCGGAGAACGACTCGCCTCCTGCCTCACTTAATGCCCCAGACTCTATTTGCCTTCACATGTAGAGTAAATTTATTTTTACATTAAAGCCCGATCTATAGAACTGTCATGATTGGGTAGCATAAGGTTGATATGCACTGAGCGCAAAAGAATAGCAAAGCCGTGCCAATTTTGTAATTAGATTATACCCCTATTTGGTGTGGTTAAAAATCAAAATTTCAGTAAATTTTGATAAAAATTTTGATAAAAATTAATAAAATGTATTGTTGAAAAATTTATAAAAGTTTAATCTCATAAAAAGTGTGATTAAAATTAATTATTGACTTTGATCTAAGTTTTTATCAACTTCATAAACTACAACAAACATGGGCCATAAATACACCTTGACAAAATACAAACATGAACAGAGTAAACACAAGCTCATTCACTAATATCATCTGATAATATTTCTTAATATGCATATTGGAAAGATAATCTTTTTTCAAGAATAATTACACCAGCAAAAAAAAAAAATCTCTTTTGCCTGTCAATATACATAGCACTCATCATATTGGAGCTTTTATTGCTCCCTAAAATTGCTACAATATTACAGAAGAAAAATGCTGTCCTCGTAGCCAGAAAGGCGGATCGTAAAATCAAACTAGATGGTGATAAGACAGGGCATTCAACCTCTCATCATATCATGGACAAAATCTATGTTCTAATGTTGCAAACGTAAAATTAAAACCAAGAATAGTTAAAAAAGAATCGGTTTCTATTCACAAATTTGCTTTCCCTCTGATTGAAGCAAAGCCGCATCTGCATCATTCAATTGCTGCAGCTTCTGCTTAATACGGGAGTCAGATACCTTCCCATGTTGCTTCTCATATTCATCCTTCAATTCCTCCAAACGCTTGGACACCTATCATCAGCAAAAACATACATAAGTAACTAATGAGAATTTATCAGAAACCATAAAATATGACCATATGTCCTTGGTTAATTACCGTTCCAAAATGAAACGACTCCAAGAAAATTCGCACTGGCAAGCAATGACAAATATTTAATCGTTATCAACAATAACTATTAAGGTAATAATTTTTAGTTTATAGAAATGTTTGAAAAGAATTGCTATAACTATTGTCCAAACAATTTACTGTTTAGTATTATCTCATCATGTATAAGCTTTCTGACATATCTCAGCAATTAAAGCTTGGTCAAAACAGCAGATTGAAAAGGACATGTTTCTAATGCTCTTAGATTTTTCTATTTCAGTATCACATGAATATAAAACACATTAGGATATAAATGATACAGAGAATGTGCTTTAGATTTGATATGCTACGTATTACAATACAATGTTAGGGTAAGAGGGAGCAATAGAGAAATTAATAGCAGTTTTTTTTTTGCATATCGACATGCGTCAAAGATGCAACTTAGTTATCCCTAACCAATGGCAGCCAAATATCAAAGAATAAATATAGGTGGATTATTAGACACCTGAGATGTTTTATTTAAGAGGTTTACAATTTTTTGAAGAGTGATCTTGCCCACTCAAAATCCCCTGAGGAAGTGAACAAATTTGAAGTTTTGGGGTAGCACAATACACAGGCAAGGATGCAAATCTATATTTTAGCATTAACTAACAACTCTTTAATACATCAAGTGTATTCCCGTAATTAACTTAATTCTCTCTCTCTCTCTCTCTCTCTCTCTCTCTCTCTCTCTCTCTCTCTCTCTCTCTCATTTTTCTCTCCTCTTGTAACTACAGTGCGACCAGAGGGTTTAGAGAAAGCAAACCTTAATTGCGTAGGCCATTGGTAATAATGTATCTGGGTTCATGGCATCTTCAGGAAAGTGTCGTAATGCATGTATGAGTTTTTCAAAAGGTAACTTCACCTGTTAAAGAAAGATTGTTAAACATGCCCGGAAAAAAATACGAGCACTTAGAGAAGAGGCCGTAGAAACTCACCAAGTCATCATGGCAGTATTTCAGTAGAGCCAAACCAACTTTAAAAACAATTTTAACATCCTAAAAGAGAAAATTGACAAATTAGAATGTAAGTGGCGATAGAGACATAACTCCAAGAAGATTGAACACTAACCTCATAAAGAAAGACATCCCAAATCCGAAGAGCCAAATGGAATGGTAACGAATATGAAAAAACAGTTATGAACCACTGGCTTGCATACATGCTAGGGTTTATCATTTCTTGAACAAAATGCTCTCCCAGCCTTGGCAAGTGGTCCTTCACCAACTGGTCAAACTGGAATAGGTACTGCTGTACAAGAGGCAAACCCACCTGTACCAAATGGACAGCCTTGCTCAGTGTTTTCAAACTGTGTAACAATGCATAAGATAAGAGTTTATATTTGAAAATGCAGCGATGAACAATGTTAGACAGCCACTTTGATTTTACCAAATGCACTTTGGAAATCTGATTATATGTTATCCGATATTGAAGTTTTCTGGATTCTAGTGATGAGGTAAACTAATTACGTCTTAATTTAAAAATGGATGATATGTGACCAAAACTACACCAGATATAATCCTTCCATCGGAGCATGGACAGCTCCTTTCAGTAATGCGACCAATAACCAAAATGCATCTTCCTCACTCATATAAAGGAGCAACAGACCTGCCACAAATCCCATTCCCTACAATCAAGACAATCTCAACATTAATAGGTGGTAGAGAAAGTTGTAGTCCTCGATGATTTGCGTCTGAATAAAATACAAACCTGCACATATCCAACCTCTCGGTCAAATACAGAGTACGCTTTCAATACATTATAAAGGGATCTTTGACCCGGTCCATGTCTTTGCTGGAAGAAAACATGTGAAGGAAATGTACGAGAGATGTCTCTAATAATATCGAGCTCAGAAGCAGATGTCTCGTATATGACTAGTTGCTGCATTGAAAAACCAAATGATCAGTTCAATAAAATAGCAACTTAAAGAGTTCTGAAGTAACACAATTCATCAGTCAATAAACAAACGAACTTATACAAAAATTTATACATCCGAATTGATTATTAAATTCCTTTAATACACGGCAACCATCCAATTCCTTCAATCTACCACTTACGACAGCCTCTCAATTCAATACCAATGGAAGGAACAGAGAAAATATACGAACAAGAACTCAGTCAAAATTTCCCTTATTAAATTAATTCAAACACTAACAAACTGTTCAAATGGGGCAAATTTGATAAAAGCAGGCACATCTGCTTGAAAATTAATGATCTCAAAAATGACTGCAAAATGTTGGAGTCAACAATGCACTGGTGCATTCGGTGCAACTAGGTGAGGATGCTAGGTCATCTGTATATAGTATGAATACAAGCAATGTAACAATTTGATCTCATCCAATCTTATCAGAAATGTCGAAACACTTACTGAGGACAATATTTCACCAGTGTCACAAGGTAAGTAAAGTAACAGTTCCCCATTGATTAAATAGAACGTAAGAAAATCAAGAATACAAGATGTATAGAAAAAAAATTATTGCTCCAAGTTATTGCCAATGAATCAGAGCCCACTCAGTTAATAAAAAGGCATTTTTCAACATCCAAATTTGTTTCTGTTCAATGCATTGACAAGTACCAGGTAGAGACCAGCAACTCAAGGCTTTTGCATTTGTGGCATTGTGAAACACGGATAAATATTAAACCAACCTATTTAATCATTTGGAGGATTCTTCATTTGCATAATTATGTCCAATTCGTGGTAATTTTACTGCTGTGAAGAACCAAAATAATCAATAACTGTTGCATACATGCTAGGTTTTTGACATACAGAATAAAAATATATTACCTCATAGACACCTGGATTCATAAGCAAGAGGTCCCGACTTCCAGAGATTAACTGCCAAACAAGACCCCTTAGACAATCAGGAATTCCTTTCCTTATTCTCCTTTTAACAACATGAGGTTTTCTCCGAAGGTAGAGCTTCCAATCACTTCCTCCAACCCCAATCATTTTCCTCCATTTTCTAATTTTTCTTTCCTCCCTATATTGCAAATTGATGTGATGGTATTACAAGGTGCAAAAGACATCCATCTTTAGCAAAAACTGATCATGTAAAGAGACAATCTCAAACGTTGGTACCGTCGAAGAAATACAGGGAATAAGAAGCTTGTGATAAAGCAATGTAACAGAATACATTCTGGAATATAACATACTCCTTTTAACATATTTCATAATCCTAGTCATAGTCAGTTTATTGTGGTACTAGAAGTGAAGGCATATTTTGGTATTTTTCATGTGTTTTATAATTTGCAGAAAATTTGACATAAATGTTTGGTTTACTAGTCAAATAATTCAGTTATATATTTACTTAGTCCAGGTTGAGTTACAATTCGGAAGAAAAGAAGAGTAATATATTTATGTAAAGAATTTACTTCAATGGAGAACTCGACAGACTGTATATAGAGTTACGAATTCATGGAAAATATTTATTTCAATGGAGAACTCAGCTACGACGAAATTATGAAGTATTTGAAGCCTTTTGGATGTCTTGTGAAATTCCCTGCACTATGGGTTGTGCCTATAATTTCTTCTTTATTTCATATCTGCCACTAGAACTGCACCTAGATTTTCAGAAGATGTTCTTTTATTTCTAGCACCTCAAATGATCGAGCCGTATGAATATCATTTTTGAACTATAACTACCCAAAATCTCAGATTTCATAAATTGTGTTCTACCAATATTTTTCTCCGCATTTTAGCTTTTAAAATTGACACAGATCTTAAGATCCTATTTAATCTACTGTCCTGGATCGATTATTCCATCGAATGTCAAAAGATAAAACATGAAAATTGTGCAAAATTAAAGTAATAGCTCATCTGTACATTTCTTGCACTTCTTTGTTCTTTTATTATTTCCTTTTTGCAGAGCATACACTGACAAAAATAGAAATCCTTACTCTAACCAACCACAGTTGTCAGATGTAATACCGCATAACTGAACAGCTGAAAATGTCTATAAGACCGTATTTACTTTTCATTAACATTTTGGTTTTGGTGCACACTAAAAATTTGTGTAGATTCACAGGCTAAAATGTCTTGGGTGTGACATGGTCTGCTCAGTAAATAACCTTTTTTAGAAGGATGTATTACGAATTGTGATAATAAAGCCTTACAGACAATCTGGAGACAGCTATAATCCTATACACTCGGAAAAAAAGACAATATTTGCACCTCAAGCAAAAACAACAAACAAGAATGAGGGCACAATAACACAGTGAATCGCTGCAAAAAACTCAGGGTACTAGGAACACAAGGCTAAGTCAGCATAGTAACATCACAAAGCATCATCAAAACCATTGCTAAAAGTCTAATACAGAGACAAAGTTTGGACAATCTCTTCTAGAATGTGCATGCATTTTATAATTTCCGTACCTCTCATACTCGAAGGCCGATCTACTCCTTGTTAAACCATCAGGAGAGTTAGCTTCCTGCTTTACGAATCCAAATCTATCAACTTTCGGAAGTGCAACGGATCCTGCCTCATGTTCATCCACTTTTTTCTTTTCCATCACACTGCTTAATGAAAATTCCAACACCTAAATTTGATACGAAAGGTTTACTGTTATTCGCAAAATTCCCACAGATTCTCCTGTTCCAACATCAAATACGGAAGATTCTCGAACTCGCTGAATTAAAAACAAGAATTCGTTTTAAATTTTTAATCAATCAAACCAGATAGCTAAACAAGGAAATGGTAAAGGCTATTCAACCGTGTTCATATAACGCAAGAAGAATATAAAAAACGGAAAAATTACATAAATAAAAAACAATGTGATTATATAGAAAGTTCTTAATTCATGTTAAAATAAAATGTATGGGATAAAAAGCAACATAATTAAAAAAAAACAACAACAACAGCAACAACATGAAACGGCGCTATTCCTTTCATATGACATGTTAAAATATTAACAAAACATCATTTAATAAAAATAACAAAAATAATTAAAAATTAACAATGAAAAGAGAGAGAAGCAATTAACCGATAACGATTAACAGAATTACAGGAAAACTAAGAGCGATCGGCTTTTTCCATTTCTGATATTTTGTCGTAAATCTTGACGGAAACTTTTTTATTCAAATATTATTCTGGAAAGCGCAAAGGCCGATAGGAATTCTGGTGCCGCGGGAGCTTTGTTTAATGGATACGTTACGCCGTCGTTGCCCTGCCCCAGGATGAGAAATTGAAAACTCCAGCCAATTTCAAGGCAAAACGTTTGACCTTTTTTTATCGAAGATGAAGAAATGTAAATAAATAAATAGTATTTGAGCCCACTCTTTTTTAAACTTAATGCCATGATGGTCACTTAATTTTATTTTGTTTCACCATAACTACCTAACTTTATACTTAATGTTACCATGACCACCCAATTTGATTTTATTTCATCACGACCATCCAATTTCATATAACATTTCACCATGACTACCCAATTTTTTTTCACAATTTTCATTAATTTTAAAAGGGATAAAACAATAAATTTGTATTATATATAAAAATAAAATTAAAAAATATTTAAAATAAGATATAATATAAACTTATTTTAAAAATTTTAAAAAAATAAAAATTATATAGAAAAATAAAATAAAATGAAAGTTTATTTTAAAAAAAACTTTCCTTAAAAAATAAAATAAAATAAAATATATAAAAAAAGGTTTTTAAAATAAAATAAAATAAAACTTATTTTAAAATTAAAAAAATTAAATTTATTTATATGTATAATACAAAGTTACCATTTTGCTCCTTTTAAAATTAATAAAAATTTGTGAAAAAAAAATTGAGTGGTCATGGTGAAATCAAATCAAATTGCTAAATATAAAGTTTGATAGCCATGATGAAATAAAATCAAATTTGGTGATCATGGTGACACTAAGTATAAAGTTAGTTGGCCATGGATTTAACTCATTTTGAAATAGTAAACTGATGAAAAATATGTGATTAAAAATGAAGAAATTTTTTTTGATGTACATATAATATTATTTTAATGAATAATGTGCGATTGATAAAAAAAAGGAAAATGTAATTTTTTTAAAAATGGAAATCAAATAAGACCTATAGTTGTACTTTTTTCTTTCCTCTGATATAATGAAATTGAACGAGCGAGTTTTTCTTAATTTTTACGATAACGGATTATGAATCGGATTTTGCTTTAAATTAATTACTACAAATTTGCATTTCTAAATTTGTTGGTTTGTAGAAATTAAATTGATTTTCGTTAATTTTTATAAAATAATTATTTGGATGAAAAAATTTGTGTTGAAGTAAAGTATTTAAATTAAAAAAATTGGGATATTAACAAATATAAAATAATACATTCTTATCAACAATGCATTTTTTATATTCCTCCAATTAATGGAATTTTGAGACAATTACCTAAAGGGCCACCACAATTTTTATATCTTACACCACATTTTAACTGTATTTAATATTATTAATTTTGTTCATTATAGTATTTATGTCACTAACATTTTTTCATGTCATTCTTATCGTCAAACTTTTCATTAGTTAACGCTTTTTATATTTGATAACAGGTTTATGTTCAAAAATTCGTTGAATTAGTGTAAAAACTTATTTTACGATCATATTTTTAAAATTTAAATAAATAGAAAGTGCAAAAAAATATTATTTCCTTATTTCAAAGTATGAAAATAATATATTTTGATATAAATTATTGTAAAGGACGAGATCTACTAATTAATGGAAGGTTAAAAATATGAATTCGACGAAAAAAGTTTAAAAATAATAGTTTATGCGATAAGCAAAAATTGAGAAGTATAGCTGCAATTAAAATATAGTGTATCAAAATAAAAATTGTGGTTGTAATATAATCACCCTTCATGTAAATACTGCCTAAAGTAAATGACTATTACATATATGCCCTTTGTCTCTTAGAAAATTACAGAAACCTCAATTGAAAAACTTTCCAACAGAAACCTCAATTGAAAAACTTTCCATGACATATTCTCCTTATCAGTAAAAGTACAATGGTTATTTTTATTTTACCTTTGTTTCTGTAATACATTTGAACTATCTTTAATTCTCATTTCTAAAGATTTTTTTATTTAAGTGTGACTGTTTTTAGCTATTAAAGATGTCATTAAATTTATGTAACCATGTTCAAATAAAGATTTAGAACAGAATTTTTGCAATGAGTAGTTCCAATTCCAAAAAAGAGTATCAAAAGTGGCTATAGCTTACATTTAGATGAATGAATCACCCGGAGCTCATATGAGAGTTGGTTTGAATGCCCTAACTATGACAAAATGTTTTCGAGATGTTAATGAGCAAGATGTCTAATAATATCTTTAGGAGCTAACTTTCCTAATTAAATGCCGTTATTGAATAAGTGTGTCTATTTGTTTATGTGGCTACTCGTAAAAAATCATCTTTCGTGGCTCAAGTAGTAACTACTTTACAGCACGAGGGCGATGAAATACACAATCGTGGTAGTTTTTTCATAAAAGTGCGGTCGAAATATTTAGAGAATAGAGATATTTGGAATGAAAAAGTAACTAACTCGATAATACGTTATCATTATATTGAGTTAGAATATATTAATTCTAGTTAGTAAGTTGAATATTTTAGGGTGAATATTTTTTCAGTAATAAGTATTTTAAATTTTGACTTGTCGTGATTTTCATTGATATTTATCGGATAAGAATTTTCATAATTCGGCTGCAATCTAAGCTGGGGATGGGTTTTGGGGTTAGCTCGCCCTTGTGGGATTGCGACCCTTTGTCCCGAACATTGTAGCACGCGTGTCACCCAATGTTTTGAGCATAAAGATTCCACTGACATGTAAAAGGCTTGCCTAAATGTTAGGGATGCGATAATACATCAAAGAAATTATTCCACAAGGTCGAAGTTAACGGGGTACAATTGTGAAGAAATTCAATACCTCGAGCTCGAGGATGTAGTTATCCTATAAAAAGACTTAAGGGTCGTTCTCTTCGTGTTTCAGTTTTGTGTTTTGAGTTTTGAATTCGTTTTGTATTTTGTGTTTTGAGTGTCTGTTTTGAAATTTCTGAAAATGCGTTCTTTTTGCCATTCTGAAAAACTATTTTCGAAAACATAAAAATGGAAAACGCGTTTACTTTGAAATTTTGAGAATTT
This sequence comes from Fraxinus americana, assembly GCA_035079005.1. NCBI lineage: Eukaryota > Viridiplantae > Streptophyta > Magnoliopsida > Lamiales > Oleaceae > Fraxinus > Fraxinus americana. Next base: position 4,448,431 of record CM068714.1, on the reverse strand, counting down.
TTTTTAATAATATTTTATTCAAAAAAATCTGATTATTCAATAAATTTTAATGGTTTAATGTTAATATAGTATTAAATAACATATACATTTTGAAATTGGTGAAAGGTCAAATTTTTTTTCAAGATATTAAAAACACAACATAAATTACATTTGATGAAATAGTTCAATCAATACAATTAGAAGTTCACGTGTCATGACAAAATAAGCAGATACTGAACTACAGGAAAATAAATCCACTGAGTCATGTACAACGTCTTGAGTAATCATTCCACATTTGTGTAGCAATTTGATCCCTAACTTGTCTTAACTAGCATCAATATGTATGACTTCTTGTGCTTGACTTGATTCCGGTATATCTTGGAACATCATATTTTCCTCTAAATACTCAGCGAACAACCTGTCTAAAACGTGCTCCTAGCGAATAAAGTTGTGTATTGCACAACACGCAGTAGGGATTTGTCTTTGTCTACTAAGAAGATAATTGATAATCAATTTCAAAATAGGAAAATAGATATGAAGAACAATTTCTTTTTTTTTTTTGGATTCTAAAACCTATTAATGAAGTTTTATTTTGTTTTGTATAGACCACAAAAGTTTCCACCAATATATTTTACATTTTTCTTACGCGACAAATCACTTTTATTATGTGACCTCATTTTGGTATCAGCTTATTCTATTAATTGTTAGAATGAGAGTTTTAACTCTATTTTGTAAATAGGAGCCTTAAATTTGAAAGCCATTGTCACTGCATAACTGGACAATCAAAAAAATCTCATTATCTCCTGTTAAAAATGGCAATGAGGAAGGTTGAAAAGGGCCTCTCGAAAATTATAAAGGGACAGAACAATCCCATCAAAATTGACTAAATTATGGGCATTTGCATTGGTTGCTAATTCAGACATTCCAAAAGAAAACAAAGTTCAAATTACAACAGAAAGTTACAGGTTGAAACAATGACCATGTCTTGGGATTGAACATTAGTGTCATCTTCTTCTCGTTCTCCCTCTCGACTCACATGTTCGACCTCTTCAACAGCATGAAGACAAGTAAAGTTAGATTAACTAGACAACTAACAATTTAAGAAATATAAGAACCTAAATAGAACCGGATGGTACCAAAGTAGATTATATCTACCAGAGACTGAATATCCCAACTTCAATGGTAATATTTAGATAGAGACACGATAGAGATCATTGTCCCTGCCTACATTTCATGTCATTTAGCTCTTCAAATAGAATACAATCAGCTTTATCATACTGGAAGGCAGATGAAGCACTGGTAGAATATGCAGAGCACTGGGGAAACGGGAAAATATGTAAGAATGGTAAATCAAAATCAATGAGCAAGAGAAGAATAAAATATCTCCTAACCTGTCGTGCCCCATTTCCAACACATTGTTGACCATTGGTGAGGCCCCAAGTAGATGGAAAGGGTTCAGTGGATGAGGATAGGTGTCGAACTGTGAAGTCCACCTTACCGACAAGTTCTAGTACAGAATATCTTTTTGTAACTTCAAATCATTTTTCCCCGTTCAAATTCAGGTTCTATCAATCAACAAAAACTCAAAATGTTTTCCTTTCTTTTGTTCTGTTGATACTTTTTTGATTTACTACTTTGGGTTTCCACGCTTTGAAAAAAATTGGGTATATTGTTCAAATCATTTGCCTGGTGCTAAATGTTCATTTTTGTCGAGCAGGATACCTAATATTTACAATGTTCTAGTAGGTGTGACAAAAAATTTCGTTCAACTTGATGTTGCCCTCCTTGAATGAGATAAGGATTACCCACCTAATCAAATAAATATGATTGCCCCGAAATGGGTACGGGATGTGTACGGAAAATATAGTCCCCGCGCCCACTATCCTTGTTTGAAGTTAATTTTAAAGTTAAGATTTTTTTTTTTAAAAAATAGAATATTTATTATCATTTTTAAAGAGAATATGCCCTCATTTGAGCCCAATTTTCTAGAGTATTTTTTTTAAAATCTCATTTTCAATCACACGGTCTCTCATAAAATAATTATACATGTATTTTAAAAAAAATTCCTTACTTTTTAGCCACACATTCTGCAAAAAAAAAATCATTATTCGACTGCATATTTTACCTAAAAAATTGGAATCAAATAATGGTCATGAGTTGTTCTTAACAAACTAAAAAAAGTAATAATATTTACTAAATAGAGACAAAAAAAAATAAAAGGAAAAAATAAATAAATATTTAAATGGGCCGATAAATGGGACAGGAGACTGCCTCCGCCCCGTTCCTTTTTAATCGAATATGAGGTGGGGGGCAAGGTGAGACGAGGTGTAGGTGGGAATGACAGACTCATCACATACCCGTTTCGTTGTCATCCTTACGCTTTGGTAGTTAAAGGTCTCTTCATTGGTGTACTACTATATTAATTTGAAATCGAATCGGGATCAAATATTTTATATTGATTTAGGAACAAAAAGTCCATATTCTGGCAAATTCTTGAGGGAAAATTGTATTTTCCACAGTGAAATCTAGTAAGTGAGATTTCGAGTAAGTGTACATATTTGGCTTGTCTGGTCTCCATTATTTTCAAAATACATTTTTCATCTTTTATTTTAAACAACACATTCTTCAATAAAAATAATATTACTCGCAAATTCCAAAATTTTCTTTTTTGATCACACATTCTCCATCAAATTACTATTTCAAAATACATTTCTAACAAGAAAATGGGGCTCAACTATGCTCATTGTCTTTTTTTTTTCCTTCTTATTGAAATTATTTTACAAAGACTCGTAGAGTAAAAGAATATTGGAGAACAAACACACTTAAAGAGCACAATACAACAAAAAGTTGTAAAGATCTTAAACATGACAAATGATAATATGTTATGATGAAAATGTTGCACTTGTGATTGATCAAGAAGGAAATCTAGAAGGAACTCAAATTTTTTTTCCCTTTTGAAAGATTCAAGAGCAAAACAAATAATCTATTGATATTGAAAGACTCGATGAATTCTTCCAATATATCATTTATGGATCCAATGTAATTCATAACTATAGGAATAAACCCTCTCAAAATTGGTCATTCTAGAAAACATTTCAGAATTGAATTGATCTTGGTTTAGAATTATAGCTTCCATACCTATTTTTAGTTTTTATTTTGTGGGGAATCAAATAGTGTTATTGGTTGTAAATGGAAAAAAAAAAAAGGTTTTGTGGAGTAAGGTGCGAGGTGGTGGGCGTTTTCTGTTTGAATTAGTTTTTGTCTTCCTGTTTTTTTTCGCCCATTTCAAATTAATATTTTCGTTAGTAAAAGATAATGGTCAAACACGTTTAGTAAGTTACAGGTGCCAAAAATTAAGGTTCAAGACCTATTATCAAAATGTTCTATTAGGTTTATTACATTGATATGATGATAGAACCGTCTTTCTTATAAGTTTTTATCTTCTAACAATCAAATTCATGGTTTCCATTAGAAATTGACGGCGGTCGTGACCGTTCCATGGGGTAGGGACTTGGAGTGCCAAAAAAGAAAGGTTCAAGACACCGTCGTCTAATGGTTCAAAAGTTTGATAGTCGAGTGGAAAATTCCCTCCAATATATAGTTTTATTCGGTACATATTGGAAATATTATCCAAAACAGAAGCATGCCTCGGGGCATCATGCATCTCCCCGTCATGAGGAAAAGGTGGGCGGCGTATGGCGGAGTTCGTTTCTGGCGGACGTGTTGTAAGAGACAATAATTATCTCTAAATTTAAATTTTATCACAAGAGTTAATTAACTAAGCTGATACCCTAAAATTTTCGCCGGGAGTCTTTCCTTTTGGGTTGAATACAATTTTTTTGGCTAATTTGTACAGGTGCTAACACAATGATTTGTACGGCGCACCGTCCCCTTTGTTGACGTGGCCTTTACCCATTGGTGGATGGACAAGTACTGGAGTGATACCATGCCTTTTCCGCCTGAGACCATTTTTTAAAATCTTTTTATTATCATTATATGTAGGGATTAACAATAAAGGAAATGAAGATAATACTGAGAATATAATTTTTTCAACGGAATCATGAGATTGTTTATTGAAAGGGTAGTTGTGAGAATCAGTTTCAATCATTAACGTGGTGGAATGGTTTTTGCTTAGATGTGGACCATAACTGATGTATTTTATTTATTTATTTATGCTGGTGCTGCGTGAGCCATGCTTCATATATGTTCTAGACTGCCACTAGAAATGGTTCAAAGGCTGGAACAATGCTGGAGTTGGTAAATTAGTTGCTATATTTTATTAACTGCAAATTTAATTTGTAAAGAATGTTGGCCTACTTCTGCATTTTGCATCTTTAGCTATTGATATCATAATGTCAAGTTTGTCCATGTGCAAAGAGCCTGCTAAAGGCATGAAAAAGCTGGAAAGGTTAAATTTAAGGCAAAACAGAGAGACCTAAAAGAATAAAATGGTGTAGATCATGGCATAAAGGTCCGTTCCTGCCACCGTTTTGAAAAGGCCTAAAATCGCAAGAGGCATGGGAGAAGTCCATGATTAGGCATGAACCTTAACTGAAAGTGAAAATTCTAGTAACTATTGTACAGAGTAATTTCTTTTTTCTTCTTTCAAATGCCTAATGCATAAGCAGATGAAGCAAATGATGCATCGACTTACCTCATCATTTTGTGTTAGTCAACACTGGAGAAAACTTCAATTTTATATATACAACTTTTTCCCTGTATCCTACCCTAAATGCAAGATTGAAGCTCCATTGACATCATATTTTCCATGCCACACCTTATTAATTATTTATCTTTTGATTTAAGTTTTGTTTTTCTAGTGTAATTTAAGTCACGACCATGGATTTTACAACAGAACTCTGTATTTAATAATACCAACGCCTTTTTATATTAAATTATATAATCATTTGGCCAGTAAAAAAAATTAATTTTATTCTTCCGGGTAAGAATGATGCATGGCCTTACCTCATCAAGTTTCGTAGTCTGAAGACCCAGCAAACCTGTAAGAGTAAAGTAAAATAAAAGAATCCGTACAAGTCCTCTATATCCAATGTTCCTATATATATGTATATAGATGCAGGTCTGAAGCTAAAATAGATTGTCCATTCCATCATGGCTCAGTTAGTTGGTGCAGATGAAATAGAATCATTCAGAATTGAGTTATCAGAGATAGGAAGAAGCTTGAGGTCATCATTTCGGCGTCAACCCACAAGTTTTCGAAACAATTCATTTGTAAGTTCTGCAAAAGATGTTGATCTTGACGATGAATCTGTCTTACAATGGGCTGCAATCGATAGACTGCCAACATTTGAACGATTAAGAACTTCTTTGTTTGATGAAAATGATGGAAATGAAGCTGATTGTAGAGGAAGACGAGTAGTTGATGTGACTAAACTTGGTGCTCCGGAAAGGCATATGTTCATTGAGAAGCTCATTAAACATATTGAACATGATAACCTTCGTCTGTTGCAGAAAATAAGAAAGAGAATAGACACGTGAGATCCTTCTCCTTCTGGATATGAAGAAATATATACTGCTAAAATGACTTTCTACTATACTTCCACACCCTTATATAACTATGTACATTTTCTTCTTTTGCAAATTTTAAATTCATTCAGGTGTTATATTTTGTTTCTTGTACTATATATAGCTGCTGCAAGTTTACCAAGGTCATGGGATTAAGGATTCTATTTGAATTTTTCAGAGCTGGTGTAAAATTGTCTGCCATTGAAGTCAGATACACCAATTTGTCTATAGAAGCAGAGTGTGAAGTTGTTAATGGAAAGCCCCTACCAACTCTATGGAATTCTCTAAAAAGCATGCTTTTGGTATGTAATTGTATTTTATTTAAAGTGGCTTTAGTTAATCAACCATTTTTTCTATCCTTGTTCTATGTACGTATGTTGATGATTCAAATTGGGATGAGTTAACTATGGGCTGAACAACCAAAGTACCAGCAACCACAAGTTTCTCCATGGCTAGTACTTGTGATGAGTTAATGTTTGGTTTCTATCACAGTGCATAACTTTGGATAAATCTAGCTTTTGTTCACTTGGTCATATTAAGATCTCAATATCACAAACGGTAGGACTATTATATACTCCGCAGATCTACATATACATGTGTGCCTCCATTTGTGCTTCTGTCCTGCAATTGATACCACCTTGCCAACAAGTATTACTTTTCCATTTGTATGTAACACCTTTTTCTTTTTCATTTGTTTCTTCCTGTAAGTAATGATTCATCTTCCAGAATCAACAGAAGGAAATATATTTGAAACTTGATATTCATCTCATTCTCTTGTTTTATGAGCTGAAGAAGAATCATTTGTGTATTAAATTTGAAGCATCCTCCTAGTTATCTTTGCATATACTGAATCGTACCTCCATTACATTTGACAGGAGCTTGCCAGGCTTCCAGGTTTACAGTCACAACAAGAGGCTAAGATAGGCATCATGAATGGTGTTAGTGGTATCATTAAACCAGGAAGGTACAATTGTTAAGACTTCAACTGTCTTTCTTTCTACTTTTTGCAATACGATTTTTAAGACTTCAATTGAATTCCATCTTAATTTGTTTCTTAATTCCACCAATCACCATTCTTGACATTCTTTTGCTGGTAACAGCTGTAAAAGATTTAACTGTTTCAGAGTTACTTGAGCGACTCTTGTTTTACCACAAGCCTTCTAGCATTACTATCTGATCATTGCATGCACAGTCCTGCAGAAGTTAAAAGCTTCTATCAATATTAATGTAATATAAAAAAATCAAATGACATCCAAAGAGAGAGAAAAAGGAGAATCATAAAAACAAAACTTTGAACTCATTTTACTGCATGATTTGTACTGATAAGCACAGCAAGTCTAAACTTCTCTAATTTTTTTCATAAGATTGAATATTTCTAGTTTCTAATTCAATAATATCCTTCTAGGTTCACTAACAGATTTACTTATATGTATGTTGTATTTGTGTACACACACTAACTGCTACTTTGGGCTATTGTAGCTTCTACCTCTGATGCTCGGACTCTTCGAAATGAACGAAGTACCCGTGTCGGACACGACATGGGTATGGGATATGTGTCGGATTCTCCAAATTTCAATTGGACACTTCGCCATTTTTGCTTCTTTCTTTTAATTCTTTGTTTCTTTTTTCTTCCCCTTTTCTTCTTCGGCGATGGCACAAGGTTTTCCCTTCTTTTTCTTCAATTCTCCTTTCCTTTCTTTCTTCTTTCCTTCTTTCCTCTCTCTATCGATGGTTTAAGGTTTTCTTTGTATAAAATGAAAATGGGTTCCATATAGTGCAACTTAGTATTCTACTAAGTTTAAATTGTAATCAAGTCCATCATTTTCTATTTTATATAACATTTAGGAATTAACTTTCCATAATTGAAAATTAAACCCCGAAATTCTATTTTATTCGTTTTAACCCTTTATTCAATGCTCATTTCCTTATTTTTGAAGGATTGATTTTGGTCTATTTAAAATGACATCTTGGGTTAATAAAAAAAATTGAAGTTTGAAAAACGTATCCACGTACCCGTGTCCAAAATTTGGACTCTTTTTAACCTTGTACCCGTATCTTATATTTTAGAAAATAATGAATCCGACACTTAGATACATACCCGTACTCGATACCCGTTCCCGAGTCCGAGCATCATAGGCTTCTACTATAGTCACATTACACATCAGAGTGCAGCTACCTTGTAGTTGTTCTGTACTTCAATATCATGTTGGAAGCAGAAGTTGGGTTCTATATGCGTTGATCCTTTCATCAAATTATCTAGTTGGATTAGCTTTTCAAATACTTGATACATTAAGAGTTTTATTGTTGCAGAATGACTCTGCTGCTTGGTCCTCCTGGGTGTGGAAAGACCACTTTACTGAAAGCTCTCTCTGGAAATTTGAACAAATCACTCAAGGTGCCCCTCTTTCTTTCTGTTTCTGTCCATCCCCTAGTGGATAAAAACATATTGAAAATTTGTTTAAAATAGTTTTCTGATCAGACACTATCTTAGCAAATACGCATAGTTGACTATACAAAAATGCTTGAAAACCTAAAGTCCTAAACTGGTTTGGCGCGAAGTAACTTAATGTAGTTTATCTCGTGGCTTTGTTTTTCTATATACTAGAAGTTACCCTGTCTTTTGTTATGTCAAGAAGTGATTTCATTTCTCTAATCATAATACGAGTATTAATAGCCATAATTACGGTTTGTTTAGTAGCTAATCCAGTGTTGATAACGGAAACATCAGTGAGAGTTGTTAACAGTGCTGATGAAATGTATACTTCATCTGAAACTGCTATATGACAACAGAAGAGTTTGTCTTTCCTTCCACAGGTTACTGGCGAGATTTCGTACAATGGCTATAAATTGGAAGAGTTTGTGGCACAGAAAACTTCAGCTTATATAAGTCAATATGATCTACATATCCCTGAAATGACTGTCAGGGAAACCCTTGATTTTTCATCACGATGTCAGGGTATTGGAAGCAGAGCAGGTGTGTCCTGCAATATATAAATACCCATTTGTTTTCTGAAACTATTTTCATAACAATAGGTGATGTGATTTCCTATTTTCTTTTTTTCTCTAAAAGAAATTTTGACGGAGCTTACTAGAAGGGAGAAAGATGCAAAAATTGCTCCAGATCCAGATATAGATACTTATATGAAGGTATTTTTAGTGGCTGATATTCTGACTTTCATTTTTCTGGAGTCATGAAGTTAGTGTGTTTATTGCAAAAGTCAACTTGCTCAGTTCATTTAGTGTGTGAGGTTTATGCCATAGATGGGTGTATTATGAAAATTTTTAGCAATCCTTCCTTTTTACAAGTTTTCTGTTCATCAGATTAAGGCCATTGGCTTACCATAAGGGTCATGAATATACTGTGGTGCAATGACTAAAATTTCCGATTGAAACACGAAAAAAAACATCGTACTCTTAGGAAAAGAAAACCCGTCACAACTTGCACACTGTATCCTCTTTAATAATACCTTTACTTATTAGTTCTTTTTGAAATTTGCAAAAAACATTAATTAGCAACACATCTCTGTGTTAGAAACTTGATAATTACCCCTTTTGTTTTGAAAATAGGTAATTAAATCTCATAGCTACACAACCTACCTCAACACATACCTGAGTTTATTGGACTCAGCTAAAATTAGTTTGAGTGAATAATCTCTCCACAATTCATCAATGATCTTCACTGAGTTGCTAAGCCTAAATATTGTAGTGTTCTAACGCCAGCATATTTGTGCAGGCAATTGCTGTGGAAGGACAAAAGACAAGTCTTCAGACAGACTACATATTAAAAGTATTATGTGACTTGATTTAGCTTTGAATTTATTTTTGCTGTCTTGTGCTAGAACACCAAATTTTGAAAGTCTATCCTACTATTCCTTAAATTTCAGATTCTCGGACTTGATATCTGTGCTGACACATTCGTTGGAGATGCCATGAGGAGAGGTATATCTGGAGGTCAGAAGAAAAGAGTGACGGCAGGTAATTTGATGCCAATATTTTTCACCTTTCTTTCTGATATACTAAAGAGGCTCAAAATTATTCCAACTACCAGCAACATCTGAACTCAAAAATAATTTTGCAAAAAGCATATGCATTGAGAAGTTAGTAATGTTGGATTATGCAGGCGAGATGATTGTTGGACCAACAAAAGCATTGTTTATGGATGAAATTTCAAATGGCTTGGACAGCTCGACTACATATCAGGTTGTTGCTTGCCTTCAACAATTAGCACATATCACAGATGCTACTGTACTTTTGTCCCTTCTCCAGCCTGCACCAGAAACTTTTGATCTTTTTGATGACATCATCTTGATGTCAGAGGGAAAGACTGTCTATCATGGGCCTCGATGTGATATTTTAGAATTTTTTAAGGATTGTGGATTTAGGTGTCCTGAAAGGAAAGCAGCAGCTGATTTTCTGCAGGAGGTAAGTTCATCATGTCAGTAGTAATATTTTTCAAAGTTTTCTTCATTAAGTAAAATAATTATATGTTGATTGGTTTGCAGGTTATCTCCAGAAAAGATCAGGAACAATACTGGTGTAAAACTGAGCAGACTTACAGTTTCGTTTCTGTTGATACGTTGTCTAGGAGATATAAGGAGTCTCCTTATGGAAAGAAGCTTAGCAACGAGCTTTCTGTGCCTTTAGAGAAGTTTGAGAGCGACAATAAAGCCATTAGTTATGATGTGTATTCTCTTCCTAAATGGGATCTCTTTAAAGCCTGTATGTCCAGAGAAATTCTTCTCATGAAAAGGAATTCTTTCGTTTATGTATTCAAAGCGGTTCAGGTTAGGACAACTATTTCTCTTAGCTCCTTAATTTTGTTCACGCACCACCGCTGGCAATACAAATTCTGACTTTCATTTATCTAATAGTTATTTTGTATGAAAATCTTGAGTAAATATTTGCTTGCAGCTTGTCATTATTGCATCAATAACTATGACCGTGTTCTTGCGGACTCGGATGGATATCAATCTTGTTCATGCCAACTATTACCTGGGTTCTATATTTTATTCTCTTATCATTTTTCTCGTTGATGGTTTTCCGGAGCTCAATATGACTGTTGCAAGACTAGCTGTTTTCTACAAACAGAGAGATTTGTACTTCTATCCAGCCTGGGCATATGCCATTCCAGCCACTATTCTCAAGATTCCTCTCTCATTGTTGGAATCTGTAGTATGGACTTCTCTCACTTATTACACTATTGGGTATAGCCCAGAGGCAGGGAGGTTAGTAACACATTATATTTCTCAGATGTTCTACATAATCCATGTGATTCATCAGTTTCAATCAACAACTCAACCGGATTAAAAAAAAAAAAAAATCATATTACAATAATGAATCGAATTTTAACTAAATGTCATTATTTTCCAGGTTTTTCCGCCAAATGATAATATTATTTGAAGTGCACTTCACCTCAATATCTATGTTCCGTTTCTTGGCATCTGTCTGCCAGACAGTGGTTGCATCTACAACAGCTGGTAGTTTGTCAATAATATTTCTGTTACTCTTCGGCGGCTTTTTGATCCCAAAACGTGAGGAAGCTCAACATCTTTATCTATTTTTATTGTTTGCTGTATTTTATATATATACATTTTGCTCTAAACAATAGAGAAAAAGGATAAGGGAGCTCAATTATACTGTTTCTTGCAGAATCCATGCCAATTTGGTTAAAATGGGCATTTTGGGTTTCTCCACTATCGTATGGGGAGATAGGCCTTGCGGTGAATGAATTTCTTGCCCCAAGATGGCACAAGGTGGTATGCATAATACCAGGATTTGTTTTCTTCTTCTAAGTTGATAAACATTTACTCCTTTTCAGACAAGAAACAAGCTTAGTAATTATTTACGCATACACAGTTTCCAATTTTGTACCCTGCGCTTTATTTATTTATTTTTTATTTTTATAAAAATATTTACTCAATCACTTACTTCCATTTTAAAATCAATCAACATCTAAGAATCTAGCAAGATTCTAATTACCCAAATGTGAATTCATACTGTCATATTGATCCACTCCCCTTTCTAAGATAATACTTGTATAAATCTCCCTGTTGACTCTGTCATCCTTTCTTTGTTTTCCGTAATTCTCATGCACGTCACGAGGAACAAATGTGGAACTCACCAACTGGCAACCATTTGACTGCCAATTTTATAGGATGAATTGGAATCAAGTATTATTGCATCCATCTAACATTTTTTCATCAAGAGGGCACATCAAATTGATTGAATTCTCGTTTTACAAGATTCCTGCTATGCATGCTATTCTTTCCTTGAGCAGACGTGTTATGGTGTTATCATGTATTGTCACTGTAAAGTTCCACTATGATATGAGTGATTCACAGTGGACCTATGGTTATTCCTTGATATTTATTGGTCGGTGGCATGGACTTTGATGCTCATACATGCACTTTATTAATGTCTCCTGGAAATTCGTATTTGTTTTAGATTATTCTTAGAAGATCGATAATCTCATGCATATAAATTTTCTTTAATTGCAGGAGCTCTCTGGTAACACAACAGTAGGACAAGAAACACTTGAAAGCCGTGGGTTAAGCTTCAGTGGACATCTTTATTGGATATCAGTTGGCGCACTGTTTGGGTTTATAGTACTGTTCAACATTGGGTTTACCTTGGCCCTAAGCTTCTTAAAACGTAAGAACATCTTCAGAGTATAGAAATGTAAATGGTTTACATGATTTATTCTAATTCCAAAATGTGTCCAGCTTCTGGGTCTCATGCAATTATTTCAAGCGAAAAGTTCTCTCAACTGCAAGGAAGTAAAGAATATGATAGCCAAGCCCATGCAGAAGAACAGTCCAAAAATCCCCCTAGTACCAGTACAAAATCTCATAGAGGTTGGATTTTATCTCTTCTTTTATTTCTGACAATATATATCATTGATTTGAGAATTCAGTTATATGCCACAATATTTTCGTAAATTGCTTCTTGCCATACTTAAAAAGGATGTTTTATCTTATGTTGCAGACAGAATGGTTTTACCTTTTGAACCCCTAACCCTAGTGTTTCAAGATGTGCAATACTATGTTGAAACCCCTATGGTAACCACATTAATTAATCAAATTAGATTTGTTTTTGGTTATTTAGTATGCCACACGAGCCGGTACAATTTAGGTGTACTTCCTTTCTATTGGTTCTTGTTCAGGCAATGAAGGAGCGAGGTTTCACTCAGAAAAAGCTGCAACTTCTTTGTGACATCACTGGTTCATTTAGACCTGGTATTCTTACAGCACTAATGGGTGTCAGTGGGGCTGGCAAAACAACTCTTCTTGATGTTCTTTCTGGTAGAAAAACTAGTGGCACTGTGGAAGGAGAAATAAAAATTGGAGGTTATCCGAAAGTCCAAAGAACGTTCTCTAGGATTTCGGGTTATTGTGAGCAAACTGACATACATTCTCCTCAAATTACTGTTGAAGAATCGCTCATCTTTTCTGCATGGCTGCGCCTTCATCCCCAGATTGATTCGAAGACAAAATATGTATATGCCATTAGATGTTATATTCAATATTCTATCTGGTTTTGCTTCCATTTCCTATTAGTATACTTATTTAATTCTTTCTGGCCATCCATAGGACTTTGTGAAAGAAGTCCTTGAAACGATTGAGCTTGATGGAATTAAAGATATGCTAGTGGGCATGCCTGGTGTTAGCGGTCTGTCAACTGAGCAACGCAAGCGGCTCACAATAGCTGTGGAACTCGTTGCTAACCCTTCTATCATCTTTATGGATGAACCAACAACTGGACTGGATGCTAGAGCTGCTGCAATTGTCATGCGGGCAGTAAAAAGCGTGGCAAATACTGGGAGGACAATAGTTTGCACCATTCACCAACCGAGCATCGATATATTTGAATCATTTGATGAGGTAACTGACTATAAATTACTCTGCGCATGGAGTGAAATTTTTTTATATTACAGAAAAATGGTTTTGATAAAAAAGCATCTTTTGATTGCATTGTACGAGTCAAGGTCCAATACATAATATGCACTTCTACTGACTGTTGAAATACTATCTACAGAATCTTCTCAAGTCAATCTTCATTTCCATTTTTACATTCTTCAACATATATAACATGTTCTCTAGCCCATTTTCCATCGGCATACGAAATTCAATAAATAAATATTCGTCTTTTAGAGCACAAGCTATAACATTCTCTCTTAACTGAGTTAAGCCAATAAATTCTCCCCCTGATGATCTCAAAATTAAAGCCTCTGGCACTGTTTTAAGTATAAGATATGCTGCTTATTATTGTCGTGTTATACCACAAGGTGTTTAGATTGATATTCATGTGCATTGCATGATAAGTTCTACGTCCACTTTTCCACCAGATTTCTGTGGAAGATCTTTTAAGGTTATGAAGATGTCAGATTGGTTACGAATGGAATGAAGTGTTACTTTCAAGAACAAATTTTGAACAATAAATCCTATGTATGTGTGATTGATAGGGTTGATACGTATCAGTATAATATCACTAACGTTTCCTTGTGTCTACAGTTAGTTCTTTTGAAAGCTGGAGGACGCATGATCTACTGTGGGCCATTAGGTCAGGATTCCTCTAAATTAATTGAATATTTCGAGGTGAGTTCTCAAGGCAGTACCTCCATGGGACTTTGTATCGGCTTCTTACCCTACTGGCTTGAAGTATATGCTTATTTCAACTCTGTAACAGGGCATCTCGGGTGTACCAAAAATTAGAAATAACTACAATCCAGCTACATGGATGTTAGAAGTCTCTTCCACTTCTTCAGAAGCTGAACTTGGTGTAGACTTTGCCCAGGTTTATAAACAATCTGCTTTATACGAGTGAGTCAAATGGCCCAGAGCTTTTCTGTTGTTATTTGTATGAAAAAACTATCTGTGATAATTGATGCTAGTATTTTGGTAATCAGCTTTTTCTTTCCCAAGTTTTTAGGATCGTTCTCATGTTTGATATTCTCAGGAACCGCTATTTCATAGTTGGTACATTGCTTAGGCTGTATAAAGGATGGAGAATGCAAAAAACTGTTGGTTACTAATTTGCATATCCTAATTATTCAAGAAAATGCCTCTCACTAGGAAAAATTGGATTATTATCGTAATTACAAAATGATATCGGCAAGAGATTCATGAGAAGAAGCAATTTCTTGTGTTTCTTGAGAAATTCAAATTATAAAATTTTCTTTGGCGAAGACTTTTGATACATACTTTTCATTCTCTGTGTAAAATTATGAAAGATTGTCTCCTTCATTGTTGTTGTTGACCCTGAATTTTGGCAAGACACTGTCTGTGCCTTATTCAGAGGAACTTGATTTTACTCTGTTACTATATAAATCCTCAAGTAAAATATGAAGGAAATTAGTTTCCGAGGAGTAGTCTACAGCATACCTGCCAAATATATACAGCATATTTAATATGGTTTTCCCAAGACAATGTAACATCTCGTGCCCTAACAGTTGATAACATACATTGATGTTTCGCAGTAATTGAAATTATTCAATTATCCTCCCCTTACTTTAAAATTCGAGTGGGTCGAAGGCGGGAGGTTCTTGAAATAAGTCTTTCACCGCCCTATTAAGGGGTTCCCCACGTTGGTAAGCAGGAGGTCCATCATATTTAATTGAGGACTTCAGTTTCAGATCATTAGATAGTACATTTTTCAATTTTCCGTTTCTCTTAAATGATTTATAGTTCTGTTTATCCAGTGGTTATTAAGATACTGTGAAGCATCATGTATCAATTTACTCATAGTATTTGGTATCAACTTTTTGGTGTGTTATACGTATGTTGAGCACAAATTATTCTTCTGTTATATTTCTCCTAGGTATAATAAACAGCTCATAAGAAAGATGAGCACCCCGCCTCCTGGTTCACAAGATTTGCATTTCCGCACCCGCTATTCACAAAATGGTTGGCGACAGTTCAAATCCTGCCTCTGGAAGCAGCACTGGTCTTACTGGAGAAGTCCTTCATACAACTTGATGCGCTCAATTTATATGCTGTTCTCATCTTTGCTTTTTGGAATCTTATTTTGGGATCAGGGGAAGAAAATGTAAGTAAATCATATAGCGCAAAACTCGGTATCATGATTAGTCAACTTCTGCCAAAATTAAAGGACATTTTTTTATTTCATTCTGTTCCATCTTTCACTTTTTAAGAGGGGAGGAGCTGTCAAAGTGGATCTAGATCTTCCATCTGCTTTATTGAGAAAAATAGGAAATGCTGTTCAACGTTTTTGGTTTCAGATGATGCATGTGAACTCAAAAGTATGTAGAACAGTTGCTTTCTCAGAATGCTAAAGTGGCTAATATGTTAATAAGGATACTAAAGTTCCTGCACACACGAGGTTCTTTTATTTTTAAATTATACCCAGTAA
Organism: Fraxinus americana; assembly: GCA_035079005.1. Taxonomy (NCBI): domain Eukaryota; kingdom Viridiplantae; phylum Streptophyta; class Magnoliopsida; order Lamiales; family Oleaceae; genus Fraxinus; species Fraxinus americana. The sequence continues at coordinate 4,432,558 of CM068714.1, read as the reverse complement.
GGATAGAAAAAATCTCTTGATAATTGATTTCCTGGAGATCAGATTTTTTCACTGAGTGACTCTACAGTTCTCTTGTAGGAGAATCGCACCATGCTCTAAACCGTTTGTCTAAATTCTGGCGTTCTGAATTTCGTTTAAGTTTTGTCATCCACAAATTCTTGTAGTCTAATGTTGATTCATTGCTTTTATCTGTTTTTATAGACATACTCAACAGAGTCTATTCACCGTGCTTGGTTCAATGTTCAGTGCCACACTCTTTTGTGGCATAAATAATTCCTCTTCGGTGTTGTCGTATGTTAGCACAGAGCGAACTGTTTTCTACAGAGAAAGCTTTGCTGGAATGTATGCTTCATGGGTTTATCCAGCTGCGCAGGTATAATTACTCCGGATATATTAAGTTACTTGTATACTTGATTACATTCAACAAATAAAGTTTCACCCTAATATTGATCTGTAATTTAGGAAGATTTGCATCTTTCATTTGCAAAACTATGAAATTGTAGACAATTTTGGCGAGCCTGCCTGTATTTCGGTGACCTCATCTTTGAAACCTCAAACCGACCTGTATCGTTAATTGAGCAATATATGAATGAGGAGAATTTTCGTTCTTTCCATTATAAAAATGATTGAGAAGAAAGGAGAGAAAAATCTATTTCATTTTCAAAACTTGTCACCGGGAAATGACTAGTATTGACTAGCTAAGTTTTAATTGTTCCTCAGTTTCAAGTATTATAAAAACAATGTGAAATGATTATTAGTGTTGTAGTTTCATCAATCTAAAGAATTATTCATTAGCTTTCTTGATTTTGTAGGTCATAATCGAGATTCCATATCTCTTAGCCCAAGCACTTGCATTCACAGTCATCACATATCCAATGATTGGATATTACTGGTCAGCATACAAGGTCTTCTGGTATTTCTACTCTATGTTCTGTTCGCTACTGTACTTCACTTATCTCGGAATGCTTTTAATTTCGATGACACCAAGCTTTCCAATAGCTGCCATTCTACAGTCAACATTTTACACAATGTTCAACCTGTTCTCTGGTTTCTTGATTCCTCGCCCTGTAAGCATTTCTTTCCTTGAACTGGATTCTTGTATGCTTTGTGACTTCTCCTTGACCAAAGTTGTTATATACAAATGCATGATTGTGAAAGGGTACTAATAAATCATTATCTTTCTTCGCCCGCAGCAAATTCCTAAATGGTGGATCTGGTTTTATTATTTGATTCCTACTAGTTGGACATTAAATGGTATGCTTACTTCTCAATATGGAGACAGAGAAGAGGAAATTATGGTGTTTGGAGAATCCAAAACAGTATCAGCATTTTTGAGAGATTATTATGGATTTCACCATAATGAGTTACCAGTTGTGGCTGTTGTTTCGATTTTGTACCCCATTCTTTTTGCTTCTCTATTTGCATATTGTATTGGGAAGTTGAACTTTCAGAAGAGGTGAAACATTGTACTCATTTGTACTTATTGACTTGTACCAATATGTTCGTTGTTCGACTGCCATTTTCTGTAATAACTACATATAAGAGATAAAATTAAATATCACATATTTGGTTTTCTATGTTGTAATATTTTCTTGTCACCTTTTTGTAATGGATTTTTAGGTAGTTTTAAGAAAATTTGCTATAGTTGAAACAGGATAGGTATTTAAATATTTTTGAAACAACCGAGGTGTTTTAACATGTTATTCAACAATACAAAATTACAATCTCCTCAATTTAACCCCTATTTGGTAGTGATTAATTCTAATTCAAGTTAAAGTCAACAATTAATTTTAACGAAAAAATTGGTGGGGGCGATCATGTCTAGCCGACATGGTGTAAGAAAGGACAATTATCTCTAAATTTGAATATTTTCAAAATATTAATTTATGGATATGTTTGGATCGAGTTAAAATCTGATTTTAACCCAAGTAAAAGTCAAACAATCAATATTAAACACATCTTTTGTGGGTACCACATTTTTTTAATCACACATTTCAAAAGTTTCTATCACATTCCACTAAAAATCTAATTTTTATTTCGCCACGGTGATGCCCTGATTTCTTTTGGCGGGAGTCTTTCCTTTTGGGTTAAATGGCCAAAAAGTTTGGTAAATTCGTTCAGGTTTTTACATATCATGGCTTGTGCGTTAGTCCGATCTGTCTGCTGCCGTGGCTGGTGGATGGACAAGTCCGCTCTGCTGCGGCGTGATACCATTCCTTCTCCGACGTGTACCATTTCGATCTTTTTATTAACATTATTTGATAGAACTAACGAGAAAGGGATACAACACGCAGCAGAATATAATTATGTTAAACGGAGGAACTGGGTTTTCTCCAACAGGTCTGGGCAGCTAGATATTTTTGCTGGCCAAAGCAACGGCCTACCTCAATGAATGCATGAATTGCAATGCAGTAGATGAACGTAGTTTTGGCTGAAGTTATTGAATTAATATATATTTTGGTGTAAAAAAAAAAAATTTGTTTATGGCAAGAGAGTAGTAGTTAGAATCAATATCAATGATGCAATAGCTTACCTCATCATTTTGTGTCATTGCAGACGGAAAACTTATTTTAATTTTTAGTCAACTTCCTTTGCGTATCCTCCCTCCTCTCTTAAATGCTAGAATCTAGATTCAAACTCCATGGGATTTGGGTCCATGTAGAAATTTGATTTTATAATTATGAAACTCTATTTACTGAACTTTTAAATGGAACCAAAGGTGGGATTTGTTCTGTATTTAACTGCCTTCTAATGCAGGATATTCTTCGCCGTATCGAGGGATTTCACATGATATTTTAACTCCTGCATAAACTGATGGTAATAAAAGGTAGTAATAGTAATACTTCGATATCTTTATTCTATACACTTAATTTTAGATATCAACTCCCCAAGTTGTATGATGCTCGTGACCATATTCTGCTGGATTCTGTAATAAAAAATAGTTCATATCCAGTGTCATCATATTGTGCCTCTTAAGTTATTACTTCAGGCTGAAGCATAAAGAAATGTGGCTGAGCTAGCCATCAATAGTCAAACAGTTATAGTATTATATATTCCAATATTATATGCTTCTACCATGGAAAAGGCTTCTTGTTTAAGCTATGAAATTTACAGTTTTGCTAGAATTTCAATGATGTTAAATATGCATTTATTTAACAGGAAAGTCAACTAACTCCGCAAATGTAACTTGTATGTTCGGAAAATCTTCACTATTAATCTCAATCTCAATGCGTCCCCCCTCCCCGTGGGCTACTTCCCTAGGAAGTATCTCTTGTCATTCTGGACTATATTTTGTAACAAAACTTCATATTTAGTCATACCAATGCCTCTTTATATTAGATTATTAGCATATCTCGCATTTTTTAAAATCTCAATCCCGCTTATTATCGGCACCCATAGATGCTCTATACCATCAGTTCACCAATCAAAATTTTAAATTTTTTGGGATAAGAATGATGTATTGCCTTACCTCATCAAGTTTCGTAGTCTGAAGACCCAGCAAACGTGAAAGAAAATCTGCATGACTAGAAGTTCTCTAAATTCAACGTTTCTTTGTGTGTATGTGTATATATATATATGCAGATCTGAAGCTGAAATATGTAGTCCATACCATCATGGCTCAGTTAGTTGGTGCAGATGAAATAGAATCATTCAGAATAGAGCTATCAGAGATAGGAAGAAGCTTAAGATCATCATTTCGGCATCACACTGCAAGTTTTCATAGCAATTCAGCAACAAGTTTTGGAGACAATGTTGATCCTGACAATGAATCTGTCTTACAATGGTCTGCTATCGATAGACTGCCAACATTTGAACGGTTAAGAACATCTTTGTTTGATGAAAATGATGGAAATGAAGCTGATAGTAAAGGAAGACGAGTGGTTGATGTTACTAAGCTTGATGCTCCGGAAAGGCACATGTTCATTGAGAAGCTCATTAAACACATTGAACATGACAACCTTCGCCTGCTGCAGAAAATCAGAAAGAGAATAGACAGGTTAACACCATTCTTATTTGTACATGAACCACCATAAACTGCTAAAATGACTTTTCGTCCTGGAATTTTTAAATTCTTTAGGTGTTTTATTTTGTCGTGAATACTATATAGTATATGTTACTGCTGCACGTTTCCTAATCTCATTGGATTGGCGTTTCGATTTGATTTTTGCAGAGCTGGAGTAAAATTGTCTTCATTTGAAGTCAGATACACCAATTTGTCCATAGAAGCAGAGTGTGAGGTTGTTTATGGGAAGCCCCTCCCAACTCTTTGGAATTCTCTTAAAAGCATACTCTCGGTATGTATTTGTATTTTTGTATTTTATTAGAAGTATCTTTAGTTAATCAACCATTTGTTCTATATATATATATCCCTTGCTTTATGTTCAAAAACCTTCCTTTTAATTATGCATCGAGGATTTAAATAGGAACGAGTTAATTATGGTCCGAACAACCGAAGGTACTGGCAATCAAATTTGTCCTTGGTAAGTACTTGCGATGTGCTAATGTGGTTTCAATTGCTGTTTGATGACCTTGGATAAATCTATCTTATATTCACTTTGGCCTGATCAAGCTAATCTGAACTGCATGAATATTAAGACTGTTATTTACTCCTCAGATCTACATGTATTTATGTGACTCGATTTGTATATCTGTATGGAAATTCATTTGAATATCCCTTTGTCAACAAGTATTACATTTTTGTGTTTGTGGAACACTGTTTTTCAGGTAAGTAATTACTCATCTTCCAGAAAATATAGATGGAAAGACATTTGATACTTGATACTCATCTTATTTCTCTCGTTGTATGAGATGAAAAAAGAATCATTTGGGCACAGATTTGAAACATCCTCATAGTTATTTTTGCGTGCACTGAATCAAACCTCCATTTCATTTAACAGGACCTTGCCAGGCTTCCAGGTTTACCAACACAACAAGACGCGAAGATCAGCATCGTAAATGATGTCAGTGGTATCATTAAGCCAGGAAGGTATAGTGCTTAAGCTTTCAATTAACATATATTAGTACGGACAGAGTTACTTCGACTACTTTGAGTTCACAATTTACGTTCTATACAGCACTGCATTTTTTGTTATTTTTCTCAAGCTGTCTGTAATGGTTTCCTCATATCTCCATCTATCTTTTCTGTTTTCTCATATATCTTCAGTCAATTTGCTTTTTATCACAAGATAGAATGTTTCTAGTTTCTATGTGGATTAATTTGGAACTTGACTTGAAAATATATTGATAAGAGTAGCTTTCTTTTCATAGCCTAGAAGTTTGATAAAGTAAAAATATCCTTGGACGATTTGATTGACAAACAGATATACTTTCTACACGTGCATGTATACATACAACTGACAGCTATGTCGTGCTACTATATTTTTCATTACAGTCTCTTTGCACACCATTGTGCATTGTCCTTTTAGTAGTTCTCTACTTAAACGTCAGGTTTGGAAACAGAAAATGGCGTTCTATTGGTGCCGATCGTTTAATCAAATTTAGCTTGTTGAATTAGACTTTCAAATACTGGATTGAAGAGAGTTTTTGTTGCAGAATGACTCTGCTACTTGGTCCTCCTGGGTGTGGAAAGACCACATTATTGAAAGCCCTCTCTGGAAATTTGAACAAATCACTAAAGGTCTCTCTCTCTCTCTCTCTCTCTCTCTCTGTGTGTTAATGGACAAGCCCCTGTTGGTGGCCTTTACTTTAATTTAATTTAATTTATTTCTCAAGCTCATTTTTAACCACAAATTCACGCAATCAACAATTCTACATGTAAACTCGAAACTTTCTCTACTTTTTAACCACACATTCTTTAAAAAATACTACTCAAAACATAGTTTTTTAAGTTTAAAAGCCACCAAACAGGGGCTAAATCAAATAATTAAGACGTGTTTAAAATAGTTTTCCTTAGAAAATATGCATAATAGACAATACAAAAAAAAAATGTTTGAAAAGCTATCCTGATTTGGATCAGAGTAGTTTAATATAGTTATCTTGTGGCTTTGTTATTCTTATATACTAGAAGCAACCAGTTTTCTGTTACATCATGAAGTAATCCATTCGTCCTTTCCTCATTGTTATGATATTATGTTGAAAGTTCCATAATCAGAGTATCTATAATTAACCACAATTACTATAACTTTTGTTTGTTTAATACCTAATCCAATGAAGGACACATTAGTGAGAGTTGTTAACAGTCTCAATGAAATGTATACTTCATCTGGAATTGCTATTATAACAAAAGAAGGGTGTCTGACTTTCCTTCCACAGGTTACTGGTGAGATTTCATACAATGGTTATAAATTGGAAGAGTTTGTGGCACAGAAAACTTCAGCTTATATAAGTCAATATGATCTACATATCCCTGAAATGACTGTCAGGGAAACTCTTGATTTCTCTTCACGCTGTCAGGGTATTGGAAGCAGAACAGGTGTGTCACGCAATATATAAATACTTAATGACACTCAAACTATTTGCATAACGATAATGGATATGATTTTATGTTGTTTTCCTTAAGAAATTTTGCTTGAGCTTACAAGAAGGGAGAAAGAAGCGAAAATTGTTCCAGATCCCGACGTAGATACATATATGAAGGTATTTATTTGCTGATATATTGCCTTTTGAGTTCATGTAGTGGTGAAGCTAGTGTATTTACTGTGAAAGTGAACTTGCTTTACCCTTGAATGATTCTCCTAGATATCTTGATTGAGCACTTTGTTCATTTAGTGAAGTTCAATCCTTATGATATGGTATATGTAAAGACATGAATATATATTTCTCTGCTGCTAGGACTAGAATTTCCAGTTGAGATACAAAAAAGCCAAAAAATTATGAAAAAGAAAATCGCTCACAACTGGAGCTTGAATTCTCCTTAATTATACCTTTACCTATCATTTTTCTTTTGAAATTATGAAAAATATAAATTAGCTCCCCATCTATGTTAGAAACTTGCGAACTATCCCTTCTGGTCTGAAAGTAGGCAGTTAATCTCATAGCTATTCAATGCACATCTACACATACTTGAGTCTATTTGACTCGGCTAAAATTCATTTGAGGGGTAGAATCTCTCCACAATTCGCCAATGATCTTCACTGAGTTGTAATCTTTAATACTGTAGAGGGCTAATGCAACTTTATTTGTGCAGGCAATTGCTGTTGAAGGACAAAAGACAACTCTTCAAACAGACTACATATTAAAAGTATTATCTGATTAGATGTAGTGTTGAATTTAATCTTGACGTCTTCTGCTAGAACATGTGTTGATAACTTTTCCTATTACTCCCACAAATTTCAGATTCTCGGTCTTGATATCTGTGCGGACACGCTCGTTGGAGATGCCATGAGGAGAGGTATCTCTGGAGGTCAGAAGAAAAGACTGACGGCAGGTATTTTGATGCCAATATTTTTTATCTTTGGTTGACAATGCTCCTCTTGTAATTTCTGACATACAAAAGAGGCTCAAAATAACTTTCACTACCACCACCATCTGAACTTAAAAATAATTTTTCAAAATGCATATATATTGTGAAGTTGGTAAGGATGGATTATGCAGGTGAGATGATTGTTGGACCTACGAAAGCATTATTAATGGATGAAATTTCAAACGGATTGGACAGCTCGACTACATATCAGATTGTTGCTTGTCTTCAACAACTGGCACACATTGCAGACGCTACCGTACTTGTGTCCCTTCTCCAGCCTGCACCAGAAACTTTTGACCTCTTTGACGACATCATCTTAATGTCAGAGGGAAAAATTGTCTATCATGGGCCTCGATGTGATGTTTTAGAATTTTTTAAGGATTGTGGATTTAGGTGTCCAGAAAGGAAAGGAGTAGCTGATTTTCTGCAAGAGGCAAGTACATCATGTCACTATCAATATTATTCAGTTTTTTGTTTATTAAGCAAAAAATAATCACATGTTGAATGGTTTGCAGGTTATCTCGAGAAAAGATCAGGAACAGTACTGGTGTAAAACTGAGCGAACTTACAGTTTCATTTCTGTAGATATGTTGTCAATGAAATATAAGGAATCTTCTTACGGAAAGAAGCTTAGCGAAGAGCTTTCGGTGCCATTTGAGAAGTTAAAGAGCCAAAAAAATGCCATTAGTTTTAATGTGTATTCTCTTCCTAAATGGGATCTCTTTAAAGCCTGTATGTCCAGAGAAATTCTTCTCATGAAAAGGAATTCTTTCATTTATGTATTCAAAGCTGTTCAGGTTAGCGCGACTAATTTTCTCAGCTCCTCAAATTAATTTATGAATCATTGGCTATATAAATTCTGACTTACATATCTTTAATAATCATTGTTATGAAATCTCGAGTATATATTGGTTTGCAGCTTGTCATTATTGCATCTATAACTATGACCGTATTCTTGCGGACTCGGATGGGCGTTGATCTTGTCCATGCCAACTATTACTTGGGATCTCTATTTTATGCTCTCGTCATTCTTCTTGTTGATGGATTCCCAGAGCTTACTATGACTGTTTCAAGGCTAGCAGTTTTCTACAAGCAGAGAGATTTTTACTTCTATCCGGCCTGGGCATATGCCATACCAGCCACCATTCTCAAGATTCCTCTCTCGTTGTTGGAAGCTCTGGTCTGGACATCTCTTACTTATTACACTATTGGGTATAGCCCAGAGGCAGGGAGGTTAGTGACACGTGACAATATTCCAACTTTCTACCTGTATTCTCCACGCGATTTGGCAGTTTCAATCAACAACTCATCGAGATAACAAAACAATCATATGATAATGATGAATCAAATTATAACCAAATGTCATTATTTTCCAGGTTTTTCCGCCAAATGATATTATTATTTGCCGTGCACTTGACCTCAACATCTTTGTTTCGTTTCTTGGCAAGTATGTGCCGGTCAGTGGTTGCATCTACAACAGCCGGTAGTTTGTCACTATTATTTCTGTTACTCTTTGGTGGCTTTCTGATCCCAAAAGGTGAGCAAGCTAAACATCCTTATCTAATTTATTTTCATCATACAGCTAATCATAGTATACATTTCACTACTGAATAATGGGGAAGAAGGACAAGAAATTTCAAGCTATAGTGTTTCTTGCAGCATCCATGCCAAGTTGGTTAAAATGGGCATTTTGGGTTTCTCCACTATCATATGGAGAGATAGGTCTTGCGGTGAATGAGTTTCTGGCTCCAAGATGGCAAAAAGTGAGTGCATTATTGTATCACCCGATCTAAACTAAGCTCTTAAATAGGGTCACGTGTGTATCATTTAAATATATTCTTCAATATGCCCCCCAAATGTAGGTGGATTTGTTTTTTCCCCATCGAAGCCTAAAATGTGAACAATTTCATTTCAATGGATGGTAGTCAGACTTGGACTCGGAGATGTTATTATGCATTGATGTCATGTTAAATCATTTGATCTAAAAGTTTAACTTGTTAGATAGGATCACGTGTACATCATTTAAATAATGTCTTCAACATTTGTAAAACCACAAGTTGTTTGCTCCTCTTCATTTGACCAACGTTATCTCCTTTTAGTTAATGTCTATAGACATACAGTTATCGACTTAATTTTACTAGTTCTGATTTTTGGAAGAATACTTAATCAATTACACAGGATAACAACTTCCATCTTTTTTGGTTATTTGTTTCACTCAACTGTGCAATTTATCAATATTGTCTATATATAATCTTTAAAATCAATCGCCAATGTAATAATTTAGCAAGATTCTAATTATCCTACCGTGAATTCCAACCGTCATCTACATCCACTCCTCTTTCAGAGAAAAACAATCTTCCTTTTAACTTTGTCATTATATCTCTGTTTTCCATAACTGTCATGAGACATTTCAAGAAGCATACGTGATGGTCACTAACTGACTCAATTTTGACTGGCATTTTTGAAATATGGCATGGAATCAATTATTGTTGCAGCCATCTACCATCTTTTAAGGGTTTTGTATTTGTTTCAAAAAAATCATTAGAAGATCGATATTCATATGCTCATAAATTTTTTTGAATGCAGGAGCTCTCTGGTGAGACCACAGTAGGGCAGGAAACACTTGAAAGCCGTGGGTTAAGCTTTGGTGGACATTTTTTTTGGGTATCACTTGGTGCATTGTTTGGGTTTACGATACTGTTCAACATCGGGTTTACCTTGGCCTTGAGTTTCTTAAAACGTAAGAATATCTTCATTATATTGAGCAAATATAAATGATGTACATAATTTATTCGCATTCCAAAATGCTTCCAGCTTCTGGTTCTCGTGCAATTATTTCAAGCGAAAAACTCTCACAACTTCAAGGAAGAGAAGAATGTGTTAGCGAAGCCCATGCAGAACAGTCCAAAAATTCCCCTAGCACCAGTACAAAATCTCGTAGAGGTTGGATTTTTTCTCCTCTGTTGCTTGGAAATATATTGCTTTTGATTCAAGAATTCTATTATATGCCTTTGTTGTTGTAAATTGTTGCTGTAGTTAAAAGTTATGTCTTATGTTGCAGACAGAATGGTTTTACCTTTTGAACCCCAAACCATAGTGTTTCAAGATGTGCAATACTATGTTGAAACCCCAATGGTAACTACATAAATCAATCAAAATAGAATTTATTTTGGTTTACTTAAAAGCCACTGCGATTTACGTGTACTTTCGTTCCATCTGTTTATTTCAGGCAATGAAGGAGCGAGGTTTCACTCAGAAAAAGCTGCGACTTCTTTGTGATATCACTGGTTCATTTAGACCTGGTGTTCTTACAGCACTTATGGGTGTCAGTGGAGCTGGGAAAACAACTCTTCTCGATGTTCTTGCTGGTAGAAAAACTAGTGGCACAGTGGAAGGAGAAATAAAAATTGGAGGGCATCCAAAAGTTCAAAGAACATTTGCTAGGATTTCTGGTTACTGTGAGCAAACTGACATACATTCCCCTCAAATTACTGTTGAAGAATCAGTTATTTTTTCTGCATGGTTACGGCTGCATCCCCAGATCGATTTGAATACAAAATATGTATGCCATCAGATTTTATATTCAATTTGTGTATGGTTTTGCTTCCATTTCCTGTTAGTGTAGTTATTAATTTTTTGTGGCCCTTCTATAGGACTTTGTGAAAGAAGTCCTTGAAACCATTGAGCTTGATGGAATTAAAGATACGTTAGTGGGCATGCCTGGTGTTAGCGGTCTGTCAACTGAGCAACGCAAGCGGCTCACGATAGCTGTGGAACTCGTTGCCAACCCCTCCATTATCTTTATGGACGAACCTACAACTGGACTGGATGCTAGAGCAGCTGCAATTGTTATGCGGGCAGTAAAAAATGTAGCAAATACTGGGAGGACAATTGCTTGCACCATTCACCAACCGAGTATCGATATATTTGAAGCATTTGATGAGGTAACTGACTTTAAGTGCCCTGCACATTTAGAGAAATTTTCGGATATTACAGAAAAATGCTTTTATGAAAAAAAACTGATCTTTTATTATCTTTAATTACAGTGTACAAGAAAAAGCCAGCATATGAATACTCTTCTACTAACTGTGGGAATACTATTTGCACAAGCTACTCAAGTCCATCTTCATTTCCCATTTTACATTCTTCAACATGCATAACATATTTTACACTTCAAACCCCAATCCACTTTCTATAGACTATTAATTTTCAATATATACACATTCGTCCTTTACAGCACAAGCTATAACATTCTCTCGACTGAGATAAGCGAATAAAAACTTTCCCTGATGATCTGAAAAATAAAGCCTATTTTAGTATGGGTCAAGTACAATATGCTGCCTTTACCATTGGAGTGTTCTGATTGATATTCCTGTGCATTGATTTTTTTAGAAATTTTAAATATATTCCTCCACCTGATTTTAGTTAAAAATTAACAAATCTCTCGTATAATTCTATACAAATGTGATCAATAGGATTGTCACGTATTCATATAATGTTACCTTAATATCTACAGTTAGTTCTCTTGAAAGTTGGAGGACACATGATCTACTGTGGGCCTTTAGGCCAGCATTCCTGTGAAGTAATTCGATATTTTGAGGTGAGTTTCCATAGCAGCGGAACATCTATATGAGAAGTTTAATTTTTGTTTCTAGATTAGCTGACTTAAAAGTAAAATTGTATGCCTCTTCCTTCGACTGTAGAGATCTTGTTTCTCTTATCATTTCATTATGTGACAGAGCATCTCAGGTGTGCCAAAAATTAGAGATAACTTCAATCCAGCTACATGGATGTTAGAGGTCACTTCCACTTCTTCAGAAGCTGAACTTGGGCTAGACTTTGCCCAGATTTATAAGCAATCTGCATTGTATGGGTAAGTCCACAAAGAGCTTTTCATGTTGCTATTAGTTTTGAACAAATTATCTGTGACAGTTGATGCTAGGTAGTTTGCTAATCAACAGTTTTCATAACTAGGTTTTGGGATCGTTCTCATGTTTGATGATCTCAGGGAACTCGTGTATTTGATTCTAATTGACATATTGCTTAGGCTGCATAAAGGATGGAGAAAACATAAATCTACTGATCACTGATTTGCATATCCTAATTTCATCCAAGAAAATGCATTTCATTTGGACAAATTGGATAAACTATTGCAAAAAGAAAACAATATTGATATAGATTGTGGGAAGAAGCATTTTCTTGCGTTTCTTGAGAAATCACATTTGACTTTTTTTTAAGGTAAGGACATTTTATATGTGACAATATCTTTTCATTTTTCCATAAAAAATTATAGACATTTGACCTTTCCATAGTTGTTGACTCTGAATTTTGGTAGGACGGCCAATATCATCATGAGAAGAACTTGATAGTGTTCAATTACAATATAAAACCTAAGGTAAATATGAACGAAATTCATTTAGGAAGAAAAGCCTGCAGCGGGGCGGAGCCAGGATTTTCGGTCACGGGGGGCACAATTTACCTGATAATCAACGTCGAGTTTTGTCATGGATGTTAGCATTGTAATTCATAATGGGTATCCTTAGAACTTGATCAGTAGGAAGTTTATTGATGTCAAATTCCACATTATTCGACGTCGCCCCAACAACATTTACATTGTCCAAGTCAGTTATTCTCTGAAAGAATCTCTTCATGAGATTTCAATTCAACAAACAATACCCAAATTTCAACAATACCCAAATTTTAGCAATTTCAACTCAACAACGGGACAACACCCAAATTTCAACAATACCCAATTTCAACCTACAACAATACCCCATTTCTGCTCAGAAGTCAGCAATACCCAAATTTCTTCCATACCCAATTTCCATTTCAACACAGTCTACTCTACTGGCTACTGCAATTTCAATTTTCAAGTTTTCAACCATACTCAGCAATATATTCATCTACTGCACATAGCAAACAACAATACCCAAACATAATATTAATTAAAATCACGTATTTCAGATTTTCGGTCTCATTTTTGGTGCTATCGCCAATTGCCAATAATCCAAATAACAAATTACTAAAGCCTAAAGAAAATACCTGGCAGACGCAGTCAATAGAGGCGGAGGCTGGAGGTGGTCCGGTGGAGGAGGAGAGCAGAGGAGGCGACTGGTTGCAAGGAGAGCAGAGCACAGGAGGCTAGAAGTCTGCAATGGAGGTGACTGTGGACTGGCGTGGACTAGGATGGAGTTGTTGAGTTGAGTGACTGAGTTTGCAATGGAGGCGACTGTCCGGAAATGGAAGCTACGACTTGCCGGAGGCGAAGGCGAATTGGAGGCTGAGAGGCGAGAGCAGGAGTCGATTTTGATTGAGGAAGGAAATGAAATGGGTTTAGGCTTGAGGAAGGAAATGAAATGGGTTTAAATGTTTGGGCTTTCTCCCTTGGGTTGGGCTGTCCGGCTGGAGTTTTAACTAAAAAAAAAAATTGAGCCCAAAGTTCAGGGTGGGCATGTGCCCATCCTGGGCTGTACTGGGCTCCGCCATACTGACCAATTAATATACCGAATATTTACAATTATTTTTCCTAGGTGATATTACTGTTAAATAATCCAAAGAAATAAAAAAAAGGAAAAAGAGGTTATGGTTTCATTAATTCTGCATAATGCAATTGAATACAAAGAATGAATTAACTTAGAAACAAAGAAACTATATATAGGCTAAACAAAAGAAATTGAAAAGACTATTCTACCCTTAATAAACAATAAAATAAAATAGCCATATTTTTAACCTTATATTTCTTAACAATTACATCTTGTGTTCAAACAGTTGATAACATACGTAGATGTTTCACAGTAATTGAATGAATTCAATTTGATCTGGAACTTCAGTTTGAGATCATTAGACACTACATTTTCTACTTTCTCTGAATGGTTTGAAGTGTTGGTTTGTTTTGGTATTATAAATAGATCGTGATGCTTCAGGTATTGATTTGCCCATACTCTTCGATATCAACTTTTTAAGCGCAAGATATGCATGTTATGCAAGAATTATTCTTCCATTATGTTGCTCGTAGGGATAATAAAGAGCTTGTAAGAAAGCTGAGCACCCCACCTCCTGGTTCACAAGATTTGCATTTCCCAACCCACTATTCACAAAATGGTTGGGGACAATTCAAGTCCTGCCTCTGGAAGCAGCATTGGTCTTACTGGAGAAGTCCTTCGTATAACTTAATGCGCTCAATTCATATGCTATTTGCATCCTTGCTTTTTGGAGTCCTATTCTGGGATCAAGGGAGAAAAATGTAAGTGGAAATATTGCATAAAACTCGATAGCATGATTAATCATTATGTCCGAAAATTAAACTTTTGAATATATATATATATATATATATATAGTTCCTAGTCGTGAAGAATATTTTTTTCTTTTTTTGTTCTGTATTGTTCTCTCTCTCTCTTGAGGGTTTGGAGGGTGTTCAAAGTGGGTCTAGATCTTCCATATACTTTAGCAAGCAAAATAATAAATAATGTTCAAAGATTTTGGTTTCAAATGATGTTAAATGAACGAAGAGCGCACAAAGAAATATTTTGTCCAGAGGAAAATGCTCAAGCGACTAACCTGTTCAAAGGATGTTTGAACAAGTTTGTTGCACTTAGTCTGTTCAATGAAGGTTATTTAACGTGTTCAATTTTATCCCTGCAAGAATGGGGTTTCTATTGAAAAACAATAAATCTGCAGAGAATTGATTTGGCTGGGATCTGTTTTTTTTTTTTTTTTTCACCATAGGTGACTACATTTCTCTCAGAGGGGAATAGTAACATGCTCTCAACTCTGTTGACTAAATTCTAGCAGCCTGAATTCCTTTTAGATTTATCGTCCACAAATTCTTTAAAGAATCTAACTAGAATCATTGCTTTCATTCTGTTTTGTTAGACATAATCAGCAGAGTCTATTCACTATACTTGGTTCAATGTTCAGTGCCACACTCTTCTGTGGCATAAATAATTCCTCTTCAGTGTTGCCGTATATTAGTACAGAGCGAACTGTTTTCTACAGAGAAAGATTTGCTGGAATGTATGCACCATGGATTTATCCAGCTGCACAGGTATTAAATCACCCGTGCTTGATTTTGTCTTGAATGAAGTCTCGCCCAAGTATAGATCTGGAGTTTAGGAAAAGTTCGTCGAATTTTCATTACAAAACTACTAAACTGTAGACAATTTCGGATGATGCTACCTACATTAACTGACTTTGTCTTCGAAACCTCAAACCCACCTATTTTGCGAAAAAATTTGTTTGCTTCGAGCCATATTCTTCAAGTGCATTTTAGTGATAGTATTATAACATACTGAATTCTTGAGTGGAAAACATTTTAACTTCTTTTTTATTTCTTAATAGTGTCCAGTGCTATCTAATCTACCTTACCAAACACGCCACAATGCTTTTTTTCAATATCCATTTCATAGATACCGTAATAAATTTCCATTTGGTTCCTCGGTGTCAAGCATTATTACATATTCGAAACAAATTGTGAGTAGATTATTAGTGCTATAGGTTCATCAATCCAAAGAATTCACTGTCTTGATTTTGTAGGTCTTAATTGAGGTTCCATATATCTTAGCCCAAGCACTCGCATTCACAATCATCACATATCCAATGATTGGGTATTATTGGTCAGCATACAAGGTCTTCTGGTATTTCTACTCTATGTTTTGTACCCTGCTGTACTACACTTATCTGGGAATGTTTTTAATATCGGTGACACCAAGCTTCCCAGTAGCTGCTATTCTACAGTCAACCTTTTACACAATGTTCAACTTGTTTGCTGGATTCTTGATTCCTCTCCCGGTAAGCATTCTTCCCTTAAAGTTGTTCTTGCATTGCATGTTTTGTGGCTCAACATTTACCGAAGTTGTTATATTCAGAATAGACTAATTAACAACTATTCATTACCGTCATAGAGTAAAAGTAACAAATTAAATAAAGAATGTCTTGGCATTATCATTGCTGATATGTTCACTGCCAATAGCCTTAAATTATTGTTTATTGTGCCATTTGACAGAAACTGGTTGAAAAAAGGTACTGATATTCGTGTTGTTTTTGGCTCACAGCAAATTCCCAAATGGTGGATTTGGTTTTATTATTTGATTCCTACATCTTGGACATTGAATGGTATGCTTACCTCACAATATGGAGACATAGAAAAGGAAATTATGGTGTTTGGAGAATCCAAATCAGTATCAGGTTTTCTGAGAGATTATTTTGGATTTCACCATAACAGATTACCTATTGTTGCTGTTGTATTGATTTTGTATCCTTTTCTTTTTGCTTCTATATTTGCATATTGTATTGGGAAGTTGAACTTCCAGAAGAGGTGACAGTAATGGTATGTTGCTAATTTAAAGGTTTATTAGCACAAAACGTCCATACGTTTGAAGTTCATTGTGCAAAACGTCTCCACCTTACTTTTTTATTTTTATTTTTGCATTTTCACTCATATTTACACTTTTCATTGCAGAAACTATCTTTTGCATCTATTTTCTCTATAAAAAGCTTTATAATGACGAATATATCCTTCTATTTAAATAGAAAAAAAAATATTGAATTAATTGCAATCATAATTCCAAATTTTTCAAAAAATTACAAGCAGCTTTCTTGTACTAATAAGCCCCTTGGCCTGTATCACTACATCAAACATTTTTGGTATTCAAATGAAACCTCGTACCACACTACTGAAATATATTTTGATTTCATCTCCTTCCCATAGAATCCTTTTAACCTTTCAATTTGGCAAGAACTTTTCGTCAAACTCCAAAAAATAGAATTCAAATCCCAAACCAAATCTTATAATTACACGCCCTACTGTCCTCCTTATAGAGTCCTACAACTCCATGTCCCAAGCAAAGCAAATCCAAGCCCGCACTGGCCTCATTTTCCATCTCTTTCCAATCAGCAGACTACTGACTTTTTATGCCATGGATGAAAATGGGGCATGAGCTATT